>JBBCBC010000001.1:33227506-33728390 GCA_037126765.1 Stenogyne calaminthoides | reverse complement strand
AATAAGTGAAATCAACATGGACAAGTGGTATTGATGATTACAATATCGACCAACCAGAATCGCCTTTCTTTTCTCTTGTTCTTTGCTTATTTATCGGATCTTATCTGATATTATTTGCCTTATTGTACCCATTATCCTTGTGACGTATTCCCTGCAAATCATTTAATGTGGACGTGGGGAACATGTATTAACTGCTACTAAATGTGCTTTTAAATCCAAAAGGTTTTTGTACGTGCTTTTCCTGACCCTACGATCAAAACCGCTTAATTTGGAGCGTTTAATCTTTTCAAACGGTTGATCTTCCAAATCTTGTCTTCTTTTTCCCTCCTCGTCTTTATAAAGATCATCAAAAACCATACCAGAGTTTTCCATTTCACAAACTTGCGATTTATTCTCTGAAAACTCCAGATTACTTCTCTCAGATTCAAAGTGTTTTTCCTAAGTTTCAAAATCATCTTTCCGAAAAACTGAATCTGGTAATTTATGTTTATTTGATGTATTTTTTTTAAATCCATTGATCTTAAATGCTTTTATCCTGTGTTACGCTTTATTGTTTCTTGGTTTCCGCATATGTGATGTTCTTATATATATATGCAAAACCTTAATCGGGTCCATCCCTTTGTAGATGGCCACCCACGGAATGGGAAAGATAATGTGCAATTATGAACTGCAACAAAGATTGTGGATGATAAGTTAAATGCAGTTCAATATCACTCGGGATCCTAATCCATGGAGGTCGAGCAAATTCTGCGAAAAAGAGGCCTTGAGAAATTTTATACCGCTTCAACGCAATCCGGTGATGCAAAGATGAAGCATTAGAATTCCTAAGGAATTTAAGAGTGATATCTGACGTTCGGGAAATGAACCGCTCTCGATAAAAACGGAGAAGAAATCGACCGACGAATGATGATATAACTCGGTCTGTTCAAATTACCAAAAGGACGGATCTCGCTTTGCTCATTACAGGAGAACGAAGATGAGCCGATCGAAAAGTTCTTCGAGAGGCCGACAAACATCATACGTCCGTGTTTTGTCGTGCCAATGCTCAAGAGGAAATACCGATTGTTGTTTGACATATTGTCAAAAACAATTATGGGTATTGCATTCAGCCCGATATGCTCTTACATCCGGCAAAATGTACAAAGATGGTCGCAATAATTGATGAAGCCAAGAACATCAATTGGCACGGGTTCCTGAAGGCCATTCTGCTCCCAAGAACATGAGAAATTTGGAGTAAATGAACCGAGACAGTATATCTCAAGAAAAAAAGATCAGCAATCTCAACAAGGTTGCGGTTATTCCGAAAGATAAACCGCCTAATCTTTGAATGGGAGCAGATTGATCAAGTCCTTTAAGGCCTTTCTCACAGACCACTTCACCATTTTTGGGCCACCAGACGATGATATCGTAACCCCCCCCAAAGTCAAAGAAAGGAAAAAACAAGGAAGCAACTTCGCTTACACCAGATGCCCCCCGGAAGAAGAAAAAGAAAACCCTGGTGAAGGCCCGGGAGAAGAGGTCAAGAAGGCGAAGCAAGCCTCCATGACTCGATGCTTGAAGATGAGTCGATGAAGAAAGAGCTCCAGATCGGTCTGTTGCAACACAAAAATCGGTGAAAAATCGACGGCAAAGCTTCAAGCCGAGAGCTCGCCAGATCATTCTGAGGAAGAAGCACAAAGCGATCGATCTCCTTCTCCTCAAGCTCGAGCCGATTCACCACTCGACTAATGGTCATAAGCATGTCTCTCCTATTCTTCCACCTGCGAACTCGAAATCGCATCGATTCGCCGAACCGTAAAGTTACGATGTGGAACTGTAAGCACTTTCGCTTCCACAATAACCTCTCTGCAGTCGAACCGACCAGCCAACTTCCGACTACTCAAGCACAACCGTAACCTTCCACATCTCATCAAATCGGACCGACGGACAATTCCTTGAGTCCGTATCAACAAAGATCATAACTCGGAAATTGATCGAATGCGAATCGAAAGAGAAATTGATGAGTTGATCCGTAATCGTCGCCCATCCCGCCATAAGAGAGAAGTTATGGAGATCCTCACCGAGAGATCTTCGATTAAAAAGCTTCTCGGACTTTATAATAATTATTGAACAGATGGGCGGTGGGATGAGTTTGCGACTTCAATTTCGGCATGAGAAAATCTGCTAAAGTGGGATCACCACCGAGCCGATAATCGCTCAACCACAAAGCTCGATCCACAGAAGCTAGGGTTCTTAAACAGATTTAACGGAGATCGGCCGACAAAGCTTCAAGGCGATGCCATCATGAAGGATGCAGAGCTGCTGATGATAGTGGAGCCGGTGCCGCAGCTTCATGACCAACCACCGGAGGCACAAACAATCAATCGGATCAAGTGACACCCAACATTCCAACATCACACGTCACTATTGATCAACTTCGTGAGATCAAATCTTGTCTCAAAGATCTCCCGAAAGAAGAAGTTGAGGGACCGATAGGCGATCAAAGGCGGTTGCCATCAAAGAAATAATGTATCAAAGGAATTGGCTATTTCCCAGATTGGGCAATCAAAGATCGATTCTCCCAATCAGTGTCCCATCAAGCGTCACCGAATCGATAAAGACCGTTGATGCCAAACCGACTCGTGGATCAACAATAAGTTTTTTTTTCGATGCTCACCGACAAGCTAGATTTGATGTAAGAGAAACTTGACAAACTGATTAAAACACTCTCTCATCGCCATGGAATCTGTCAAGACTGAGTTGATATCGAAGATTCAAAACCTAACTGCTCAAACTCAAGGCATATCTGTTGCAGATCTCTACAGAGGCGACCGCGTTCAACTTTGGTTCTCGACCTCCCACCTCACTACTCTTTTTGATCAAACCAAAAAGGGAAGAAGGGCAAATGAGAAACCAATCGACATAACAGTCTTGGGACATCATAAACTCGACCGATTTGAAAAGATGTCCAAAGAAAGCGAGTAGTGAAGAAGCCCGAAAAAGCCAAGAAGAAAGAAGGGCAGAAAAAATGGCAGAGGCAGAAAATCTGAAGAAGAAATTCAGATTGAGAGCGAAGAAAGGAAGGGCTGGAAAATCCGTACCAGAACCTAAGCTGCCAGCAAGAGTTGATGAGATCATCCCAAAAACTGCTGCGCATGCTAAGAAATTTGAGGAATGGAATAAGATCAGGAGTGAATGGCTTCTGGATGCCTTTGTTCTTAATCTTGTTCCACAAGAAGAATCTCCTGATGAAGAATTCCTCAACTGGTTAGAAAATAAATACCCGGATTTTCTGAAGTATCTGGAAAATGAGGCCAAGCTTATCAATGTAAAAATAACTCGCCAAGAGTATGATCTGTTGGATTACTCGAAGAAGGCAGATGGCTCATTTGACAGACTGGCATTTCAAAGATTCTATTTTGACATCCTGAGCAAAACGCATATAACTGATCCTCAGCAGACTGATGATGTCAAATGGAAACTTTATCAGATTTTCAACGTACCTCAAGATCAAAGAGAGATGCCAGAAGGATACAAGCCTAAAGAGTGAAGAATCAGAAGACTACTCAGGATCAGCTGTTCTTATTTACAAACTTTTCTGA
The DNA here is from genome assembly GCA_037126765.1 of Stenogyne calaminthoides. NCBI lineage: Eukaryota > Viridiplantae > Streptophyta > Magnoliopsida > Lamiales > Lamiaceae > Stenogyne > Stenogyne calaminthoides. Next base: position 33,724,809 of record JBBCBC010000001.1, on the reverse strand, counting down.
TGTAACATGTAATCAACATTTTTTTATGAGAAAAGTTTATTTTCTGATCCTAAGACAAAGTCTCATTGTCTTGTGATTATATGCTCTTGATCGCTCTTCTTTTTTTATCAATCAGATTTGGTTTCTCAAAGTGTTTTGGTTTCATCAAAAAAAGGGGAAATTGTTGGGAAATTTATAGTTTTGATGAAAGTTCCAAAAACACATGTAATAGGACCAACGGACACAGTAGGTATGATCGATGTTTATATTACCCGCTATAGGAGACCGATTGATAATGATTGTATAGAACAACCGATGAAATAGATAGGTCACATATTGAGGGGGAAACTCAATATGTATAGGTCGATCCGAAGACTCAAAAGACAAATTGATATCCCACGGGCGTAATGCAAGACAAGAATAGAAGATCGATCGTTCGATCTAGTCGATATCTCACCAAGTCATAAAGCTCAAACTCGAAATGCTTGAAGATCGATGACTTCCGGAAGATCGCACGGTAAGACCTACATCGGTAAGTCCGCCAAATGAAGCTAAGTCAACCGGCACCAGAAGACTCCATCGGTAGACCGATCGATTCGACCGATCGATCAAATTCACCACCAGTGAAATCTGATGTTTCACCTAATCATACGCTTATGATCCGAACAAGAAGAATGTCAACCTTAGTTGGAAGAACAAACACCTAAAAAGTCGTCTCGTTAACCAATAAGAACAAGACACGTATGATCGAGTCGACAATTAAGGGATTTGATCTTCGCTCTCTCTAATCGGATATAAAATACAAGTTCACGCTTTTCGGCCATGCCGTTCTGAAGACGCCACATCAATCCCGCAAACCTACCTAATATAAAGCGAAATTCAAATTGCTCTCCAACGGCTCTTTGATTTCAAGGTCTATAAATATGGGATCACACTTCGAGAGTGAAACAACTAAACGCCGAACAATCAAGAAGCTCAAGCTAATATCGATTTCCGCACAAGAACACGAACAAGAAGATTAATTTTTATTAAGTGTTCATCCCATAAGTTTCTTAGCATAGAAATCTTTTCATTTAAATTTTGTAGTCGCTTATACGCAAAGAAAAAGATTTCATAGTTGGAACCAAAAACAATCTTACCCAAACCCCCAAGTTAGGTTAAGTTGTTTAGCAAGATTTCGGACTAGGGTTTCTAGTTACGATCTCGGGATCGGTTCGAAGTGAACTCCTTAAACATCTAGTTGGTGTAATGTGGTGGACTTACACATAAAACAAAGTCCATTTGTTAAGTAGGTGCCCTTGTGATAGGGAAGAGTGGGCGTAGGATCGGTTTGTCGAACCACTATAAATCTTGTGTGCCTTTACCGCTTTGATTAATTGATTACACAATCGCACACAACCTTTAAAGCGCATACATATTCCAAGTTGAGATCAGTTAGCACCAAGCTTCTAATCTGATCAAACTTGACACTTCAGTCAACTGATTAAAAGATTAACTTTGGAATCTGATTTATCAAAACTGGTTTTTCACACGGGTAAAGCTTAAGCTTCCGCACACATCAGTTAAACTGATAGTTACCGAACTGATCTGCCTTCAGGCGATCAGTAAGTTGGTTATCAGCCCAAACTGATTCACTCACACTCTGATTAGGTTAACTGCCCTCACACCTGATTTGCACAAAAGTTTTCAGAAGTCTATTCACCCCTCCCCTCTAGACTTCTGCCCTCACAAAACCCGTTCGGGACCTACACTTATGTGATTTTTTTTATATCTGTATTTCATACAAGATTCTTAATTTAATTAACATTATTTAGAAAAATAAATATTACTGCCCTTACTTGTGTCTCTTTCTACTTCTTAATCACAAGATAATTTTTATGTTTTTGATGTTCGAATTTTTGTATTGTATATGTATATATATATATATATATATATATATATATATATATATATATATATATATTTATATTCAATTTTTTGTTTTGCAGGATTTTTATTTTGTAGGTTTTTATTTTGCATTTAATGATTTGGTGAGATAATTCTTCACTATATATCAATCTTATAGTTCATATTGATTTATTTGCTACACAATTTGTGGTGGTTTAATGATTTTTTTATTTTGCAAGTAATACTTACTAAAATTGCAGATCTTTTTTATTTAAAGTATACTCATGTGATTTTTTTTATGTTTATATTTCATACAAGATTCTTAATTTTTTTGTTGCTTTGAGGATTTCTGTTTTGCAAGTTCTAATTTTTACATCTAATGATTTGGTAAGATAATTTTTCAAGTTGATTTATTTGATTACCACACAATTTATGTTAGTTTAATGATTTCTTTTACATGTAATACTTACTAAAACTACAGTTCTTATAGTTCATGTTGATTTATTTGATTCCTACACAATTTCTGTTGGTTTAATGAATTTTTTATTTTTTTTGCAGCAAGATGCCTATTTTTTTTTTTTTTGCTTTGGAGATTTTTGTTTGACAGATTCTTATTTTACATCTAATGATCTGATGAGCATAAAGAAAATTCTAATGACACTTTCAGTATTACTAAAATTTGTGCTAAAGGAAATTTGTCTCTAATTTTGACAATGATATAGAAAATTCAAATTCAAAGAAGATAAAGATGATTAAAGTCAAGATTTAAAAAGATAAGTTCAAATTCAAAGAAGGTAAAAATGATCAAAGTCAAGATTGAAAAATATTAGTTTCTCTTCCCTACAAACCTAAATTTTTATTTGAATTTTCCAACAACAAATAAATGTTTTCATTTTATATTAACTTTAAATATTTTGAGAGATCAATAAAAAAATATCGTCTCTTCGAAATAAAATAAAAACACTTTAATATGAATTTATAAATTTTGACTCAAATTAATTATGCAATCATAATCGTGCTTCGCACGGGTTCAATTACTAGTACTCATTCTAAAGCAAAACAAGACTATTTGGGACATTAAAAAATTACAATCTTGTCGTCTATTATTGTTGGAAGAGGTCGATTATCAATTTGTTAAATTTACCGCACAAAATCGTTTGAGAAATTAGAACAGGATAGGGAATCAAAATCGTAATGGTGTATTTTTTTTTTTTTTCTTTGACAACTTAATGGTGTATTTATTACTCCATCTGTCCCACAATAACGTGCACAATTTTTTATTTGGTTCGTTTCGTAATAACGTATACATTTTCTAAAATTGCAAATTACTCAAAACTTACACCCTCACGATATTATTATAATTGATTTAAAAAATACCAAAAAAACAAGTTTTCTTAATTTTTGTGTCTGTATAGGAGTGGGCGTTATCTAACCGAGGGAGTATTGGAATAGGAGTAATTAACACATGGGGTTAGATTGGTAGTTGGAGAACATACGTTTTTTTTGGTTTAGTTGGAGTACCTAGTTGCCATCATGATAAAGTATACTTCACACGCCACCAAACAATGTTTGACCTTACGTACATACCCATCTTCCTCAATTTTAATTGAACAAGTTATAGAATATACGTAATATCAGAAATAATTAAGGCAGCACATGCCACCACGCATCCTTTTCACAAATAGCTGTCCAGCTCATCACAATTCATTATGGTTAATTGTACGACAACCCTCATAATTTCAAAATATTGCATCATCCCGATTTTGTCTATGCTAGATATTGCCTAGCACCACTTTTTAAACGGTATACAAATGTGCGGGGTCTACATATTTTTTTACATTTGTATTTTTTTATTTTAGGGAAAAAATCATTCTACTTTTTTTTTTTTCAAATATTAAAGTATTATGAATGACATAACGGATAGACAAAATGATCAACTAGTTTCAGAAAAAAAACAAAGAGAATTCAGTTTACTTGATAAATTATACTCCCTCCGTCCTAATATGACTTGAACACTGGAAATAACATGCAAATCAAGTAAAGTGAGTTTTAGTGGGTTTGAGTGGAATAAAATAAGGGTAGAGAAAATCTTGTGTGAAATATTGCACACTAGTGTTATGTGCAATACAACATAAATAAGGTAAAAGTTGCCTAAATTTCGCGGGTCAGGACGACGGGTCGGGTCAGGGAGGGTCGGGCGCGGGCAGGAAGGGAAGAGCGCGGGACAGTGGGTTCAGGTTTACATAACAACTTGATGTGTTACTACATGAACAAAAGTGTGTTACTCTATGAGCAAAAGAATGTTACTACATGAACAAAAACCAGTACAAACGCATAAACAAAACCAGAACAAACAGAAAAGAAATTCTCAGTCCAAAATTACAGATTTACATAACAACTTAATGTGTTACTACATTAATAAATGAGTGTTACCCTATGAGCAAAAGAGTGTTACTACATGAAAAAAAACCAGTACAAACGCGAAAAATATCATCAGTAAAAGAGTTTTACTACATGACCAAAAATAAGTACAAACGCATAAACAAAACCAGAACAAACGGAAAAGAAATTCCCAGTCCAAAATTACAGATTTACATAACAACTTGACGTGTTACTACATGAACAAAATAATGTTACCCTATGAGCAAAAGAATGTTACTACATGAACAAAACCAGTACAAACGAGAAAAAAAAATCTCCAGTCCAAATTTACAAATTTAAAGAACATCGTGAGAAGAGTGCAGAAGGATCTGAAAGATTGCGTCACAAAATCATTAGGAAAAATAATGGAAAGACCTGTAAATTGCAAAGGATGAGAAAATTGAAAAAACAAGAAGAATATGGAAGAATTCGAATAAGGAAGAGATGGAAAAACCTGCAGACGCACGACTATAAAATCTGGTTGGTTGCAAGGAAGAAAAACCCTAGATCGCGAGGTAGAAGAATTTGAAAGCACCAGATTCGTGTTGCCAGGATGGAAAACCTAGGAATCGCGAGGAAGAAGAAAGTAAATGCGCTGGATCCGTAACGCGGGTCTGGGCTTGATCCGACCCAATTCGTTTGACCCGCGAATTCTTAGAAATCACCAATTTGAACTAGAATTGCACATAACACTAGTATGCAATATTGTATACAAGTTTTTGTCATAAGGGTGTTGTGAGTGTATCAATATTATATTTGTTTCCATTTTGAGAGTGTTCAAGTAATGTTGGACGTCCAAATAAGGCAAATGTTCAAGTAATGCTGGGACCGAGGGAGTATATGGGTTTCGTGAAATATCCAAATTGGAGGATTTCGTGCAATTTAACCCAATTTATTACGTGCAATAGTAGTAAGTAGTTGACAAAATATGTCCACCAATCACATCCATTCCTGATAATTTTATCAAAAAACAGCAGCCACTTTCTTCAGATTCCTCCAAGATTCATCCCAACAATCCCTCTTAATTTCCTTGGAGCAGAATGGAAGAAGAATCAGCCCCTCTTCGTACACATCTTACATTCATCACTCAATACTAAAACACACAAAAACTAATCATCTAATTAATATTAAATCCACTTTCTATTTTGTAGTATCGAGAGAGAATGAGTTGGTGGTCAAGGAGGAGGGCGAAAACTCGCCGATCGAGCAAGTTGCCCTCACGGTGTCGACGCACGACGACCCGTCTCTCCCCGTTCTCACTTTCCGAATGTGGTTCATGGGGACGCTCTGCTGCGTCCTCCTCTCGTTCCTGAACCAGTTCTTCTGGTACCGGACGGAACCGTTATCTATAACGGCGATCTCCGCTCAGATCGCCGTCGTGCCGTTAGGCCAACTGATGGCCGCTAGGATCACGGACCGCGTGTTCTTCGCAGGGACAAGATGGGAATTTACGCTCAACCCGGGGCCGTTTAATGTCAAGGAGCATGTCCTGATAACCATATTTGCGAATTCAGGCGCGGGGACTGTTTACGCCATTCATATTGTGACAGCTGTCAAGGTGTTTTACGGGCAGCATATCAGTTTTTTTGTCTCCTTGATTGTGGTTATCACAACACAGGTAAATCTATTTTGCAACTAATACTTTATATTAAAGAAACTAATACTTTATTTTAAAGAAACTAATGTCTTTTAATGAAATCAACTAATACTTTATATTAAAGCAACTAACACCTTTTAATTAAATCAACTAATATTATCAAACCAATATATTTTAATAAAATAATTAATACTGTTAAAAAATATGCAAATCAGTTGCACGGTAAAACAAGTTTACGCGCACTTTGCCAATCATTTTATATTAGATTTTGATGATATTCACTTGTTTTAGTTAGTTTTAGACTTTAGTGCTATGGGCTTAGCTAATTTCAGATTTACTTCTGAAAAATCTGTCGAGTAATTCTTGTTTCACAATTAATCGTACTCACAACTCAAACATATTAGACAAAAACTTGTGAGTTCATGGTGAACTCAATGTTTTTAGAATCACTGTTATGTCTAAAATTTATCGATATTATACATAAAAATTATTATTGTTATATGCACAAAAACATTACCGTTTAAAAAATACTTTATATATTTAGACAGTGATCTTTTTTATGCATAATAATGATAGTTTTTATATATAATGATGATAGAGTTCATGTATAGATCTGATTCATAGGAGTATTACTCAATATATTACGAGGTGTTTTCAATCACTACAAAATAGTGAGACAGAGCTTAAAAAATAAGTGCTTATATAGCACCCCCTTAACACCCCCTACATATGGATCTATTAATTGAAGTTTGAAGATTTGAAATAAATAGATTTCAATTTTACAACTCAAATTAAATTGAATTTTCAAATAAAAAAAAAACAGTTCTCGACAATTAATTTAAGATGAGCGTGCGAGATTTCAAATTTATTTACTATCGGAAACAGCCAAATAAATGTAATTTTTGAATTTTAGGTATATATTCAATTTCTTCAGTTAAAGAATAGATATTTTTGGTTAGTTGGCATATAATTTTGTAATTGTAATGGTAGGTGCTGGGGTTTGGATGGGCAGGTATTTACAGAAGGTATCTGGTCGAACCAGCTGCTATGTGGTGGCCAGCCAATTTAGTACAAGTCTCACTTTTCAGGCAAGTTCATTTTCTCCTAAAACTTTTTATTCAATACCAAAATTAACATTAAGAGCCAAGGCACATAAAAGAAAATGCAAACCAAAATAGCGGTTACTTAATAAAATATATTTAAAATTAGAGTAGGTCTCATACGAAACTTGTTCATCGAGGAATGAGTTTCACATTTACAGCGCCAACTATTCAATTATCATGACTAATATAATTTTGTAATATAAGTCATGCTCTTTAGTTATCATTACTAGTACTCCTATTTACAGCGCCAACTATTCAATTATCATGACTAATGTAAAATTACATCTCACGCCATTATTTTTACCCACAAAAAGTTATCTACTTTAATAATAAAGTAGAAATGACTACAATATTCTTAACAAAAATAACTTTATCACTTTAAATACTAATAAACAACTTTCACATTAATACTCGTGCCAAAAGCAAAAGGGTAAATAATTTTGGGACGGAGGGAGTAATATAAGTCTACCCTTCTGTTTTCATTACTATCGTCCTTTAATAGTAATTAATTTATGTAATTTAATTATATATTTTAATAAATACTATTTCATTTTTTTAGAATTAGTACCATTTGCATAATCAAAGTCAAAAACTTCCTCATATCGCCTATAAATAGCTAGCTAGGGAGCTGAATAAATCTTATATTTCACATAAGCGTCGAATTGGTAACTTCTATTTTTCCGGTCCTGAATTGATAGTTTTCTATCTTTTAGGCCTTGAATCGATAGAAAAAAAAATTTCAGGTCTTAAATTACCATATTTCAAATTTTGAATTGATAAAACTCCTTTATCTTTTAGATGGAATTTCTTTATTTTAACTTTTTTTTATTTTGTAGAGGGGTGTATTGTCATTAAATTGTACCGCAATTCATATCGCGATCACAATAAGTATATGCAAGTTGGGCTACAAACTTTAATAAATACCTAAAATAATGTAGACGAATATAATGCTGATGCAACACCAATTTGACATTATTGATGGTTCCAACGTTTCAATATAGCAAGATGTGTCATCACATGCTTCACATAAATATAATTTCAAGTCACAATATTTATACAAGATATGCAAATAACCCAATTGAGTGGGAGACCCAAATTCGATTCCATTTGGGAACGAATTGGAGTATGAGAGTTATAAGGTGACTTGGTGAATTTATGGAGGGTTTAGGTGTTTGGTGTACTAACTACTAACAACTAACTTTGTCAGATAAAAAAAAAAAAAAAAAAAAAAAAAAAAAAACATGATATGCAAATTGCTCTACCGAGAGTTCTAGTTGTGAATAGACATTTATACTGTAACTCATGAGAATTTTTTTTTGTAATACATATATTCTTTACTGGAAGTGATAACACAATATTTTGAGGAGCCGTTAGAAATACTAGGTAAAAGCTTAAGGCCCACTTGATTTAGGGTCCGTTTTAAATTAAATTTATTTTTAAATATTTTATAAGTTATAATATCTTATAAGTTGTTTTAAGAGCTTATAAGATATAATTTTTAAGTAGTTTATAAGTTGTTAAAGTATTTGACTAATACAACTTATAAGTTTTTTAATAATTTTTTATTTTTTTTTAATATAATTTTTTATATATAAATTTTTTTTTGAAAATAAATTTTTTTTTTCTGAAAATAATTTTTCCCGAAAATATTTTTTTTTCTGAAAATATATTTTTTCGAAAATAGTTTTTTTTCTGAAAATATTTTTTTCCGAAAATAATTTTTTTTTTCGAAACTTTTTTTTTTCCTGAAAATAATTTTTTTTAAATATTTTTTTTCGAAAATATTTTTTTTTTAAATAATTTTTTTTCGAAAAATATTTTTTGAAAATAATTTTTATTTTCTGAAAATAATATTTTTTTCGAAAATAATTTTATTTCCCAGAAAACGGGACGGATTGGGTTGAATTTGGGCCGTGATGTGTTGAGATATGATAGAACTTATATATTTTTTGTAAAATAAGTTGGGATATCCCAACTTATTTTTTTGGAGCTTATAAGCTCTAAAGAGTTTTTTTTAGATCTTATAAGATGCTAAACATCTTATTTTACCAAACAAAATTAAGAAACTTGTAAGCTCTTAAACAACTTATAAGCTGTTTTAAAGAGCTTATAAATTGTGCCAAAGGGACTCTTAGATTAATGAAAGTGAATAATAAGAATCACGTTCTTGATAATTTTGATATACAAGAATGAGAATAAAAGAAACAACCTGGTTACTCATATTCACTCAAACTCACCTCACATGATATTCATTGTTCACGTTTCTACCAAACAATAACAATGTTATCTACAACTCTTAGTGATTGACTTCTCCGTGATACTCATATCATTACCATTCTCCGAAGTCATACCAAAGCGGACTCTTATATTTATTTATTTAAAAAAAATGTTAAATGAAACTTTTAGCGGGCATTATCACCCCTTAATTAATGTTTCAGTTGGTAGAGAATGACAACGTAAAAATTAAGGGTCTATTTTTTGGGTAATATGTAGGAATGAATGTAATGAGGACTCATTCTCATTATAATGATTGTTTAATAATTTTTAATAAATTAATAATAATGTGTAGGTCCCGAACGGGTTTTTGTGAGGCGTAAGTCTAGAGGGAGGGTGAATAGACTTACGAAAACTTTTTATCTTGATCGGTGTGATGGCGAGATAGCTTTGATCAGAGGAAAGTGAATCGGTTTGATCGATAACCAACTTACTAATCGCTGAAGGCAGATCGGCGCAGAACTATCGGTTTAACTGATGTGTCGGAAGCTAAGTTTTACCCGTGTGAAAAATCGGTTTTGATAAATCGATTCCAAAGTTAGTCTTTTAACCATTGACCGTGTTCGAGCTTGATCGATCGAAGCTTGGTGCTAGCCGATCTCAACTTAGAATATGTATCTTTCTTTTAAAAGTTGTGTGCGATTGTGTAAAACAGTTAATCAAAAGCAAAGAAAGACACACAAGATTTATAGTGGTTCGGACAAACCGGTCCCACGCCCACTCTTCCCTATCACAAGGGCACCAACTTAACCAACTGGACTTAGATTTTTGTGTTAGTCCAACACAAGACAATCGACAGATATTTAAGGAGTTCTCACTCAACCGATCCCGTAAATCTAACTAGAAACCCTAGTGCGAAAATTCTTAAACAACTTAACCTAACTTTGGGTTTGGATAAGATTGTTTTGGTTCCAACTATGAAATCTTTTCTAGTGTTTAAGATAGCCTATCAGCTAGATGAAAATATTTATATGCTAAGAACTTATGGGATGAACACTTAATAAAAATAATCTTCTTGTTCGTGTTCTTCGTGCGGAAATCTGATAATTGCTTGAGCTTCTTGATTGTTCAGTGTTTCCATGTTTTCACTCTGAAGTGTGATCCCATATTTATAGACCTTGAAATCAAAGAGCCGTTGGAGAGCAATTCGAATTTCAGGCTATATTTGGTAGACTTGCAGGATTGATGTGACGTGCTTCAGAAACGGCATGGCTGAAAGCGTGAATTTGTATTTTATAGCCGTTAGAGAGAGCAGCACCAAATCCCGTAATTGCCGGCTCCGATCATACGTGTCTCGTCCTTATTGGTTAACAGACGCACTTTTTAGTGTTGTTCTTCCAACTAAGGTTGACATTCTTCTTGTTCAGATCATCGACGTATGACTAAGTGAAACATCAGTTTTCACCTGGTGAGCTGACCTGATCAATCAAGGCTGATCAGTCTACCTGATGGAGTCTTCTGATGCCGGTTGACTTAGCTTCAACTAGCAGACTCGGCTGATGTAGGTCTTCTGGTCTGATCTTCTGGAAGTCATCTGATCTTCACGTATTCTGAGTTTGAGCTTTATGACTTCAGCTGAGATATCTGACTAGATCAGATCGATCTGATCTTCTGTTCTTCTCTTGCATTCTGGCCTGTCGGATATCAGCTGTTCTTCATATCTTCAGATCTGACCTATACATATTGAGGTTCCCCCTCAATATGTGACCTATCTATTACATCAGTTGTTCTATACAGTAATTATCAACTGGTATTCTATAAACGGTAATATAAACATCAGTCAGCTAACAGGTCTGACTGGTCCTATTACATGTGTTTTTGGAACTTTTATCAAAACTATAAATTTCCCAACAATTTCCCCCTTTTTGATAAAACCAAAACACCTGAGAAACCAAACACAGTTGATAAATATAGAACAGTAAAGAGCACATAATCAGAAGACAATGAGATTTTGTCTCAGGATCAGGAAATAAATTTTTCTCATTAGATATGTCGATTACATGTTACATCAGAAAAGTTTGAATTTAAGAACAGGCTGATCCTGGAGAAGTCTTCGATTTTTCACTCTTTAGGGCATGTATCCTTCTCGCATCTCTTTTGATCTTGAGGTACGTTGAAAATCGATAAAGTTTCCATTTGACATCATTGGTCCGCCGAGGATCGATTATGTGCGTTTTTGCTCGGGATGTCAAAATAGAATCTCTGAAATGCCATCATCAAATGAGCCATCCGCCTTCTTCGAGTAATCCAATGGATCATACTCTTGGCGAGATATTTTTGCATTGATAATTTTGGCCTCATTTTCCGGATACTTCGAAAAATCCGATATTTATTTTCCTAACCGGTTGAGGAATTCATCATCCGGAGATTCTTCTTGTGGAACAAGATCAAGAACAAAAAGCATCCGAAGCCATTCACTTACGATCTTATTCCATTCCTCAAACCTCTTAGCATGTCGCGGCGGTTTTTGGAATGATCTCATTAATTCTTCTTTGGCGGTGAGGTTACGTACATTTTTCCAGCCTTTCCTTTCTTCGCTCTCGATCTGAATCTCTTCTTCATATTTTCTGCCTCTGTCAATTTATCTGCCCTTCTTTCTTCTTCGCTTTTTAAGACCTCTTGACAATCTGCTCTTTGGACAATTTCTCGGTCGATTCCTTATCGGCTGTATCGGCTTTTTGTCTTCTTGTGACTATCTTAGTTTGAGTGGGTAGTCTGCATTGTGATGTCCCGGCAAAGACCCATGACGGTAACTTTCTTGCCTTTGACTTTTCCATCTTTTCAGAGACTTCATTAGCAAAGAGATCCAGATGGTCTAGTCTTTGTCCATAGGCTTCAACTATTTCGAATTAGGTCTTACATTGTTACGATCATGTCGATTGGTTTCTCATCTTCCTTCCCCCTTTTTGGTTTGATCAAAAAAAGAGTGAGTGGGAAGTCGAGATCCAAAATCGATCGATATCGCCTGCTGAGATCTGCAATGAGATAAACCTTAAGCTTGAGCAGTTAGATTTTGAACCTTCGAGATCATTTCGGTCTTGGCAGATTCCATGGCGATAGAGAGTGTAATAATCGGTTTGTCAAGTTTCTCTTCACAATTCTAGCTTTTTCAAATGAGCATCGAAAAAAGAAACTTGTTGTTGATCCACCCGAATCGACTTGTCATCAACCGATTTGATAAGTTCGGCGGAACCACGGTGGTCACGCAGTTTGGGAAATCGATCTTTGATTGCCTCAACTGGGAAATAGCCAATTCCCTTTGATCATTATTTCTTTGAGGCCAATCTGCCTCGATCGGCTATCACTCCCTCAACTTCTTCTTCGGAGATCTTTGAGACAAGATCGATCTCCCAAAGTTGATCGTGATGATGTGAGATGTTGGAATGTTTTTTGCGTCACGGATCTCTTTCGATTGTTTGCGCCTCCGGTGGTTGGTCATGAACTGCAGCACAGTTCCACTATCATCGCGCCTCTGCATCCTTCATTGTAAGATCTCGCCGAGGAGCTTCTTCAAGAAGATCTCCATTTCCTTGTTTCGCAACCCCAAACTTCCCGTGGATCGAGCTTTGATAGATTCAAATAGATTATCGGCTCGGTTTGGTGATCCTACTTTAGCAATTTCCTCATATCGAAATCAAAATCACCAAACTCATCAAAGACCCATCATCTGTTCAATAATAATTATAAAATCGAGAAGCTTTTTAATCGAAGATCTCTCCAGTGAGGATCTCCATAACTTCCTCTCTAATAGCGGGATGGGCGACCCGATTACGATACATCTCATCAATTTCTCGTTCGATTTGCATTACGACCCGGTTTCCTGTGATGGTCTTTGATGATCTCGGCTCAGGAATTGTGTGTCCAGATTTAGGTTGATGAGATGTGGAGAGTTGTGGTGGTGCTTGAGTAGGCGGAAGTTGGCTGATTGGCTCGACCTGCAGAGGTTCTCACAGCGTGAGCGAGTGCGCCTGGTTCCCTGGCGGTAAGCTTTCCGATTCCTGAACTGATGTAGTTTAGAGTTGTGGCGGTGGGAGAGAAGGAGAAACATGCTTTCGGCAAACAAGAGTCCGCCGGTGAATCGGTCGAAGTTGGAGGAGAAAGGGGATCGTTCGTCTCCCGCTTCTTTTCCCAGTAATGTTGGGCGAGCTCGGCGAAACTGCTGCCGATTTTTTCACCGATTTTGTGGTGCATCAGGCTGATCTGGCGCTCCTTCTTTATCTGACTCATCTTCTAGAAACAGAGTCATGGGGCCTGCTTCGCCTTCTTCGGCCTCTTCTCCTGGGCCTTCACCAGTTTTCTTTTCTTTTTCTGGGGGGCATCTGGTGTAGACGAGGCTGCTTCCTTGCTCTTTCCCTTCTTCGCCTTTGGGGGGGTGGGCCGCATATCATCGTCTGGTGGTCCAAATATGGCTGAAGTGGTGGAGAGGAAAGCCTTGTAGGACTTCACCCATTCGGTCCCCATTCCCATTTTGGCGGTTTGTCTTTCAAGATAAGCGCAATCTTGTTGAGATTCTTGATCCTCTTCTTCGAGATAGACTTGCCTCCATTCATTAACTCCAAATTTCTCATGTTCTTGGAGTAGAATGGCCTTTAGGAACCCATGCCAATTGATGTTCTTGGCTTCATCAATTATTGCAGCCATGCTGTACAGTTTGACGGATGTAAGAGCATCTGGGCTGAACGAAATACCCATGATTGTTTTTGACAATATGTCAAACAACAGTCGGTATTTCCTCTTGAGCATTGGTCTGACAAAACCTGCGGTCTGATGTTTGTCAGCCTCTCTGAAGAGTTTGTTTCTGATCAGCTCATCTTCATTCTCCCTGTAGTGAGCAGGCGAGATTCGTCCTTTTGGTAAGCTGAACGGACGTGTTATGTCCGCGTTAAATCGGTCGATTTCTTCTCTAGATTGGTAGACGAAAAGTAGTTCTTCTCCGAGCATCCAGATATCCACCCTTAAATTCCTTAGGAATTCAAGTGTCTCATACTGCATCACTGGATTGCAGTGAACAGCGCATAATATTTCTCAAGGCCTCATTTCTTCAGAATTTGCTCCACTTCCATTGATTTCGGATCCCGAGTGATATCAAACTTTACGAACTTGTCGTCGACAATCGTTAATGCCAGTTCCGCATAATTGCACATTATTTTACCCATACCGTGAGTGGCCATCTACAAATAAGATAGACTCGATTAAGATTGTGCATAAACATAGAGATATCATATATTGATTATCAGACCTATACACAGGCCTGGTAACCGATAAACACATGCGGAAACCAAGAAACAATAATCAATGGATTGACAAAATCTTTGACAAAATCTTTAAGATCAATTTTTAAGGAAAAAGATTCATCAAATAATCGAAAATTACCGATTCTGCTTTTTTAAGATAATTTTGAAGCTTAAGAAAAACACTTTGAATCGCAGAGAAGTAATCCGAGAGTTTTCGAAAAATAAATCGCAAGTTTGTGAATGGGAAAACTCGGTAGGGTTTTTTGATGAACCTTATAAAGATGAGGAGGAAAAGAGACAAGATTTGGAAGATCAACCGCTTGAAAAGATTAAACGATCCAGTTAAAACGGTTTTGATCGTATGGTCGAGAAAAAAACGCGTCTAAAAAACCTTTTGGATTTAAAATCGCATTTTGTAGCAATTAATACAGTACCCCACGTCCACATTAAATGTTTTGCGGGAATACGTCCACAAAGGTAATCGTCTGATAAAAGACAAATAATATCGATAAGATCAAATAAGTAAGCAAATAACAAGGAAAAGAAAAAGATTCTCGTTGGTTGATATATTGCAATCGGTCAATACCACTTGTAGGTCCTTGTAGTTGATTTCACTTGTTGATCTTAGTTTTCTGCCTAAACCTTATAATTTCCCAACCGATTTTTTCCAACCGAATCGTCGATTTTCCCTTTTTACGATCCTCCTCCGATCGGTTGAAGTTCCCTTCAACCGATATTCCGAGATCTTTTCTTGACCGATATATCGATTTGTTGAGATATTCAAGCTCAACCGATCTTCCTCATCCGATCGATTTAGATGTAATCAGATTACGTTGACCTAATCTGAATCTTCTCGAGATCAAGCGATTCTTGGGATAAGTGTTACCGCCAAAGCTTAGTCAGAATAGTAGTCTCTATTCCCTAAGTTGGCACGATTTGACATCGCGTAATTATAGTCCGAATATTTTGATATGTCAATCCGTAGTAAATTTATCCAATTATCGATCGTGATTTCTACATCGCATTGTCCTTGTGATGCAAATTTCTCTAAAGGCTTTTTGAAGTCAAATTTGCATTTTGTACCCTTTGCTTGGCCTCTATAAATTGGACCAATGTTTTTACACAACATAACCCATTCACCATACTTATCTTCTTTGTAGAATCATGTATCTTGGTGAACCCTTATTTCTGTGAGACTTCCGTGCAAACACCTTTACCCCTTTTTTTCAATAATTTCACTTCTCAAATCAACCCCATGTGTCCTTATCATTTGTTTTTCGTCATCATCAAAGATTTCACATACAATTGTTGCTAAACTTCTCTACCACCAAAGGGCGGCTCTGCTATCGCATGGCCCGAAGACACTTCTCCTAACCGTATGCACCTTGTGTGTCTATCGAGATTACTGGAACTAAGATCAACAGACTCGATCGATATAAAACATGAGTTTGATATCACGGTGCGGATCGAGACAACGGTGATCTTCGTATATCAACTCAATTTTTACATGCAACACATGTGCCCATAAGGTCTTTGAACCACTTTCTTGGCACATGTGCTCCGTTTAATTACCGGAGAGCCCATTGACTTGTCTAAGGGCTCTTGCTTAGAAATCCTATCAATGCCTCTCTCGCTCCCTTTGGTTTTAGCCATTCATGCTTTAGGATTATTTCAAAGCCTCTCTCACCCTTTGTTAAGTGGGGGAAAATGAGAGCATCGATTTAAAATCTCTCTCTCCCCTGCTCTTCTTGGGTTAGGATGAGGGTTTAGGGTTATAGGCTTATGATTTTCGGTTATGACTTATGTACTGACCTCCGGGTCCTTTGTACTTGTAACTTGTAATGTAACCTAACCTTCGGGTTTTTATCAATGAAAATTTCTATTATTCCATTGTTGTGTAAATTTTACGCTTTTCTTATCGCGATTGTAGGCTTTAATCAGGACTCTTGCTTGTTGAATATCAGCTTAATCGACTTACAAAGATGTAAAATGACCAAACTGATTTAATCAGATAATCCTTTTAAACTGAGCGTTTCCTTTAATCTGATAAACCTTAAATCTGATCAGTTCCTTTAATCTGTTAACTTGTAAATCGATCGATTTCTCATATTAGTTCCTTGATCGATCTTCTTATCGGTTGAGATATCAAATTCAATCGATTCCTCTCAACTTTGGTTAGTCTCTTAACCACCGGTTACGAGAACAATCCATCAAGCATTTTAGGTGCTTTTTCTCCAAGATCCGAAGCCCTAGCTCATTGCATAATTATCTCGAATCGATCTCAAATAGTGGCTTGGTTAGAATATCGACTTTCAGAAATCGGTGTGAATCTTTTCCATTCGATATTCTTCTTTTCAACATGATCTCTTATAAAATGATGTCCGACATCCACATGCTTGCATCTTGTATGTAGAACGATTTTTGAGTGATTGCAATAAAGACTATTACTATCACGAGAATATAGGTACATTCTTAGCTACAATGTTATAATCCTCACCGCCGACTAAGCGGGAGCGGTTAGGAACAACGAACTTCCTGCAGACCATATATTCTCGCTTGAAGAGTAGATGTCGAATCGATGTCCGCTTTTTGAAAACCACGAGATCGGTTTTTACTTCCTAAAACCGACATGTTCCCGAGGTTGATTTTTTCCATCGATCTTGCAACCTCCATAATCGTAATCGAAATACCCACTAAGCTCTAGATTATCATCGATGGGTAAAATAAACCAAGGTTCTTGTCCCCTTCAGATACTTAAGAATTCGCTTAGTCGCTTCTAGGTGGCTTTGCATTGGATTTGCACGAATCGCACATACACCTACCGCAAAAGGTGATATCCGGTCTGGCTTGGCGATCGGTATAATAGAGATCCAATGAGAGCCCTAAATTCTTTCTGATTTGTTTTCTGACCATCCTCGTCTGGATCCATCTTGAATCCAGTCATCATAGGAATTTTGGCTTCCTTACGGTTTTGAACTCCAAACTTAGCCAATAAATTCCTAGTGTACTTTGCTTGGCGATAAATATCCCTTCCGTACTTTGCTTTCACTTGTAGACCCAGAAAATAATTCATCTGTCCCATCATGGACATCTCGAACTTCCTTGCATCGGTTTCTTTGAATCTTTCACATAGACTCTTGTTGGGAGATCCAGAAGATGATGTCGCCCACGTAGATCTGAACCATCGAATATCTTCTCCATCTTCTATTCTCGATAAGGTTACGTCCATCGTTCCTTTAGTGAACCCACTCGTCGATCAAGAACCGAGAGAGTGTATCATACCGTGCTCGAGGAGCTTGTTTTTGAACCATAAAGAGCTTTTCTTAAAAGGTACACTTGGTTGCTCTTTTTTTCGCCCTGAGGTTGTTCGACATAAACTTCCTCTGCTAGTACCCCGCTTTAAGAATGCACTCTTTACGTCCATCGATATCTGATGAACCCTCTGTGGGGAAGCATATGCGAAACAACCGAATGGCTTCTAAGCGAGCGGCCCGGTGCTAAGGTCTCATCATAATCAATTCCTTCGATTGTGAATACCCCTTAGCAACAAGTCTTTGCCTTTATTTCTGGTGATGACATTTTTCTCATCTCTCTTGTTCTTGAAAACCCACTTCGTGCCAATTACGCCTTGATGATTTGGTCCGGTCCCACCGCCTCCCAAACTTGGTTTCTCTCAAAACTGTTCCACTCCTCTCTGCATGGCTAGAATCCAACTTAAGTCTTGTAGAAACTTCCTCTATTGTTGTTGGTTCCTTCATAGACAAATAACAACAATACATGGCACTTTCACCAACGATGTCTAGTTTTAACTTTATCGAGATGGGTCTCCGATGATCGGTCGGTTGGATGATTTGTTATCCGGAATCCTTCGCTTACGATTTGCGTTAGTTTGGAGAACATCATCCATTTCGATAAAGGTTCATTACTAGCGATCGGAGTGGTGCGGTTTATGATCCACTTGATAAGAACATGTCTCGGTGATGTCCGTTTCGTGGGAACTTCAGTGTTCCCCCCTATCGGATGGTTCGGTTGATCTTTTGTCTCACTATGCCGAACTTCTTCATCGACAGTTTTTCGTACCTTAGGATCTGAATTATCTGGTGAATCAGCTAGATCTGGAATGTATACTGTTACGATTTATGATCCTTTTTCCTTGATCGTTAGCTGATCCATTTTCTGAGCATCAGTGCAGATTGATCGAGTGCGCCTTGTTCGAGGCGATTTCTCTTGTTCGGAGGATGCTTCATCAAAGACTACATGGGGTGTTTTAATATTCCACAACTAGGGTTAAATCATTTGTAAACCCCGAAAAGCCTTGCTAGATAAGGAATATCCTAAGAATATACCCACATCTGACTTGGCCTCAAAAGTCTTCAACCTGACTCTTCCCATTGTTGTGTATGAAACACTTACACCCAAAACACATGGAAGTAAGAAACACGAGGTTTTCTGCCCTTCCATAGTTCATAGGGTGTTTTGTAGTGAGCCTTAGTCAGAAGACATCCGCTTACGACTATGACATGCGTGTTGATTATTCGCCCCGAAAACGACTTGGTATCGCATGTTCAAATTAACATCGTCGCGGCGAACTTCTTTGAGAGTCCTGTTCTCCGCTTCGCTTACTCCATTCTATTGTGGCGTTCTTGCGGTGATGTCTCATCTTGTATACCAAACTTAGAGCAAAAATCGCTTATAAAAGAGTTCGAAATGCAATGCCTTTATCTCGATCGATTTTTACTACATTGACACCACTTCTCATTTTGTAATCTTTTTAGCGGCTCGGGTATCTTCGTTTGTCGCCTCTCATTCTTCTTATGTAAGAATATTACCGGTAAACTTGGAATAGTCATCCACGATTACGAGTATATTTGCGTCCCGCTTAGATCGACCGGGTGTAATCGGGTCCGAATAGATCCATATGAAGCAATCGTAGTAGTCTCTGGCTGGATCTTGGTCGAGAATTCCTTTGAATGAAGTTTTGACCTGTTTTCCCTTCTGACATGCAGCACATGTCTGATCCTTTGAAAATACTTCATTCGGAAGTCCTTCCACTAGAGACATCCTTGCTATCTTTTTAAGAGTTTTAAAGTTCAGATCACTCATTCTTTTGTGCCAGAGCCAACTGCTACTTTTGGAACTCTTGACAATCAGGCATGCATTTCTTGGGCAACTGTTCCAATCAGCTGTGTAGATCGTCCCTTTCTTTGAACCAGTTAGCAAAATCTATTGAGTGGCTCGATTCTTGATAGTACATTGATCAGTCGAGAACTCAACGCTGAATCCGTTGTCGCAGAATTGTGAAACCGATAATAGGTTGTGCTTCAGACCTTCGACATACGAGACTCCAGTTACTTGTACATCATCATTCTCTAAGGTTCCGAATCCTTTGGTGTAACCAAAGTTATCATCACCAAGAAAAGTACACGTGGGCCTTTACGTTTCTATGTAAGAGCTGAGGAGGTGTTTGCTTCCAGTCATGTGCCTTGAGCATCCACTATCGATGTACCAGATAGTTGCTTGCACACCTCCTTTGTTGGCCAAACCCACGCGATCCAGCAGCCAAATCAGGCTTTAGGTACCCCTTTTGGATTGGGTCCTGAGGGGTTAGGATTAGTTTTGGGGATCCATACAAACAGAGCACTTCTATTGAGATCAGTTAGATCAGAAGGCCTGATTTGTCTCCCATACCTATCAACATAATCATACATCTCTTTATATGCTTTTCGATTAGTATGATTATTAGTGTGAACCTTGGATGACTTAGAAGACTTGGGATTTATCTTTTTCGTTTTGTCTTCTTTTCATCCAAAGGTGGTTCAAAAAGTTGTGACCCTAGATTTCGATTATAGGGGGTAGGTACGATTTGCTACCATCAAAAGATTCATATCTTTTTGGCATAGGTGGTTTTTGCGGTTTACCTAAAAGCATGCTTATTAGGCGGTGACCTTGATTGGGTCTCGATTAGACTTCCTTTTTCGGGTTGTCTTTTACGATACGATATGTTGATCGAGTTGAGGTCTCTTGAAAGAACCGGTTCTTCGTTGATTTCTCGGTGATGCTTTTTACCGGTTAGGGTCCATTTACGTTCCCCTTACGGTTGAGCACCGCTTTTACACCTTTCAACCGGGTCTTTTTCCCTTATTAGATACAAGTTTAGCTTTTGGTGTATCTTTGTCAGAAACTCGTCTGATTACACCCTTTTGAGATGAATCAGTCGGGGCTTGTGAGGATGTGGAAGGGTTCTCATACCCAAGTCCCTTCTTGTTAATCGTTGTTCGAAAATAGGTGTTCATGTCTTGAACAGTTTTAGATGATTTTGTAAAAACTTCTATTTTCTTTGCAGATTATCCTCGGATGATTTTAGACTCTTATGCATTAGGAACAACTCATCAAATTTAAACTTTGAGATTTTGAAGTCATCGACTTCTTTGTTTGTTAATAACCGGTGATCTTTGATCTGCTTCTCCCGATCGAGAAGCTTTAACTTTCAGAATGTTAAATTCCTCAGTTGCCTTCTGAGCAGTTTCAACAGATTTAAGTTCAGAGGCTTTACTGAGATCATTCTCTTTAGCAAGTGATTATTTCGATCCTCAGCTTGTCATTTTCAGCTTCCACTATAGCATAAGTGTCTCTACTGCATTGGAGAGATCCTCAAGCAATTGCTCAGAGTAGAGCTGCAGGTCGATCTCCCCAAAGGGTGTGCTAATGATAGCGGTGTAGAAGCGAACAAAGCGGTTTGGAGGTTACCTCATTGGTCCTCCCCGCCATCGAGGCGGATCTCATCATCATCCTCAAGAGAATATCGATCTTCATTTTCATAGAAGTCAACAAAGATCTTCTTCGTCGACATAAATCTTCTCTGAGAGAGTATCCGAGAATCCTCGGAGGGTAGATAGGAATCGTCATTCACGATGTGTCGCGAACCATGGCTTTTACGTCCTGTCTGTTGCTCTCTTACATTCCTCTTTTCTTCCCTTTCTCTTGGCGTCAGTGCAGGCGTCTGCTTATTTGTAGTGACTGGCTTCTCCTCACGGTTGAAGCACGCCCTTGATCCATTGAACCTTTCCTTCCATGTGAATCACTCCGTGCAGATGATCTATCGGTGACTTCCTTTCTTCGATAGTAGTCGAGCTTCTTACATCGATTGGTTATCTCTTCTTTCATCATTTAGATTATCTCTTTTCCTTTCATCTCGTGATCTCTCCGATCATCGGATCTCGGTTCTTCTCGAGATCCGTTGGGTGATCTCCTATCTCTTCCTCGGTATATGTTGATAATCTTTATAAAATCTTCGATACTTACCAAGTTGAATATTTGATTTTTCTAGTTTCTGCAAGCGAAGCGACTGTTACTTTGACTTATAATGTTTCCAATGGGTTCATTGGTCTTTGATCTCTTCTTTGGTTGCCTTAAAAGCAATCCGATTTAGAAGTTGAGGCTTCAATGGGCACCTCATCTTCATCTCGCTTGTCCTCTCTCAATTAAATCGAACTTCGTGAGCTTTAAGACTCAAAAACAGTTACTTGGCTTCATTTTTGAAATGTCTTGGCAATCCTTGATTCTGCGTGACTTTCATATCCCATTCTTGGTAAGAGATCTTAATATCTTGTAGTTGATATCTTTATCAGACATCTCTCTACCAAGTTCTCGAAGCTTGTTTATTGACATTGTAATCCTTCCATCAAGTTCGTTGATGGTTTAGTTTAAGCAAAGATCTTGCTGTTTTCGAACTTCACCGGTTAAACTTGTGTAGACGATTGTCTTTTATCTGGTCATTTCCTCGATATCTCAAATTAGAGTATCCCACATTGCTTTCGCAGTTTTGAGATACTTAATCTTTTCCTTGGTGACCTTATCCATTGTTTTCATGATAATATGCCTTGCGATAGTATCTAGAGTGTGCAACTTTCTTTCCTCTGCATCCATCAAGGCTGGGTTTTTTCGCACAAGACTTCCCGGGGCAAAGTCTGGATCTCCTCCAACTGCAGGGTTGTCGTAATAAATGATGATGGGTCCCCTTTCGATGACTTCCATCATTCTGCCGCTTATCGAACCTAGATGGTTGGACATATATATGGCCTAATCTGCATACTCATCGATTGAGAACTTCGGCAGATCATGATACATACCTGAGGTGTTATCCATGCTGAGTGATTTTGGAAAATGAATGAGTTTTAAGAAGGTTTTTCAAGATCAGTTCAGTTGACCACAAAGATTCTTCCTCAAGAATCGATGATACACAAAGTCAGTGGTATGTAGAACCAACAACTCTGATACCACTTGTAGGTCCCGAACGGGTTTTGTGAGGGCAGAAGTCTAGAGGGGAGGGGTGAATACTTAGAAAAACTTTTGTGCAGTCGGTCCGATGGCGATAGACCGATCGAGTCTGAGTGAATCGGTTTTGGATCGATAACCAACTTACTAATCGCTGAAGGCGGATCGATTCGGAATCCATCGGTTTAAACCGATGTGTGCTTGAAGCTAAGTTTTACCCGTGTGAAAAATCGGTTTTGATAAATCGATTCCAAAGTTAGTCTTTTAACCAACCGTGAAGTGTCAAGCTTGATCGAATCGAAGCTTGGTGCTAGGTGATCTCAACTTAGAATATGTATGTTTGCTTTAAAAGTTGTGTGCGATTGTGTAAACAATTAATCAAAGCGAAAAAGGCACACAAGATTTATAGTGGTTCGGACAAACCGGTCCTACGTCCCACTCTTCCCTATCACAAGGGCACCAACTTAACCAACCCCGGACTTAGATTTTTGTGTTAGTCCAACACAAGACAATCGACCAGATATTTAAGGAGTTCTCACTCAACCGATCCCGAAAATCGAACTAGAAACCCTATCTCGAAATCTTGCTAAACAACTTAACCTTACTTTGGGTTTGGATAAGATTGTTTTGGTTCCAACTATGAAATCTTTTCTAGTGTTTAAGATAGCTATCGGTTTAGATGAAAAGATTTCTATGCTAAGAACTTATGGGATGAACACTTAATAAAAATAATCTTCTTGTTCGTGTTCTTCGTGCGGAAATCTGATAATTGCTTGAGCTTCTTGATTGTTCAGTGTTTCCATGTTTTCACTCTGAAGTGTGATCCCATATTTATAGACCTTGAAATCAAAGAGCCGTTGGAGAGCAATTCGAATTTCAGGCTATATTTGGTAGACTTGCAGGATTGATGTGACGTGCTTTAAAACGGCATGGGCTGAAAAGCGTGAATTTGTATTTTATAGCCGTTAGAGAGAGTAGCACCAAATCCGTAATTGCTTAATAGATCATCGTGTCTCGTCCTTATTGGTTAACAGACGCACTTTTCAGTGTTGTTCTTCCAACTAAGGTTGACATTCTTCTTGTTCAGATCATCGACGTGTGACTAAGTGAAACATCAGTTTTCACTTGGTGGTGACCATCAATCAAATTTGATCGGTCTACGATGGAGTTTTCGATCTTGGGTTGACTTAGCTTCAACTAGCAGACTCGGCTGATGTAGGCCTTCTGGTCTGATCTTCTGGAAGTCATCTGATCTTCACGTATTCTGAGTTTGAGCTTTATGACTTCAGCTGAGATATCTGACTAGATCAGATCGATCTGATCTTCTGTTCTTCTCTTGCATTCTGGCCTGTCGGATATCAACTGTTCTTCATATCTTCAGATCTGACCTATACATATTGAGGTTCCCCCTCAATATGTGACCTATCTATTACATCCGTTGTTCTATACAGTAATTATCAACTGGTATTCTATAATCGGTAATATAAACATCAGTCAGCTAACAGGTCTGACTGGTCCTATTGCATGTGTTTTTGGAACTTTTATCAAAACTATAAATTTCCCAACATAATGTAATCATCAACTTCATAGTGATTGATCCTACAATGATACTCATTATTATTTTCATTTCAAATCCATACCAAGAGGTGCCTAAATGTGACAAATTAAAACTACTCTTGTACACTTTCTTAGTCAAATTAATTAATCCGTCCGTCTCAAGGAATTAGTCAGGTGTGGTTTATATTTCTAATGTAATTTGTAAACTATTGCTCAAGTTTAGCTGAGCCAGACATACAGAGAGCTACCTGCAAAATGAACTGTATGCCGTGTACATACTCAAACAATGATTAATAAGAAAGATAATAAAAAATACTTTTATGCAATAATTATATTTGATAATTATAGAGCCTAATTCGAGGGTTAAAATTTGACCCCTTGTATTATAAAATATATATATAAAATTATAAATAATATGAAATTAAATATTGTATAATACTAAAATAAATAAAAAAAATACTTTTATGCAAGTTCAATTATTTCTTTATTTTCACTTCTTCTTCTTCTTTTTCATATTCAGTCAATTCATTATAAATTAATGCATGTGTATCACAAATTTCATTCACTTCTTCAAAACCAAATTCATTATCCCCTTCCATTTTTTCTTCTTCTAATATATTACATTTCCTTTATGTAATAAATTTTCACTTTAAATATTATTCTCTACCGTTAAACACTCATTATTATTGATTAAAAAAATAAAAACAAAAACTATACATACATTGATAAATATGTCAAATTTAAATTGCAATTTTAAATATCACCATATTGTTAATTAATAAATATTGTAATCTAAAATTGTAGTATATTTTAAATTTTCAATCATATAATACAAATAAAGCAAAAGAAAACAATAGATCATATTTTTTTAAAAATAAAATATTAAATATAGAATATATGATATACTTTGAGAATATATATTTGTCAAATTAAAAAAAAAAAAAACGTTCAGCCCATCAAGGTTCATGACCTTGATCTCTACAGCGTCATGATGAGCTCAATCTGCTCATTTTATTAAATTTGTATAAGTAATACCTTATCCCATCACACCAACCCCGACCTAGTCCGAACCTGACCCCGACCCTGCCCGATCACGGCTCTGCCCGAACTTTTTCACGACCCGGACAACTCAATATGCAAAAATTTAAAAAATAATTATTTTACATTAAATTAAAATTAAAAAAAATATTTTTCTTAAATTATCAAATAACTTATAAAAACTTTATTAGTCAAACACTTTAAGAACTTATAAGTTACTTAAAAATTACATCTTATAAGGTCTTAAACATCTTATAAGATGTTTGAACTTATAAGATGTTTAAAATAAATTTAGCCAAACGAGCCCTTAAACCAAAGTACGAAAGTTAGGATCTTTCATAAAATATGCAGCTAATAAGAGTGTATATGAATATGCATATGATGATGAATTGACAAGATAGTCAAGAGAGGCATGTACGTAACCCTGCTTCAAAAAATAAATAAAACATAACCAGGAAAACGTAATATCATTAATCTACACCTAAATTTTTGTCAGGGCGCTAATTAATTTGAATTACCTTGATTATGTACAGGGCTCTCCATGAAAAAGACGAACGATCCAAAGGAGGCGTAACTCGAACTCAATTTTTCGTAATTGCTTTCATATGCAGCTTTGCGTACTATATATTCCCAGGCTATCTCTTTCAAATGTTAACCTCCATCTCATGGATATGCTGGATCTTTCCCAAATCCGTTATAGCCCAACAACTCGGGTCGGGCCTCAAAGGGCTGGGAATAGGCGCAATCGGACTTGATTGGTCTTCCGTTTCGTCGTACCTGGGAAGCCCGTTAGCAAGCCCATGGTTCGCCACAGCCAATGTAGCAGTAGGATTTTTCTTTGTTATGTATGTTGTGACTCCACTTAGCTACTGGTTCAACATCTACCAAGCCAAAAACTTCCCGATCTTCTCTTCTAATCTCTTCACTGGCTCGGGTCAAATATACAACATTAGTAGGATCATCGACTCGAATTTCCACTTGGATATTGCGGCTTATGAGCGCGAAGGCCCTCTTCATCTCAGCACGTTTTTCGCCATGACTTATGGTGTTGGATTCGCAGCACTGAGTGCCACGATTATGCATGTCATTCTATTTCACGGAAGGTACGTATTAGTATGAGCTTATATGATCGATAAAAAGTATTAATGGTATATTAAACAAAAAGAAAATGTGCAAAAATTCCCCTTTTTTATAGTTAGAACTCATTTTTGTCCTATCCTTGATAAATAAACTATTTTTTACCCTTTTATGACATTTTTACCCTTATCTATTTATCCCACTAGGTCGCGCATCAATCTGCTACCTATGCGCGACCCATGCGCAACTCAGGCCTATTTGCTACCCATGCGCACTCTTTTAATAAATGTAAAAAGTCATAAAAGGGCAAAAAATAATTTTTTTATCAAGCGTAGAATAAAAAAAAGTTTGAACTATGAAATAAGGGCAAA
Source organism: Stenogyne calaminthoides (assembly GCA_037126765.1). Taxonomy (NCBI): domain Eukaryota; kingdom Viridiplantae; phylum Streptophyta; class Magnoliopsida; order Lamiales; family Lamiaceae; genus Stenogyne; species Stenogyne calaminthoides. Next base: position 33,697,997 of record JBBCBC010000001.1, on the reverse strand, counting down.
AAAGAGTGTCCCTTAAAAAATACGCCCTCCGTCCCAATCTTAACCGCATTTTTACTGTGTGCTCGGAGTTTAAGAAATAATTATTTATTAGTATTTTAGGTGATAAAGTGATGAAGTGTTGACGGTAGAATGGAGAATTAAACTTTATTGAAGTGTAGAATAATATTTATTAATGGTGATAAAATGATAAAGTGTTGTGGATATGAGAGAGTGACATATGGTAAATAAGTGGATGTTTGAAGGGTGTGAGTTAAAGTGAGTATTTCCATTTAATGAAATGTGCAGTTAAGATTGGGACGGACCGAAACGAAAATAGTGCAGTTAAGATTAAGACGGAGGGAGTACTAATATTGTTCAGTCTATAAACTAATACTTTTCTTTTGTACGAACTAATACTTTTATTCATATACACTAATACTTATCATTTTATATACCTCGATTCTTTTTTTATGAACAGATCATACTTTAGACAAAATTGCATCAGTCTCACGGTATATATAACATATATGTAGTTTGAGGAGGAGATGCATGATGATATTAATGCAGGGAAATATGGGAGCAAAGTAAATCAAGTTTCAACGAAAAGGAAATGGACATACATACTAAACTAATGAGCAAGTATAGACAAGTACCAGAGAGGTGGTTTTGGTGCATTCTTGTGGCGAACATTATACTTACTATTTATGCGTGTGAATACTACAAGGAGCAACTTCAACTTCCATGGTGGGGCGTTATCCTCGCCTGTGCAATCGCCATTTTCTTTACTCTCCCAATCGGAATCATCACAGCTATTACCAACCAAGTGTGTATTCATCTATATAATAGCATTGTTTATTTTTTGATAAAGATACTCCCTCTGTCCCAATCTTAACCACATGTTTACTGTGTACTCGTTATTTAAGAAATAATTATTTATTAGTATTTTAGGTGATAAAGTGTTGGGGTAGAAATGAGAATTCAACTTTATTGAAGAGTAGAATAATATTTATTAAATGTGATAAAATGATAAAATGTTGAGAATATGAGAGAGTGACATATGGTAAATAAGTGGATGTTTGAAGGGTATGAGTTAGAGTGAATATTTCTATTTAAGGAAATGTGCAGTTAAAATTGGACTGATCGAAATGAAAATAATGTAATTAAGATTGAGACAGAGGGAGTATCTACTTTTATTGCCCATACATATAATATATATATATAACTTGTTAAATGTATGCAGAGCCCGGGGTTGAACATCATCACGGAGTATATAATTGGGTACATTTATCCCGGATATCCTGTTGCAAACATGTGCTTTAAAGTGTATGGATACATAAGTATGACACAAGCGATTACGTTCCTTCAAGACTTCAAGCTTGGACATTACATGAAAATCCCTCCAAGAACTATGTTCATGGCACAGGTGATCATTTAGTTGAATAATATTTCTCAACATTTTTAATCTTATTATATTGGGACAAACTCTTTTTTATCCTATATTCACAGTTCAAACTTTTCATTGCTCTATCCTAGTCATAGAAGAGAGAAAAAAAAAAAACACTCTTTAATTTGCCATTTGATGATATATTTACATTTATTAAAAAAGAGTTCGAGCATGGGTTACATTACACAGGGTCGCGCATAGATAACACATTTGTCGTGCAACCTATGTGATAGGTGGTGGGAACACAAGGACAACTTTTTTATTTTTTATCAACGGTGGATCAATAAAGGGCATTGTTGGCTTGTTGCATATTTTCCGTATTATGTTTTGAAGCAAATTTAATAGATATTCAGATTTTGTCTTACGTACACTATGGTAATAACTTATTATATATAATCAGTAGTTCAATACATTTAACTATGTGATAGGTGGTGGGAACTCTTGTAGCTGCTTTCGTATACTTGGGAACAGCATGGTGGTTAATGGAAACAATCCCAGGTATTTGCGACACATCCTCTGATACCCTATGGACATGTCCCGGTGATCACGTGTTCTACGATGCGTCAGTAATATGGGGTTTGATCGGGCCACGTAAGATATTCGGAGATCAGGGAACGTACGGAATGGTGAACTGGTTTTTCCTGGGAGGAGCCGTGGCCCCCGTATTAGTATGGTTGGCAACAAAGGTATTCCCGAACCAAGCATGGATCAGAATGATCAACATGCCGGTTCTAATCGGGGCTTGTGGGATGATGCCTCCTGCAACTGCTGTGAACTACACCTCCTGGATCATGCTTGGCTTTTTGTCTGGATTTGTAGCGTACAGATATAGGCCGGATTTGTGGCAACGTTATAATTATGTTCTGTCGGGAGCGTTGGACGCTGGTTTGGCCTTTATGGGGGTCGTCTTGTATATGTGTTTGGGTTTGGAGAACGTCGAGATAGAGTGGTGGGGAAATGATCTTGACGGATGCCCATATGCTTTGCCCTACTGCCAAAGGCATAACGTTCCAAGGGTGTCCAATTGTTTCATGAATAGAGAAAAGCAGATGGTTATGTGATTGTACATGTGTGTATGAATTACTCATGATTTCATTCTTTGAGTTGCACTCATCTTTTTTCCTAAGAAAGACTAAGTTGTTGACACCCGTTTATCAAGATGATTTTTTATTGTTGTTGACAGTTAATTCTATTTAGAATGGCATTACAAAAATAGGTCTTCATTCATTCCTAGGGGAAACAAAATAAAGAATTAAATACTGTAAAAGGTCCAATGCTATCACTCTTAGGGGCACTCCTTTTTTATAATTACTACTAGGTGTAAAAACCTAGTCTTGGCATTAATACCCACAATACCCTTTATCTTTCCACAAACCCACAATCCCACACACTACAAAAAAATGTCGATTTAGCGAGGGTATTTAAAGAGGGGAACGAAACCCTCTTTAATTGGCGAGGGTTTTAAAGAGGGTACAAGTTAGTGAGGGTTTTAGTGAGTGTATTTAATTGGCGAGGATTTAAACCCTCGCCAAAAGTCCACGCGCATTTAGCGAGGGTTTGTAACCCTCACTAAGTCTCACGCGCATTTAGCGAGGGTTTAAAACCCTCACCTATTTCGAAAAATCCTCGCTGACCTGTAATGGTCAACACCACAATTCCCGGTGCCAGATGCCCTCGTTTAACGAGGGCAATTTCCCTCGCCAAAACCCCCGCCCCCCACTGTATATACGCCCGAATCGCCCATTTGTTCAGTTTCATGTTTTTGCTCGGCCGAGAGAGGAAAAGGAGGCGATTCCAGGCGACTTTCGGGCGATTTTTTGCAGTTCCGGCCGTGTGCTCCTTTTAAGGTATGTTTTCGATTTATTTAATCGTTTATAAGTATTAGTTGCTTCATTGTTTAGTATTAGTTGCATTATTGTTTAGTATTAGTTGTTATATTATTTAGTATTAGTTTTTTTGTTGTTAAATTAATTAGTATTAGTTGTTATATTATTTAGTATTAGTTGTTTTGTTGTTAAATTAATTAGTATTAGTTGTTATATTATTTAGCATAATTAGTTGTTTTGTTATTTAATTAATTAGTATTAGTTGTTATATTATTTAGTATTAATTGTTTTATTGTTCAATTAATTAGTATTAGTTGTTATATTATTTATTATGTATTTTAATCGTTAATTATAAGTATTAGTTTGTTTTATTTTTTAGTATTAATTGTTTAGTATTAGTTGGTTCATTATTTAGTATTATTATTAGTATTTTAGCTTAATTTAGTATATAGCTTGATACGTGTATGTTTAGTATATTATTTTGTATTAATTATTTAGCTAACACGTGTATATAATTTAGTATAATTAGCTCAATTTAGCTTATTTAATATAACTAGTTTTGGAGTTAAAGAATATATCTTAATTACGTTGGAGTGGAGGGATCGATGTTGGTGAATATTTGTTGGTTATTGGTTGTAGTAGAAGAGCGTTCCGACTTAATTAATTTTAATTGATTAAGTCCTAAAAATGGATGCACGTAGGATCATGATTAATTGGGAAATACGATAAAATAAAACGAAACTCTACCAAAATTTTTAGGAAATATTAATTATTAATTAGGCTTTTGAATATTAATTAATTCGTAAATGTGAAACATATTGATATGGATTATTCTGGTCGTTTCACGTTAGATGTACGGTCCAAGATCGATTAATGGCATGATATCTTCCTCGAATTTTACAATGGACTAGAATCATTTATAGATTTCGCCACTATTAATCCGAATTGGATGAACCAGGGAAAGATTATGTGTCCTTGAAATAAATTTAGATGTCGGAACAAATTAATGTTTCATTCACCTCTGATGACGTGAAAGGTCATTTGTATAGAAATGGGTTCATACGCAATTATTGCAATTGAGTTTTTCATGGTGAGGAAATTTGGGGTCAATACAATGATCAACGATCTATGTCGACTTCACATGGTCCGGTTGACGAGACATCTGAATCTACCTCATATCACGATATGATGACGGACTTAACCTCTGGTCTCCACTTAAATGTGGATGATGAACCCCCTAATAAGGAACCTCCTAATGAGCATGCTGCACATTTTTATAACATGCTTCGTGCAGCGAATCAGGATATAAGCCTAGTTGATAATCACACTCACAGTTGCCATACAATGCCATATTGCTGAACATTAAAACTTAAAACAGACTATCTGAAAGGGGCTATAATCAAATGGTTGATGCGATTCGTGTTCTTTGTCCGAATAGTCTGGTGCCCCAGAATTTTTCTGATAGCAAACAACTGATGAGTGAGATGGGTCTTCCAGTAGAGAGGATCCATTGTTGTGCACAGAACTGCATGTTATATTGGGGTGCAGACGACGAACTTGAAAATTGTAAGTTTTGCCAACGGCCAGAATGGTCGACTGAAAAAGAAGCATCCTTTTAAGGAGATGTTATATTTTCCTATCATTTCTCGATTGCAAAGATTTTATCAGTTAAATGCTACTGAAAAGGATATGACATGGCATGCACGTTGCTCTAATGACCACTCCGGTGTTATGCGTCATCCTACAGGCTCATAGGCCTGGAAACACTTGGACCAGTCGCATCCTGAATTTACTTTAGAAATTCGGAACGTGAGGTTGGTCTTGAGCACTGATGGTTTTCAACTATTTGGGGCGCACGGGAAACAATATTCATCATAGCCAGTGATAGTGACACCATACAATCTACCCCCATGGTTGTGCATGAAGGATCAGTTCATGTTTATTACGATTCTGGTGCCTAGTCCAACAAATTCAAAGGATAAATTGGACATATTTTTGCAACCACTGATCTGTGATTTGTAATTTTTATGGGAACAAGGATTGGTAATGTATGATGTTGCTACAAAGCAGATTTTTTCGATGCGAGCTGCACTAATCTGGACCATCAGTGACTTTCCAGCCTACTCGATGTTGTCTGGATGGAGCACAGCTGGAAGGCTTGCTTGTCCACACTGTGCAGATTACACTGAGGCTTTTAGTCTGAGGCTCAGTCGCAAGCAGTCGTGGTTTGACAACTATCGTAAGTTCTTAGATAGACGTCATCCATACCGAAGGAACAAGAATGCATTCAGGAAGAATGTAGTAGTTGATGATGATCCACCTCCCATCTTTACAGGTGATCAGCTCCTCCGGTAAATTGATTGGATTGGATTGATGAAAGTAACAGAGTTGGGTGCTGATGCTCACAACAAAGGTTTACAATGTGGTTGGAAGAAGAAAAGTGTTTTCTGGAATTTGCCGTATTGGAGCTCCTTGTTGATCAGACACAATTTGGATGTGATGCACATAAAAAAAAATGTGTTTGATAATCTATTCTACACGGTGATGAATGTCGAAGGGAAAACAAAGGACACAACACTACTATGCATTTGAGCTTGGAGAGCTCAACTTGGACAACTCTTTTTTCGAACAACTCTCCAAGATATAGCTTGAAGAGCGGTTTTAATTAAAAAAAAAATAAAAAATTAAAAAGCAGTTTTAAACCGCTCTCCAAGAGAGAGCGGTTCAAAACACCTCTACAAGTCGACCACTTGGAATGCGGTTCGGAACCGCTTTGCAAGAGAGAGCGGTTCTGAACCTCTCTGTAAGGGCATGGTTCAGAACCATATCAGACCCCATCGTTTTTATTTTCTAACATAATTCGACTCTCATCTCTCTCAAATAAGACGCTTCGCCTCTAACTTACCATACCATACCGCATCCGCCTCCCATCCCTTCTCCATTTTTTTTCCGTCGCCACCCTCCTCCTCCCTCCATTGCCGCCCACGCACGTCGTTGCCCTTCCTCCCCCACAGCCGTCGTGCGTTGCCCTCCACTACCGTGCCGTGCCATCATCCTCCTCCTCCTCCTCCCTACCACCGCCGCCTCCTCCTCCTCCTCCTCCTCCCCTTCTTCATAGGTAATTTAATTTTTTTATTGTTTGTTTTTATATATATATATATATGTATGTGTATATATGTATGTATATATATATATATGTGTGTGTATATATATATATATCTATTAAATATATATATATATATATATGGTAGGATATATCTAGTCATGTTAATTAGCTAGATTAATTAATTGGTTTGTTGTTTTTGTTTGAATATTAGATTGTTTAATTTAGTTTAATTGTTGTTATATGTTTAATTGTTGTTATAGATTAATTAATTGGTTTGTTGGTTTGTTGTTGTTTTTGTTATATGTTTGAATATATATAGTCACGTTAGAATTAATTGTTGTTTGATTAGATTGTGGTTAATTGGTTGTCAATTTGTGTGTTATTTCACTCAAAAGTAGTAGTTGTTTGATTTAAAGGTATTAGTTGTTTCATTTAAAAGTATTAGACGTTTCATTAAAAGGTAATATTAGTTGTTTCATAAAAAAGTATTGGGTGTTTCATAATAAGGTATTAGGTGTTTATTCAAAGGTATTAGTTGTTTCATTAATAAAAAAGTATTAGGTGTTTCATTCAAAGGTATTAGTTATTTCATTAAAAGGTATTAGTTGTTTCATAATAAGATATTAGGTGTTTCATTCAAAGGTATTAGTTGTTTCTTTAAAAAGTATTAGACGTTTCATTCAAAGGTATTAGTTGTTTCATTCAAAAGTATTGTTGTTAGTGTGTGATTAATGTTGGTTTAATTATATTGTTATTAGTAGCTTGGATTAATTGTTGTTAGTACGTGGCTTGAATGAATTTTTGTGTGTATGGTACATTAGAATGTACATTAGAAAATTAAAATGAATGTAGATTAAGTATAGTTAGGTATGCTTTTAGGTTTAATATTTTTAGATACATTGTCTTGAGAAACGGTCTTCATATTGTATTTCCTATAGGCATCTAGTTCTATATGGATCGAAAGTGGGTTCGAGCAGATCGATTATCAGATGAGTATAAATATAGGGTGGAAGAATTTTGTAATCATGCAGTTAGACACTATACCGACCCTCGGTACATTCCATGTCCGTGTTGTAAATGTATGAATGGAAAAACCGTTAGTGGTCGAGAAAGTCTGTTTGACCACTTGATGATTCATGGTATTGATAAAACATTTACCGTTTGGACATATCATGGTGAGAGAAGAGATGGATGTAGCTCAAGCAACCTAGAAACTGACTTTAGGTTTGAAGATACAGTGGATGCGGATATTTTCGATGATGTACCGACTGTTGATACATCGAGTGGGGATGACGATGATCTGCGAGATCACCCTTATATGTCAGAGAAGTTAAGGGATTCTGCTGGATTACCACTGTGGCCCGGGTGTAAGAAGGCAACAAAACTGTCAGCTGTGTTGATATTGTTCAACCTAAAAGCAGCTCACCAGTTGTCTGATGAGTGCTTTACAAATATGCTGGAAACAGTTAGTGGTCTACTGCCTGATGGAAATGTACTACCTAAGAGAGCATATGATGTTAAACAAATGCTCAAGTCCATCGGGTTAACACATCATAAAATTCATGCTTGTCCGGGTGATTGTATCTTATTTCGAAAGGAGTATGCAGACCTCGATGAATGTCCCAAGTGTGGGCTAAAGCGATATAAGAAAAATAAATCTCCCGCGAAGGTGATGTGGTACTTTCCAATAATACCAAGATTCAGGAGAATGTATAGTAGCGCTGTGGATGCTAGAAATTTAACTTGGCATCATGATGATAGGATCAAAGATGGAATGCTAAGACACCCTGCTGATTCACCCCAGTGGAAGACATTCGATGTCAGGCATCCATAATTTGGCACCGAGCCACGACACTTGCATCTTGCACTCTCAACTGATGGAATGAATCTGTTCGGTATCCAAAGTACCAACCACAGTACATGGCCAGTGATTCTGTTAGTTTATAATCTTTCACCCGAGTTGTGCATGAAGCGCACTTACATGATGTTGTCTATGTTGATATCAGGACCCAAACAACCTGGTAACGACATAGATGTATATCTGGCTCCTTTGATTGATGACTTGAAGCTCCTGTGGGATGAGGGTGTCGATGTGTATGATGCTTGTAGAAAGGAGAATTTCAAGTTGAAGGCCATGTTGTTTGGAACTATCAATGACTCTCCCACTTACGGGAATCTATCTGGATATAGTGTGAAGGGGGCAGATGCATGTCCTTGTTGTACCAAGAAGACACATCACATTTGATTGAGTCATTGTAGGAAGACAGTTTATATGGGACATAGGAGGTGGTTGGACCCAACACATAAGTACAGAACAATGGCTGATGCATTCGATGGCACAATCGAGATAGGTGAAGCACCACGTTTATTGTCAGGTTCTGATGTATTGAATGAGATGAAGAATATCGACACACAGTACGGAAAGATCTTCGCAAAGAGTGTCCCCACTAGCGGTTGGAAGAAGGAATCAATTTTCTTTCAATTGCCCTATTGGAAAGAGTTGTATGTTAGACACTTCATTGATCTAATGCACGTTGAGAAGAACGTTTGTGCCAGCTTGCTCAACACTCTCCTAGCTGATAAGAAGTCCAAGGATGGTTACAATGCAAGAATGGATATGATTGATATGGGAATAAGAGTAGAATTAAAACCTGTACCTAGAGAAAGGGGTCAACCGTTCTTACCTCCTGCTGCACACACCTTGTCCAAGAATGAGAGAAAAGAGCTACTTCAGATGCTAAAGGATGTGAAAGTTCCAGAGGGTTATTCGTCCAACCTACAGAGACTTGTATCAGATGATGGCATGAGACTGATGAATCTGAAATCGCATGACTATCATGTCATCATGGAAACTTTCTTGCCCATTGCAATACATTCTATCTTGCCTGAAAGTGTGCGCATAACCATAACAAAGTTATGTTGGTTCTTTAAGTCAATGAGTAGCAAGGTCATAGATCCTAGAAAATTGCTTGGTTTTCAAAGACAGATTGGGGGGACGCTCTGTGAGCTTGAGATGTATTTCCCTCCATCATCTTTTGATATAATGGTTCACCTAACCGTTCATTTGGTACACGAGACAAGGATGTGTGGCCCTGCTCGTGCGATGGATGTATGGTGTAGAGATATATATGAAAGTGCTCAAAGCATATGTGATGAATATGTCAAGGCCGGAGGTATGCATTGCAGAACGCTATTTAGTAGAAGAAGCAGTCGAGTACTGGTCTGAATTCATTCCGAATGTCGATGCAATTGGACTTCCAATTACTCGGTACACCAATAGGATGGATGGTGAAGGCCTTACCAGTGGTCAATCTATAAGTGTTAGTATGAAGGAACTAACACGGATGCACTTGTGCGTACTTCACAACACGGTCGACGTGCTTCCTTTTATTGACCTGCACATCCAAGCACTTGTTGAGACATTTCCCACCAGAGATAGATCATGGATTGAAGTTGAGGACAATCGCACGTTTGTTGACTGGTTCAATGGTTATGTAGCAAATATGTTGTCACGGGATAAAGAATCAGTGAATGAAAGAGTTAAGTGGTTATCTAGAATGCCTGATAGACATGTGTATTCGTACAAGTGTTATCTTATTAACGGATACAAATTTTATACCAGAGATCATGATGCCACAAGTACAATGCAGAATAGTGGGGTGTCCATTACTACAACTGCAGGGGATCAATCGAATACTACTTACTTTAGACAGATTGTCAACATTTGGGAACTCTACTATGTTGTTCACTGACAACCAATCTTCGAGTGCAGTTGGGTGAGGATCCCTAACGGGGTCCAAGTTGAAAGATCTGGGTTCGTACGCGTTGATTTGAAGAATGTGGGATACATAAATGACCCTTACATAATGGCCATTCAAGCTCAACAAATTTTCTATGTCCCCGACCCAGTTAATAAGAAATGGTCCATCGTGGTTCTGTCAAACAAATTTAACACTAGTTACCAAATTAGCGACCACGTCGATGAAGATGTTGACACTATCGATGATCCTTTTCAAAACTTCACTCATTCTATACCCTCTTTCGATGATCTTGAAAATTCACGCCCGTACCAGAGAATAATTGTTGATGTGGATGAATATGACAATCCGGATCTTGTTAACATTCATGGTCATGAACGAGAAAAGTCAACCAAAAAACGAAAAAGAAAAATAAGTGCTAAAAAGAAATGTACGACTTTATTGATTGTGTTTGCTTATGCTTTATTAAATGTTGTTTCTTTTGCTTTATTGAATGTTATTTCTTCTGCTTACTTAAATATTGTTTGTTTTTTATTTATTAAATGTTGTTTTTCTGTTTTACAGGATCATGTCTTATCTGCCATATCTGGGAGATGATGGAGATGATGGTGATGATTATGATGGAGATCATGGTGGAGATTATGATGGAGATCATGGTGATGATGATCGACATCATACTGATGATTTGGATCAGGGTGACACTTCTGCTCCCACCACTAGCAGCTCTGGGGATAAGCGTAGCAGAGGTATAGTCACGATGTCTTCTGTTAAGAGGGCTCGTAGCAAGGGGAAACAAGTGCAGGTAATTTTATTAGAATTGAACAGTTGAAATTGTAATTATATGATTGATCGTTGAATCTAATTAAATAATATGTTATTATAGCTATCATTCAATGAATATGGGCAGACAATCGGTAAACAGAGTGAGACATTGTCTTTCTACCTTGGAGCTGCAGTTAGGCGTATAATCCCTATTGTGCTGCCATCCAAGGACTGGCGTAGTGACAAACTCATTTCTTTGAAAGAAAGATTATGGGATGAACTTTCGGTATGTTAATTATATATATGGTTATTGAAAGTTGTTGTATGATTACTAAATTTACTACATTAATATGTTATATGCGTACAGAGTACATTTCTTGGCCTTGATCATTCAAAGAAGAAGCAAATATTGTCGCAAGCTGGAGTATTGGCCAAGAATTTTTGGGCTTGGCTGAGAAGTCAAGCACGAAATCCGGATACTGGTCTTTACTCGGCTAGTCAGCCCCAGGCCTATCAGAATTGCCCATCGGTGGCCCCATACTGGGAAGAGTTTGTGCAACGATCTATGGCTGATGAGTTCCATGTAAAATTGATAAATATCATTTAATGTCCTATGTTTTTCAGTGTTTATCGTATTTCTATTAAACTGTAGCTACTAAGCGAGAAAAATCACAAACAAGCCAAATCGATGGAGGCGCGATATCGTGGCTCGAACAAAGGGTATGCACGCACAAGAGAAAATTTGGTAAGATCAAAATCCTAACATTTTATTTTGTTTATATATTTACTTTTAATATATCTAATAAGGGGACACGTTAATGACTATCGTAGAAAGAATAAAAAAAGAAAGATAGAGAGAGTCAGCCTGTTGTTACCCGTTTCGAGTTATTTCAAACTACCAGAAAGGCTCGAGACGGGAATATTCCCGATTCCAGTGCACAACGTATAATCGAAGAAGGGGTAAGCTATGCATTAATTTGTCTTTGAATTACAAACTATTATTTCTAAATAAATGATTAAATAATAATCTTTTGTAATTCAGGAGCGTTTATCTCAGACCATGACACCCGAAGACATCCGCTTTGTCGATACCGATGATCTACTTGGACGGGCTTTAGGTCGTCAGGAGCATCCCGGCCGCTTACGGAGTGTTGGATATGGTGTCACGAAGTCATCATTGGCCATGTTACCTGGTCTTCAAGCCATGAATATGGTGGGTATACTTTCGGAATAGGTTGCCCAGATGGCTAAAGTGTTGGAACAGATGAGGTCTGAGAGACGCTCACATCACGGAATGTCCTCTAGTGGAGCAAGCCATGAAAATAGTGTCGCTGATGCTATGTTTTCGGCTAATGCTAGGGAGGATTTTATTGAGGCACTTCGAAACGACGTCCCGCAGGTATCTGATGTGTATCACATTTATTTTAATTAAATATCTTATTCGAACAGTCACCGACCTCATGCTACCTTTATTTGGAGAATCCTACTCGGTTGGTGGCTACAGGAACGTTTCTCAATAACTCCGATGAAGTTATTCATGGTAGTCCCATCACTCCTGGTTTCGTGAGGGTCACACTCGAAGTACCCACAATCGGAGAAGAGGATTCACCGGTGCCTAAACCAATTGATGAATCTGTCACCATCGGAACAGTGGTCGGGCACTTCATCGAATGGCCGATCAACTTGGTATCTCTGACCAAGAAGGTAAATTTAATATATGTTATTAAAGTTCATTATCTTATTTGTCGTTCTAAATAATGTTGCAAATTGATTGTAGAAACTGTCGACACCACAAAAGCCTAAACAGAAATCAAAGGGTGTCGCAGCCACTCAGAGGGAGACAACGACCAGAAACTCCACTATTGGTGATCGCAGACTTGGTTATCCCTTGGCTGGAGACATAGATCACGACTACACCGTACATAATTCGGTGCAAGTGATAGTGGAGTCCTCTGATTTCGATATGATCACAGTTCCTATGAATGCTTACTTTCATCGGAATTCTATTGAAGAATACATCGCTCGGGAGCATGTGATCGAAGTCATGAATGATCAGTGGTTGAGTGCAACGACCATAACCTTATACCTCAGGTATGTGTTTACTAATTAATTCTCAACAAAACACATGTGGAAGCTTCAATTGCGAATGCTTATTTAACAAAAGAAGCATCAATGTTTTGTTCCCATTATTTTGAGGAGCATGTGCTGAAGAGGCGACACAATGTACCTCGTGAAGTATCCCCATCAGTGACAAATAATCTCTCGATATTTGTACCTCCTGGTAGTAAACTTGGAAAGAAAGGTAAAAGATCGATTGTTGACTTGGAGAAGCGAATAGCTCATACGTATGTGCTACTAAATTTCAACGAGGTACAACCATATATTAAGTAAGTTAATTAATTTGAAATTTACAATTGCAACGATATTAATTAATTATTGCAAGTTCTCATCGCAACAATTGTAGTATGTTTTTCCAGCAGCTACAGATTGTTCAACCGACTCTATCGAATGTTGAAAAATATGATTTTCTTAAACGGGAATTCGCGTCGTGATTTGATCTACTTGTAAGTGATATATATTATTCTGATAATACGTCAATTGTATAATATAAAATATTATATATATTAATCTGATAATACGTCAATTGTGTATATATAGGTGAAGAGCAATGATATTCAGAATCAGTTTATACGCAATCTTTCAGGCGGTCCTCTTAGTAGTATCACCACGTACCAAGGATATTACGTGAATGGTTTCAAATTTCACACACGAGCTTATGGCACCTCTAAAGCCACTATGAATAGTGGAGTTTTCATTAAGGGAACAAACTACGATTCAAATGAAAATAATTTCTACGGGATACTCGAGGAGGTTGTGGTATTGGAATATCCCGAACATACTGAAAGAAAAGTAGTGTTGTTCAAGTGTGTGTGGTTTGATCTAACTGTGCCACGAGGAACAAGAGTACATCCTAATTATAAGCTCGTTGACGTTAATCCGAGAGGACGAGACGACCGTTTTGATCCATTCGTGCTAGCAAGTCAAGCCAGTCAAGTTTATTATTGCAAGTACCCGGATCTGTGCAGGGGTAAGATTGGTGGGCTGTTTGCACCACAAAGCCGAGATCGTTAGTTGAAATCGATGGAAATATAGAACCAGAGCTTCCCCCATTCCAAGAGGACAACATATCATCCCAATGAATGTGCAAACAGATGATGATCCTGTCGTTTTGGTAGATTCGAACTCTGAAGAAGAAGAAGAAGAAGAAGATAATTGATGAATTAAATATTATATATCTTTGCTGTGTATGCCACTATGTTTTGATGATGTGTTGTGATACATATATATATGTGTGTTGCGAAATGAGTTATTTTAATTATATGATGATGTGCACTTGTTTTAATTATGCATTATTATTATCCATCTTCGAATATTTAATTTATTTAATCAATGTTACAGATGGCTAGAGATTTGTGAGGATTGCGCAACCATATATTTGGCACAGGCGGCAGATCAAGTAGATCTAGTTACAGGTCCCGTGAAAATGAAGAAGATGAAGAGGCTACTCGAGTACCAGTACCGAATCTGGGTTCAGATGAATCGATGAACGAAGAGGCCGATGATGATACGAATGAGGAATCGATGAACGAGGAACAAGAGGTTGCAGATTTGGCCAACCATGCTCCACAATCTACCCGACTAGTTATCTGGACGTGGGAGGGAGTGTATGTTATACCATTTTGAGCCAAGTTTATTTTAATAATATTTAATTATATATATGTGTGTGTGTAACGCTCTTTTAAATTTTACAGGTTGATGCCCTCTAGTAAGGTATCAAGAATAATTAGAAATATCATGTCCAGACACATGGAGTTGGGTGGCTACACTTTCGCCAAGGTGTCCGATCAAAGGAAAAACGAGTGGTGGGAAACCTTCCAGGTATATATGTTAACTAATCTCATATTTTTATATATTTCTAACTATTTAATTTAATGTCGTTTATATATTTTTTTGTTAGAGGGAAGTCGCATGGGATGAGCAGGCTGAGGATAAAGAGGACATCAGAGAAAAGTGGAAATCGAGGGCAAGAAAGCGATATTCTGATCTTCTCAATCGTTGGAAGAGGTTGAACGCTAATGATGAGACTGTGAAGCCCCTGTGGGATGAACGTGTATGGAATGAACTGAAGAATACTGGGACTGATCGGAAGTAAAGGCTAAGAGCGATCAGTGTCGGCGAAATAGGTTATCCAAGAGGTCTAAGCATAGAGGCGGTTCAAAGGGAGCTGCAGAATTTGCATGGGATTACGTAAGTAGTTTTTGTGATATTTTAATTACTTGATTACAATAATAATTAATTATTAACAAATTGCATCTAAATTCAGTTTAAGACAAATGGAAGCCTCTCAATTGTATGGGACCTCGTGACATATTTCCACGAACAAGAAGGAAAGGAAGTCATGTACAACGACATGGATGCCACACTTGTAAGTGCTTGAATTTTTTTATTCACTATATGTACTACTTAATTAAGGAGTTAATAATATATTTAATTTTAAATGTTAAAATATTTGTATGTTCAGAGAGCTGTAAGGGAGTCACTCAGCCAGTTAGCCGTGCAGCCAACAAACGAGAAGGAGAAAAAGAAAAAGTTGAGTCAGTTGTATACGGAACAGGTGCCATACGCCCACGAAAAGCATAAAGGTCTCGGTCAAATGACTAACATGGGGCACATTCAATCTAGCCCAGGTGGGAGCTCAAGAGGCATTAGTATTGGCGGCTACTAGCAGATTGATATGGAACGTTTGTTGGCGCAAGAATGATAAGAACGACAAGAGATGGCTATGAAGTTTCAATAGGAAATGGAGCGGCGGGAGCAGCTTATGCGCCAGAAAATGATTGTGTATTATCAGGGGTTCCAGGTAAACCCACCCAGTGGTCTTTACCCTCAGTATCAACAGGTGGGATTTATTCCCCAGCAGCAGCAGGCGGGATTTTTCCCCCAGCAGACCGGTGGTAGTCCTCATCAGCAGGCGGGACTCTTTACCCAGCAGACCGGTGGTAGCCCGCAGCAAGCCGACGGTAGTCCTCACTAGGTCAATCCTGATACCCAGGGGTTAGGGTGGTTCGGCCCCTTATTTCCTCCTTATCCCTCATATCCGAATGTTTCTCTTAGTGGGTATTCTACTATTCCCATGAACCCTTTTGGTGGTTTTCTTCCTACCGGCGTCCCTCCTGCTCTTGGTCCCAGTGGTTCGGCATCTTGTGCTCGACGCCATTCAGATAATGTTCCATTTAATGATCTTCTCCAATCCCAACAACGAATATCAGCCTGTTGTTCTTGGTGTAAACGAGTCTTACACGTGTAAGGGGGGGAATACACGTGTTCAGTGATTTTTGAAACTTTATATAAAACTGAAATCAGTGGGTCAAGTTGTCCTGAAAAACAGCCCTGAGAAGCACAAATTACCCTGAGTCAAAGTCTTCTGAGACAATGATACTGAGTTGCTTTCAGTAGCTTCAGATTAACCCAACTGATCTGACCTTTTTAAAACAGAGTCCAAATAAGTTTGGAGTAGATAACTATCTTACTAACTACTCAGATGAGTTAGGTCAGTTTGACAACTATCTATGCTAGCTTATCTATTGTGCGTAATGTGTAGGCCCCTAGGTTTATACTTGTTTTACTTTGCTGAAAATCTTCTTCACTTTAGTAAATCAGTGGTTAAGGCTTTGATCAGTTCAATGCGAACTCAGTGGATTGATTCCAACTGAATATCAGAAAACTCAGTGTTTTAAGTGAAAAATATGCAACAGTTATAATGCAAAGCAGAAAGCAAATAACACAGCAAATTATAGTGGTTCAGAGGCAAAGCTCCTACGTCCACTCTCTCTGATCCTCAGAGAAATTCCTTAACTTACTACTACTACTTTCTCAAGCTTTCAGACTGAACTCAACAACTTACTAACTTTCTTCTAAGAGTTTTCAGGCTGAACTACTGCAGCTTACTAACTCAAACACACACAAGCTTTCAGACTGTCTCAAACAGCTTACTAACTTCTTCTCTAGAGTTTTCAGGATGAACTCAACTACAACTTACTAACTCTTTACAACTCTCACTCTCCAACAATCACACACTCAAACTACCTAGCAATAGGGTTTGGGTTTGGTTGGTTTCCAACTAAGGTAAGATATCCTTTGTTGGGAAATTTATAGTTTTGATAAAAGTTCCAGAAACACATGTAATAGGACCAGTCAGACCTGTTAGCTGACTGATGTTTATATTACCGTTTATAGAATACCAGTTGATAATTACTTTATAGAACAACTGATGTAATAGATAGGTCACATATTGAGGGGGAACCTCAATATGTATAAGTCAGATCTGAAAATCCAAAGAACGGTGATATCCCGAAGCGGGGCGTAATGCTTTAGAAGAACGAAAGATCGATCGATCCGATCTAGTCGATATCTCAAATTTGAAGTCATAAAGCTCAAACTCGAGAATACTTGAAGATCGGACCGGACGGAAGAAGACCTACATCACCGAAGTCTCCGCTAGTTGAAGCTAAGTTAACCGCACGAAGACTCCATCGGTGGATCGATTCGCCTGATCGATCAATTCACCACCAGAAAAATGATGTTTCACCTAATCATACGCCTATGATCCGAACAAGAAGAATGTCAACCTTAGTTGGAAGAACAAACACCGAAAAAGTGCTTCATTAACCAATAAGAACAAGACACGTATGATCGGAGCCGAACAATTAAAGGATTTGATCTTTTTCTCTCTCTAACGGCTATAAAATACAAGTTCACGCTTTTTCGGCCATGCCGTTCTCGAAGCACATCACATCAATCCTGCAAACCTACCTAATATAGCCTGAAATTCAAATTGCTCTCCAACGGCTCTTTGATTTCAAGGTCTATAAATATGGGATCACACTTCAGAGTGAAACACGGAAAACACTGAACAATCAAGAAGCTCAAGCAATTATCAGATTTCCGCACGAAGAACACGATCAAGAAGATTATTTTATTAAGTGTTCATCCCATAAGTTCTTAGCATATAAATCTTTTCATCTAGCTGATAGGCTACCTTAAACACTAGAAAAGATTTCATAGTTGGAACCAAAACAATCTTATCCAAACCCAAGTTAGGTTAAGTTGTTTAGCAAGATTTCAGATTAGGGTTTCTAGTTCTAATTTCTGGGATCGGTTGAGTGAGAACTCCTTAAATATCTGTCGGTGTACTGTGTTGAACTAACACATAAAACTAAGTTAAGTTGGTTAAGTTGGTGCCCCTTGTGATAGGGAAGAGTGGACGTAGGACTGGTTTGTCCGAACCACTATAAATCTTGTGTGCCTTTACCGCTTTGATTAACTGTCTACACAATTGCACACAACCTTTAAAAGCGCATACATATTCTAAGTTGAGATCACTTAGCACCAAGTTTACGATCGATCAAGCTTGACACTTGATCAACCTGGTTAAAACACTAACTTTGGAATCTGATTTATAAAAACTGGTTTTTTCACGGGTAAAACGTAAGCTTCCACACACATCAGTTAAACTGATAGTTACCGAACTAATCTGCCTTCAGGCGATTAGTAAGTTGGTTATCGACCAAACCGATTCACACTTTTCTCGATCAGCTAATTGCGCCCTCACACCGATCTGCACAAAAAGTTTTAAGTCTATTCACCCTCCCCTCTAGACTTCGCCCTCACTAAACCCGTTAAGGGACCTACAAGTGGTATCGAGGCGGTTGGTTCTCTGACCCTTCGACTTTGTGTATCATCGATTCTTGAGGAAGAATCTTTGTGGTCGATTGAATCGATCTTGAAAAACCTTCTTAAAACTCATTCATTTTCCAAAAACACTCAGCATGGATAACACCTCAGGTATGTATCATGATCTGCCGAAGTTCTCAATCGATGAGTATGCAGATTGGGCCATATATATGTCCAACCATCTAGGTTCCTATCGATTGGCGTAATGATGGAAGTCATCGAAAGAGGACCCATCATCATATATTACGACAACCTGCGCTTGGAGGAGATCCAGAACTTTGCCCCGGAAGTCTTGTATGAAAAAAGCCCAACCTTGATGGATGCAGGAAAAGGAAATCGCATACTCTAGATACTATCGCAAGACATATTATCATGAAAACAATGGATAAGGTAACCAAGGAAAAGATTAAGTATCTCAAATCTGCGAAAGCAATGTGGGATACTCTCTCGCTGAAATATCGCGAGGAAATGACCGGATAAAAGACAAATTGTCTGCGGCAGCCAAACCGGTAAAGTTTGAAAAATTGAAGATCTTTGCCAACGAAACCATCAACGAACTCGATGGAAGGATTACTATGTCAATAAACAAGCTTCGAGAACTTGGTAGAGATGTCCGATAAAGATATCAACTACAAAATTTTAAGGTCTCTCACCAAGAAATGGGACATGAAGGTCACGCGGTAAGCAAGGATTGCCAAGACATTTAAAAAATGAAGCCAAGTAGCTTGTTCTTGAGCCTTAAAAGCTCACGAGTTCGATTTAATTGAGAGAGGACAAGCGATGATGAAGATGAGGTGCCCACCGGAAGCCTCAACTTCCAAATCGGTTGCTTTTAAGGCAACCAAAGAAGAGATTGAAGACCAATGAGCCCATTGGAAAAATCATAAGTCGAAGTAAACAGACGCTTCTGCTTACGTGAAATTAGAGAAATCAAATACTAACCGGGTAAGTATCGAAGATTCTATAAAGATTATCAACATAAGCGAGGAAGAGATAGGAGATCGGACAACGGATCTCCGTGAAGAACCAGATCGATGATCGGAGAGATCACAGAGATGAAAGGAAAAGAGATAATCTAAATGATGAGAGAAGAGATAACCAATCGATGTAAGAAGCTCGGACTACTATCGAAAAGGAAAAAATCACCGATAGATCATACAGACGGAGTGATTCACCTGAAGAAAAGGTTCCGTGGATCAAGGAGCGTGCTTCAATTGAGAGAAGCCAGTCACTACAAATACAGACGCCTGCACTGAAGCCAAGAGAAAGGGAAGAAAAGAGGAAATGAAGAGAGCAAATCGGTCAGGATAGAAAAAGCCGTGGTTCTTGACACGTCGAGAATTGATGATTCGATGTCGCCCTCTCGAGGACTCTGGATACTCCTCTCAGAGAAGATTTCGTCCGATCCCAGTGATCTTTTATTGACTTCTATGGAAATGAAGATCGATATTCTCTTCGGATGATGATGAGATCTGCTCGATGGGCAAGGAGGACCAATCTGAGGTAACCTCCAAACTCGCTTTGTTCGCTTTACACCGCTATCATTAGCACACCTTTGGGGAGATTGACCTGCAGACTCTACTCGAGCAATTGCTTGAGGATCTCTCCAATGCAATGAGACACTTATGCTATAATGGAAGTTTTGAAAATGATAAGTCGAGGACCGAAATAATCAGCTTGCTAAAGAGAATGATCTCGAAGAAAGCCTCTCGAACTTAAATCGGTTTGAAACTTTCCGGAAAAGGCAACCGAGGAATTTAAAATTACGAAAGTTAAAGCTTCGATCGGGACAAGCGAGATCAAAGATCACCGGCATTAACAAACAACAAGTCGATGACTTCAAAATCCTGCAAGCAAAATTCGATGAGTCATTCCGAAAGCATGAAAGTCTAAAATCATTTGAGGATAATCTGCGTAAGAAAATAGAGAGGTTTTACAAAATCATCTAAAACCGTTCAAGACATGAACACCTATTTTCAACAACGATTAACAAGAAGGACTTGGGTATGAAAACCCTTCCACATCCTCAAAAGCCCCTACCGATTCATCTCAAAAAGGTGTAATCGGGACGAGTTTACACAAAAGATACACCAAAAGCCAAACATGTATCTAATAAGGGAAAAAGACCAGTTGAGCGGTAAAGGCGGTGCCTAACCGTAAGGGAACGAAATGGACCCCAAACGGTAAAAAAGCATCGATCGAGGAATCAACAGAAGAACCCGTTCTTACGAAGAGACCTCAACTCGATCAACAGATCGAGAATCGAAAAAGACAACTCCAGTAAAAGGAAGTCCAATCGAGACCCAATCAAGGTCACCCTAATAAGCATGCTTGTAAACCGCAAAAAACCACCTATGCGAAAAAGATATGAATCTCTTGAAGGTAGCGATCATGTACCTACCCCTATAATCGAAAATCTAGGGGTCGCTACACGAAACCACCTTTGGATGAAAAGAAGACAAACGAGAAAAGATAAATCCCAAGTCTTCTAAGTCATCCAAGGTTCACACTAATAATCATACTAATCAGAAAGCATATAAAGAGACGTATGATTATGTTGATAGGTATGGGAGACAAATCATGCCTTCTGATCTAACTGATCACAATAGAAGTGCTCTGTTTGTATGGATCCCCAAAACTAATCCTAACCCCTCAGGACCCAATCCAAAAGGGGTACCTAAAGCCTGATTTGGCTGCAGGATCGCGTGGAATCCGCCAAACAAAGGAGGTGTGCAAGCAACTATCTGGTACATCGATAGTGGATGCTCAAGGCACATGACTAGAAGCAAACATCTCCTCAGCTCTTACATAGAACAGAAAGGCCCGCGTGTACTCTTCGGTGATGATAAATTTGGTTATACCAAAGGATTCGGAACCTTAGAGAATGATGATGTACAAGTAACTGGAGTCTCGTATGTCGAAGGTCTGAAGCACAACCTATTATCGGTTTCACAATTCTGCGACAACGGATTCAGTGTTGAGTTCTCGACTGACCAATGCACTATCAAGAATCGAGTCACTCAACGATTTTTGCTAATCGTTCAAGGAAAGGGACGATCTACCAAACCGATTGGAACAGCTGCCCAAGAAACGCATGCCTGATTGTCAAGAGTTCCAAAAGTAGCAGTTGGCTCTGGCACAAAAGAATGAGCCATCTGAACTTTAAAACTCTTAATAAGATAGCAAGGATGTCTCTAGTGGAAGGACTTCCGAATGAAGTATTTTCAAAGGATCAGACATGTACTGCATGTCAGAAGGGAAAACAGGTCAAAGCTTCATTCAAGGGAATTCCCGGACCGGCATCCAGCAGAGTACTGCAGCTGCTTCATATGGATCTATTTGGACCAGTTACACCAGTCAGTCTCAATGGACGCAAATATACTCTGGTAATCGTGGATGACTATTCCAAGTTTACCTGGGTTATATTCTTACATAAGAAGAATGAGACGACAACGAAGATACCCGAGCTTTCTAAAAAGATTACAAAATGAGAAGGGTGTCGATTAGTAAAAAATCGATCGAGATAAAGGTGCGAAATTTTTGAACTCTTTTATTCTTGATTTTTGCTCTAAGTTTGGTATACAACATAAAACATCACCGTACCAAGGGCGCCACAACAAAATGGAGTAGCGAATCGGAGGAACAGAACTCTCAAAAGAAGTTTGCTTTCGCATACGATGTTAGCTGAACATGCAATACCAAGCCGTTTTCAAGCGTAAGCAATCAACAACTTGCATGCCATACTCGAATGATGTCTTCTGACTAAGGCTCACTACAAAACACCCTATGAACTGTGGAAGGACGTAAAAACCTCGTGTCTCTTACTTCCATGTTTTTTGGGTGTAAGTGTTTCATACACAACAATGGGAAGAGTCGGGTTGAAGACTTTTGAGGCCAAGTCGGATGAGGGTATATTCTTAGGATATTCCTCATCTAGCAAGGCTTTTAGGGTTTACAATAGATAACCCTACTTGTGGAAGAAACACCCCATGTAGTCTTTGATGAAGCATCTTACGAACAAGAGAAATCGCCTCGAAACAAGATGTACACGATCAACAAGTACACGATGCTCGGAAAATGGATCGACTAATGATCAAGGAAAAAGAATCGAAACCGTAATAAAGATATACATTCCGGATCTAGGTGATTCACCGGATCATTCGGATCCTAAGGTACGAAAAACGTCGGTGAAGAAGTTCGATGGTGAGACAATATCAATGAACCATCCGGTTCGGGGGAACACTGAAGTTCCCATCGAGCGTACATCGACACATGATGAGTCCAACATCACCGAGACATGTTCTTATCAAGTGGATCATAATTACGCACCACTCCCAAATCACTAGTAATGAACCTTTATCATAAATGGATGATGTTCTCCAAACCGACGCAAATCAGAACAGAAGGACCTGGATAACCAGTCATCCAACTGATCTGATCATCGGAGACCCATCGATAAAGTTAAAACTAGACATCGATTGGTGAAAGTGCCATGTATTCTTTGTTATTTATCTATGAAGGAACCAACAACAATAGAGGAAGCTCTACAAGACGCAAAAATTTGGATTCTAGCCAAGCGAAGAAGAGTGGAATACAGATTCGGAAAATCAAGTTTGGGAACCTGTAGACAGACCAAATCATCAAGACGTAATTGGCACGGGCGGGTTTTCAAGAACAAGAGATGATGAAAAATGTCATCACCGAAATAAGGTAAGACTTGTTGCTAAGGGGTATTCACAATCGGAAGGAATTGATTATGACGAGACCTTTGCACCGATCCGCTTCGCCTAAAGCCATTAAATTTATATTACGCATATCACTCCCACGAGAGGGTTCATTTTTAAAGGGGTACTAGCGATTATGCCAGAACCTTATTCAAAATAGAAGATGGAGAAAATATTTATGATGGTTCAGCTTGATCTCGTGGGCGACATCATCTTGGACGAGATCTCCTAAAGAAGAATCTATGTGAAACATCATTTGATCTCCTAACAAGAATCTATGTGAAAGATTCAAAGGAAGTTCGAGATGTCCATGATGGGACGATGAATTACTTTTTGGGTCTCGGGTGAAGCAAAGTGAAGAAGGAATATTCATCTCATGGCCCGAAGTACACTAGGAATTTATTGGCTAAGTTTGGAGTTCGAAATTGCAAGGAAGCCAAAATTCCTATGATGATTGGATTCAAGATGGATCCGATGAGGATGGTCGAAAAACAAATCGAGAAAGAATATAGGGCTCTCATTGGATCTCTCTCATGCACTGACCGCAAAGTAGACCCGGATATCACCTTTGCGGTATATATGTGCGATTCGAGCAAATCCAATGCAAAGCCACCTAGAAGCGACTAAAGCGGTTCTTAAGTATCTGAAGGGACAATAAACCTTGGTTTATTTTACCCATCGATGATAATCTAGAGCTTAGTGGGTATTCGATTACGATTATGGAGGTTGCAAGATTGACAGAAGTCAACCTCGAGAACATGTCAATTTTAGGAAGTAAACCGATCTCGTGGTTTTCAAAAAGCGGACATCGATTCATGACATCTACTATCTTGAAGCGAGAATATATGGTCAGCAGAAATTTGTTGCTCCCAACCGCTTCCGCTTAGTCGGCCGATTGAGGGATTATAACATCGTAGCTAAGAATGTACCTATATTCTGTGACAGTAATAGTGTTATTGCAATCACTCAGAATCCTGTTCTACATACAAGATGCAAGCATGTGGATGTCAGACACCATTTTATAAGAGATCATGTTGAAAAGAAGAATATCAGAATGGAAAAGATTCACACCGATTCTGAGAAAAGTCGATATTCTAACCAAGCCACTATCTGAGATTAGATTCAGAGAATTGTGTAATGAGCTAGGGCTTCTGGATCTTGGAGAAAAAGCACCTAAAATGATTGATGGATTGTTCTCCAGAACCAGCTGGTTAAGAGACTAACCAGGCTGAAAGGAATCAGTTGAGTTTGGTATCTCAACTGATCAGAAGATCAGTCAAGGAACTGATGTGAGAAATCGATCAGTTTTACGAGTTATCAGATTAAAGGAACTGATCAGATTTAAGGTTTATCAGATTAAAGGAAACGCACAATTTAAAAGGAATATCTGATTAAATCAGTTGGGTTATTTTACATCTTTGTAAGTCGATTTAGCTGATATTCAACAAGCAAGATTCACTGTGATTAAAGCCTACAATCGCATAAGAAAGCAGAGAATTTACACAACAATGGAATAATAGAACTTTTCATTGATAAAGACCCGAAGGTCAGATTACATTACAAGTTACAAGTACAAAGGACCCGGAGGTCAGTACATAAGTCATAACCGAAAACCCTAAACCTATAACCCTAAACCCTCATCCTAACCCAAGAAGAGCAGGGGAGAGAGAGATTTTAAATCTGATGCTCTCATTTTCCCCCACTTAACAAGGGTGAGAGAGGCTTTAAAAAGAAATCCTAAAGCCGCTTAGTCAAGCTAAAACCCGATGGAGCAAGAGCGGCGTTGATAGGATTTCTAAGCCAGGAGCCCTTAGACCTGAAGTCAATGGACTCTCCAGCTGTTAAATGGAGCACATGTGCCAAGAAATTGGTTCAAAGACCGTATGGGCACATGTGTCGATGAAAAAAATTGAGTTGATATCTGAAGATCACCGTTGTTGTCGATCAAGACCGTATATCAAACTCATGTTTTATATCAGACTAAGTCTGTTGATGCTGGTTACGTCATAACGATAGACACACACGGTGCATACGGTTAGGAGAAGTGTCTTCTCAGTTGCGATAGCAGATCCGCCGCCGTGGTGGTAAAGGAGCTTGGCAACAGTTGTATGTGAAATCTTTGATGACGACGAAAATAGTGATAAGGGACACACAGGGTTGATTTGAGAAGTTGAAATCATTGAAAAAGGGTAAAGGTGTTTCTTAAAAAGTTTCACCGAAATAAGGGTTCACCGTAATGCATGTTTTTACAAAGAAAGATAAGTATGGTGAATGGGTTATGTTGTGTAAAACCATTGGTCCAATTTATAGAGGCCAAGCAAGGGTGCAAATGCAAATTTGATTTCAAAAAGCCTTTTAGAGAAATTTGCATCACAAGGACAGCTGTAGAAATCACGCGACCGATAAATTGGATAAATTTACGGCGGATTGACATATCAAGATATCTGATTTATAATTACGCATGTCAAATCGCTACCAACTTAGGGAATAAAGACTACTATTCTAGACTAAGTTTTGGTGGTAACACTTATCCCAAGAATTGGCTTGATCTGAGAAGAATCAGATTAGGTCAACCAAAATCTGATTACATACGAAACTGATCAGATAAGGAAGATCAGTTGAACTTGAAACCTCAACAAATCAGATATATCAGTCTATGAGAAAACAGAAATATCAGTTGAAGGGGGAACTTCAACTGATCGAGGAGGATCAGAAGGGAAATCAGACACAAAATGAAACAGTTGGGAAATTATAAGGTTTAGGCAAAAACTAAGATCAACAAGTGGAATCAACTTCAAGTGGTATTGATTGATTACTATATCGATCAAATCGAATCGCCTTTCTTTTCCCTTGTTATTTGCTTATTCATCGGATTTTATCTGTTTTTATTTGCCTTACTGTACGCATTACCTGTGTGACGTATCCCCTGCAAATCATTTAATGCGGACGTGGGGTACATGTATTAATTGCTACAAAATGAGCTTTTAAATCCAAAAGGTTTTCGTACGTGCTTTTCCCAACCATTCGATCAAAACCGCTTAATCTGGATCGTCTAATCTTTTCAAACGGTTGATCTTCCAAATCTTGTCTTTTTCCCTCCTCATCTTTATAAGGTTCATAAAAAACCCTACCAGAGTTTTCCAAATCACAAACTGCGTTTTATTTTAAAGAAAACTCTCCAGATTACTTCTTTGCGATTCAAAGTGTTTTTCTTAAGTCTCAAATCCGAAAAACAGAATCTGGTAATTTCTGATAATTTGATGAATCATTCTTTTAAAACCATTGATCTTAAAGATTTTGTCAATCGCTGATATCCTGTATTATGTTTTATTGTTTCTTGGTTTCGATATGTGATATTCTTAGTATTTATGCACAATTTTAACCGAATCTATCTTATCTCAGAGATGATCACTCCGCGGTATGGGTAAAATAATGTGCAACTATCTTGGAATCGACATTAAGGATTGTCGAGGACAAGTTCGTACAATTTGGGGTGACAAAGGATCCGGAATCAATGGAAGTAGAGCAAATTCTGAAGAAAGCAGGACTTGAGAAATATTGTCTTTGCTCACGCAATCCAAAGTGATGCAAAGATGAAACCCTCGAATTAAGAAGGAATTTAAAGGTGGATCTGATGCTCCGGAGAAGAACTACTTTCGACAATCACGGAGAAGAGATCGGACCGACGAATGAGGATATAACTCGTCTGCTTGACCTACCAAAAGGACAAATCTCTTTGCTCACTCTGAGGAGAATCAAGATGAGTGATCGAAACGAGCTCATCGGAGAGGTCGACAAACATCATCGTCGCCGGCTTTGTCGGACCAATGCTCAAGAGGAAATACCGATTGTTGTTTGATATTTTGTCAAAAACAATTATGGGTATTTCATTCAAATTCGATATGCTCTTACATCACCAAACTGCAGATGCAAGATGGTCATTTGCAATAATTAATGAAGCCAAGAACATCAATTGGCATGGGTTCCTAAAGGCCATTCTACTACAAGAACATGATAAATTTGGAGTTGATGAGTGGAGGCGGTCTATCTCAAGAAGAGGATCAACAATCTCAACAAGGTTGCGGTTATCCTACAAGACAAAATGCCAAATGCCGGATGGGAGCAGAATGGATCAAGCCTACAAGGCATTCCTCTCCACCACTTTATCCATATTTGGGCCACCAGACGATGATATCGCGCCAACTCCCCAAAGACTAAGAAGGGAAAAAAGTAAGGAAGCAACCGTCTACACCGAAGCCCCAAGAAGAAAAAAAAAAAGAAGTGAAGGTCCAGAAAAGAGGCAAGACGGCGAAGAAGCAAGCCTCCATGACTCGATCTTTAGAAGATGAGTCGATGAAGAAAGAGCCCCAGATCGGTCTGTTGCACCACAAAAATCGGTGAAAAAATCGACAGGCGAGCTTCTCAAAGGCGAGAGCTTCGCCCGATTCATTACGAGGAAGAAGCCGCGAGGCGAACGATCTCCTTCTCCTCCAAATCGAAATTGATTCACCACTTAGACTAATGGCTCTTGAGCATGTCTCTCCTACTCTTCCACTGCCGCGCGAACACGAAACTACATCGATCCGCGAACACAAACTACATCGATCCGCGAACTGAAACTACATCGATTCGCGAACTGCTTCTGTGATTCGCGAACTGGAAACCTTACTTTGTGGAACCCGGTATGTCGCCTCCACAATGAGAACCTCTCTGCAGTCGAGCCTGTCGACAACTTCCACCTACTCAAGCACCACGGAACCCTCCACATCTCATCAACCGAATGCGGGCGGACAATTCTGAGTCTAGATCATCAAAGACCATCACAGGGAAAATAGTCTCAATGCAAATCGAGCGAAAATTGATGAGATGTATCGAATCGATCGCCCATCCTGCTATTAGAGAACAAGTTATGGAGATCCTCACCGGAGAGATCTCAGTTAAAAACTTCTCGATTTTTTATAATGATTATTGAGCAAATGGGCGGTCTTGATGAGTTTGCAGATTTTGATTTCGACATGAGGAAATCTGCTAAAAGTAGGATCACCGGTGGTGATAACTCTTGAATCTATCAAAGCTCGATCCACGGGAAAGCTAGGGTTGATGAACAAGTCGAACCGGAGATCTTTCAAGAAGCTCTGAAGCGGATGCTACAATGAAGGATCTGAGGCTGCCGATGATAGTGGAACTGTGCTTTGCGGTTCATGACCAACCACTTGGAGGCACAAACAATCGAAATCCGATCAAGTGACGCAAAAACATTCCAACATCACATATAACCACGATCAATTTCGAAAATCGGATCTTGTCTCAAAGATCTCTGAAAAGAAGAAGTTGAGGGAGTGATAGGCGATCGAGAGGCGATTGGCCTCAAAGAAATAACGAATCAAAGGAATTGGCTATTTCCCGATTACGACTATCAAAGATCGCTTCTCCCCAAACTGTGACCACCGGGTGTCTGCCGAACTTATAAAATCCGTTGATGACAAGTGATTGGTGGATCAACAACAAGTTTCTTTTCGATGCTCACTTTGAAAAGCTCGAATTGACAAGAGAAAACTTGACAAACCGATTTTTACACTCTCTACTGCCATGGAATCTGTCAAGACTGAGCTGATCTCGAAGGTTGAACATCTAACTTCTCAAGATCCAGGTTTATCTGTAACAGATCTCAACAGGGCAATATCAGTCAGTTTTGGATCCCTAACTTCCCACCTCACGACTCTTTTTTATCAAACCAAAAAGGGGAAGGACGGAGGAGAGAAACCAAGCCCACATGATCGTAACAACGAAGACCTAATTCGCACGGTTTGAAGCCTATGGACAAAGACTAGACCATCTGGATCTCTTTGCTAACGAAGTCTCTGAAAAGATGGAAAAGTCAAAGGCAAGAAAGGTAGCTGCTGCGAGTGCTGGGACATCACAAAAGGTAGGCTTTCTTCTTTGGTCTTTGAAAATCACAACTGTACCGGCCACTCGAAACAACTTTATACCCAACCACTCGGACTAAAATAGTCACAAGAAGCCTGGTAGCCGATCTGAGCCGATAAGGAACCGGCCGAGAAAATGTCCAAAGAGCAAAAGTCTTTGAAGAGGCCCGAAAAAGCGAAAGAAAAAAAGGGCGTAAAAAAAAATTAACAGAGGCGTAAAATCAAAGAAAAAATTCGGATCGAGAGCGAAGAAAGGAAAGGCCGGAAAAATCGTACGGAAACCTCACCGCCAAAGAAGAGTTGATGAGATCATTCCAAAAACTTCTGCACATGCTAAGAGGTTTGAGGAATGGAACAAGATCAGAAGTGAATGGCTTCTGGATGCTTTTGTCCTTAATCTTGTTCCACGAGAAGAATCTCCAGATGATGAATTCCTCAACTGGTTAGAAAATAAATATCCAGATTTTCTGAAGTATCTGGAAAATGAGGCCAAACTTATCAATGTAAAAATATCTACCAAGAGTATGATCTGTTGGATTACTCGAAGAAGGCGGATGGTTCATTTGACAGATGGCATTTCGAGAGATTCTACTTTGACATCCCGAGCAAAAAACGCATATAATCGATCCTCGGCCAGACCAATGATGTCAAATGGAAACTATATCGGATCTTCAACGTACCTCAAGATCAAAGAGAGATGCGGAAGGATACAAGCCTAAAAGAGTGAAGAATCGAAAGACTTCTCGGGATCACCGTTTTTTAAATTCAAACTTTTCTGATGTAACATGTAATCGACATATCTAATGAGAAAAGTTTATTTTCTGATCCTAAGATAAAATCTCATTGTCTTCTGATTATGTGCTCTTTACTGTTCTACATTTATCAACTGTGTTTGGTTTCTCAGGTGTTTTGGTTTTATCAAAAAGGGGGAAATTGTTGGGAAATTTATAGTTTTGATAAAAGTTCTAGAAACACATGTAATAGGACCAGTCAGACCTGTTAGCTGACTGATGTTTATATTACCGTTTATAAAATACCAGTTGATAATTACTTTATAGAACAACTGATGTAATAGATAGGTCACATATTGAGGGGGAACCTCAATATGTATAAGTCAGATCTGAAAATCCAAAGAACAGTTGATATCCGACAGGCCAGAATGCTAGAGAAGAACAGAAGATCAGATCGATCTGATCTAGTCAGATATCTCACCAAGTCATAAAGCTCAAACTCGAGAATACTTGAAGATCGGATGACTTCGGAAGATCGGACCGAAAGACCTACATCGGTAAAGATCCGCTAGTTGAAGCTAAGTCAACCGGCACCAGAAGACTCCATCAGGTAGACTGATCAGTTCTGACTGATCAGGTCAGCTCACCAGGTGAAAAATGATGTTTCACCTAATCTTACGTCTATGATCTGAACAAGAAGAATGTCAACCTTAGTTGGAAGAACAAACACTGAAAAGTGCTTCTGTTAACCAATAAGAACAAGACACGTATGATCGGAGCCCGACAATTAAGGGATTTGATCTTTGCTCTCTCTAACGGCTATAAAATACAAGTTCACGCTTTTCGGCCATGCCGTTCACGAAGCACGTCACATCAATCCTCAAAACCTACCTAATATAGCACGAAATTCAAATTGCTCTCCAACGGCTCTTTGATTTCAAGGTCTATAAATATGGGATCACACTTGAGTGAAATCACGGAAAACACTTGAACAATCAAGAAGCTCAAGCAATTATCGATTTCCGCATACGAAGAACACGATCAAGAAGATTATTTTATTAAGTGTTCATCCCATAAGTTCTTAGCATAGAAATCTTTTCATCTAGCTGATAGGCTACCTTAAACACTAGAAAATATTTCATAGTTGGAACCAAAACAATCTTATCCAAACCCAAGTTAGGTTAAGTTGTTTAACAAGATTCGCATCTAGGGTTTCTAGTTAGATTTACGGGATCGGTTGAGTGAGAACTCCTTAAATATCTGTCGATTGTCTTGTGTTGAACTAACACATAAAACTAAGTTAAGTTGGTTAAGTTGGTGCCCTTGTGATAGGGAAGAGTGGACGTAGGACCCGGGTTTGTCCGAACCATTATAAATCTTGTGTGCCTTTACCGTTTTGATTAACTGCCTACACAATTGCACACAACCTTTAAAGCGCATATACATATTCTAAGTTGAGATCGGCTAGCACCAAGCTTACGATCGATCAAGCTTGACACATCGATCCAACCGGTTAAAACACTAACTTTGGAATCGATTTATAAAAACTGGTTTTTCACGGTAAAACTTAAGCTTCCGCTTTTATCGCTTAAATCGATAGTTACCGAACTAATGCGCCTTGGCGATTAGTAAGTTGGTTATCGACCCAAATCGATTCACTCGCTCGATCAAAGCTAATCGCCCTCACACGATCTGCACAGACAAAAAGTTTTCAGAAGTCTATTCACCCCTCCCCTCTAGACTTCTGCCCTCACTAAACCCGTTCGGGACCTACATCCTTTTACAATAAGAACATATTCAAAGGCTAGAATATCTCTTACTAAGCTTTGGATACTTAACAATTCTAGGCTTAGTAATTGAGCTCTCTTCAATGTGAAACACTTGGGAAATCTTAGGGATTTCGAGTGCTTCAAATGCAAGAATACGAATGAGCTCTGGAGTTGCTTGATTTCCCGTAACCTTACAATGGAGAAGGTCACTGGTATTTATAGGTAACTCACCAAGGTCACTCTTGAAAAACTATCCGTTGGAAGAGATAGTATCAAGGGTTTTCTTATTTGGTTAGTGATGAACGACTATTTAGGGTTTGAACACAACCTTGCATGGTTTGGGTAACAAGTAACCAATGCAGCCAATCACCACGTTTTTGTAGTCTGGAACTCAGCATCTCTGACATTCTTAGTGCCATGTCGCTTTCTGTGTCAGTGAAGTACAATGTTATCTTTCTTTGATTGGTTTTTGTCTTCAGTGAATGGAGACAAACAAAACGGCTCTCTTAGGTTAATCTCTTTGGATGAGACAACCTTAAACAACACTTGGTTATAGTTCCTTTTGTCTACAATCAAATATTTGGACAACTTTTATTCTTCATGAATGTGTAAGACTAATCTATATTGAAACCTGTTTTGTATTCTACCTTAGATCATTCTGAACATGTCATACTCAGGGGTTTTGAGATCTAATCAAAATATTTATGTTTTATTAAATTCATCTCCCAACAATTTCTCCATTTTTGATGATGTCAAAACCATCTATTACAAATTTAAGAAAACCTTACCTATTACAGGTTTCAATTTTATCTAGAGGAAATACCATCAGATTAGTAAGACAAACATTTCAGAATAAAAGATAAGGAGATATTATCTTATTGATCAACACACATAACAACATTTTCATTGATGTAAGATAGAGAGTTTTACATTTTACAATGAAAATATGAAAAGCAACAAAAGATTAATAAAAACAAAATAACTGAGTTTTCCACACATCAGTCTTCTTTGATTTCATCTTCAGGAACTTCTAGGTTGAACATTCTGTATTATCTTCTTTTCAGGTCATCTCTGACTTTGATGATCTCAGGATTGTTTCCAGCCAATCCTAGCTTAGCTGCATAACCAGCAATTTCCTGAGAAATGACTGCCTCATTCACAAAACCGTTTTCAAATCTAGGAGCAGGATACATGTATGGCCCTGGAGCAACAATTTGAGTGTTGTTCTCATCTTCCA
The DNA here is from genome assembly GCA_037126765.1 of Stenogyne calaminthoides. Taxonomy (NCBI): domain Eukaryota; kingdom Viridiplantae; phylum Streptophyta; class Magnoliopsida; order Lamiales; family Lamiaceae; genus Stenogyne; species Stenogyne calaminthoides. The sequence goes on along the minus strand of JBBCBC010000001.1, from coordinate 33,664,940 downwards.
GATTGATCCACTTCTGTAGATACTCAGGATAGAATGTTAGAAGATATTCTATGAAGGTTTCATTCTTGTCTGAACTACTTCCTCTCCATTCCCTTAGAATCTCATAGTAGAGCCAGAATGTTCTTTTGATATCTTCCCAAGCATCATTGATTTGGATTGGAATCCACTTATCAATGTGTAGCCATTTCTGAATTTTCACAGATCATCTCCTTTTACTTATGAATTTCCTGAATCCTCCCATTCTTTTCTGCTCTTCTTCTTTCTTCTTTTTGATCAGTGGAGCACCTGAGACAGAAGCAACAACTCTCTTTTCCTTCTCAATCTGAAGAGCTTTCAGAATTCTTTTGGCATCAAATTCTCTAGGCTGAGTTCTTGCTTCAACTCTTGGTTCCTTCTCAGCCTCAGTTTCAGATTCTTCAGATTCAGAAAAATCTACCACCAATTTCCTCTGAATTGACTTAGAGACTTTCGTTCTTTTCTTCTCAGTTTCAACAAAGGCTACTGCCTTTCTTTTCTCAGGTCTGGCATCGGCTTCACCAATCTTGCTTGACTCAATTCTTCTCCTCTCAAGCAGTTTTGCATCAAGTGCTTCTTGAGCAGCTTGCTCATCAATCTGAACATACTCATGTTCTTCAGGCTCTCTGAACTTCAATTTCTCTGTTGCTTCAACTTTCTTCAGAGCCATCAGAATTTTCTCAGCTTCAATATCCTCCTAAGCCTTTTCCTCCAAGGTTTTCTTTATCAATTTGTCTAGCTCACCTCTTGAAGAGTAGGTTGTCCTTTCCCTCTTTTTGACATCATACTCTGGGAGAATCTGAGATAGAGCTACATCCATATGAAATTGTTCCTTGCCCAAGGTTCTGACTTCTCCTGCCAAATGATCATGTTCATCCTCCATTCTGCTTAGATAATTTTTGGCCAGGGAGACATCTTCAGCAACTGGTGCAAACTAAGCAGTGAAAGTTTCATGCATCAATTCTGTCATTTTACTTATGAGCATAGAACCCATTTCTTGAACAACAGCCTGAATCATTTCCTGGTTTTTCTCAGTGAGCTTGGCCTCAAGATAAGCAGTCCTATCTTGGTATTTATTTTCTAAATCCACAGCAAGCTCTTTTCCCATGTCACCAACTTTAGCATCAAGAGCTGCAATCTTTTCTTCTAGTCCAGTTTGAGCATTCTGAACATCAACAAATGAACTCAGACTTGTTAATTTATGAGATTGTTCAGCAAACATGATTTCCATCCGAGTCATCTTTTCCATCAGTGGCTCTACAACTTTGAATTTATCCACGAGTGGTGTAAAGTCAATCACTGGTGTCTGTACCACCTTCTCCAACTGAGTTGTGTGCTCCAAGTGAGCCTCAGTCTGCATACCACAATCAACAGATTTAAAGATAGATACTTCAGTAAATTTGGCATAATTTATAATAGTGTCAAAAGGTACCTGAAGAGTGCTAACTTCAGTCTGAGGTTGTCTGGTATCAATCTCAGTGGCCTGTTCTGACTCAGCTTCTTTCTCTTGTACATACTCTTTTTCTTTCTGAGTGTCCTTCTCTGACTCAGGTTCTCTTTCAGTTTCCTTTTCTCCTAGTCTTCCTTGATCTCCTTCACCTCCTTGTCCTTGTGAACTTGGCTCTCCAGCCTCAGCAATCTTTCTCTTAACAAGTTCATCAAATTCAGCTACTTTGATCCTGAGTTTTGTCTTCCTGAAGCCTGAGAACTCAGTCAGAGCAGCAGTTTCAACACTCCACCACTCTTCAGCTCTGAAAGACTCTATGTTCAGCATATTTAGAAGAGTCTGGTTCAGGATATTGACCGTTGTTCTCAATCATATGAACATGTCCTGAAGATCAGGATAGTTTGCTAGTTCAGGATATCGATCTAGAATGAACCGTTCCCCCTTACTCCTCCACTCAGTCTCTTCAGCTTCTCCCTTTTTCAAGTTTGGAGAACTGGGTGGTTCAGGAATATTGAAATCAGATTGGACGAGTTGTAGGTCAGATGGATCAAGAAAAGGTTCCTTCAATAATTCTTCCAGACTAAGATCAGCAGGTTCCTGAGCTTCTGCTTGTTCAGAAGTTTGAGCAGTTGTGGCCTGAGGTTGGCTCTCTTTAGTACTCATCTGAGAACCTTTAAAAATTTCCTGAGAAATTTTATCTGACCCAATAGAAGTTTCCAAAACTTCTAAAAATACATTTTCCTCTGCCTCATGCTCTTCAATGTTCTTCACCACTTGTGCAAGAACTTTTAGTGGTGATTTTAACCCTGTCTGCCCCTCTGTTTGCATTTCCTCAGCTTCACTAGCCTCTTTCTCAGCAATTGTTTGAAGTCTTCTTCTCTTCTGAGGAGCTAAGGCCTTTGTTTTTAACTTCTCCCCAGCTTCCCTCTTCATGTTTTCCAGAGTTCTGTCATTTTCTTGTTTCTTTTGCACTGAGCTGGTCTCAGTAACTTTCTAACTTGCGATCTTTCCTTTTCTGGTCTGAATTGGTGAGGGAGCATCTTCTTCAGTTTCTTCTTCAGCGGTTTCTTCCTGAGATGTCTCTTCCTGAGATGTAATAGCTTTCTCTTTCAACTTTCTCTGACCCTTTTTGGGTTTCTTCCTGAACATTATCTTGTTCCTAGGAAATTCATCGCTTTTTGAAAACATGTCCTCTTCCTCAATGCATGCTTCCAAAATGAATGCAATCTTCGTGGCATGCTGAATTTTCCCTTTGATACTCACTACATCACCACTCCATTTGATGTGCTTGGTTTGATCATTGATCACATTGATCAAATACTGCAGCCAGTTGAAATCTTTTGAGGGAGAATCTTCAATAGCAGCCATCAACCGCAACTTAGGCTTGCTAACTTGTTCATGACTCCCAGATTCACTCATCAAACTTTTGCTTACAATGTCCAGAAGTACTCGATACTTCGGCTGTAAGTGCTTCTTGTTCAATGTTGCCTCAAACTTCACAGAGCCTATAGAAATTTTATCTAAATATTCTTGTTCCCGACCAGCCATATATAGAGTAGGATCTTCCCCCTTATTACATAACTCAAAAATAACATTCAGATTGTTCGGAATTATATAAAGTTCTCTAGTGAAATCCACATTCTTATGTCCATTTGACAGTTGATAGACATTAATCTTAGAACTTATGCAGTTTTCTTGATCTAAGTGCATATTTGCAACGAACTCGATTACATCTCTAGGGAATTCACCTTCTGGTTGACTTTCAACGAGTTGGGTGATTTTAGCCAACCGGAGCATGTGTAAGGCTTCTTCCTCATGTTGCGAATTTGTTGTTTCATCGAAGGATACAATATGCTCGTAATAAGGTTTGTTGATTTTGGCTAGTTTGGCGAAGTTAGATAGAGTCATTTTTGGGATTTTTTGGAGGATTTGTGAAGTGCAAGGGATTTTTCTGGAGAAATTTTGAAGACGAAGGTTTGAAAGGTAGTAGAGTAAAATGTCTTCAAATAAGTGAGGAAAGGGTATATATATTAATACCAGTCTCAATCTAGTCCCTTGGATTAGTTTAAGAACAATTAATCAACGGTTACACAATTTTTAAGGAATTATCGATTTATAAATGGGTAAGAGAAAGGACAAAGAACGGGTAATAGCCGCCATTTTTATCCATTATAGAGATTGTGTACAGTGTTCAACCATTGTTTCTGCAGACTGTTGACTTGCCTAAGAATTTCAAACGTCCCGCCCATTTATTTCCTCAGGTGTTTTATCATTTATGCCCAATGATTTCTGAGCAATCAATTTAGACGATAAATGCATTGCATGAGTTAATAACTACTTCAGACTAATTTGGAATATCAGTCTTATTGAGTTTTGACCTTGATAAAATGTTCAGTGTAATTTTGATAACTGAACTAAGGTTACAGAGTTTCCCAAGACTCATTGATGTAAGCCTTATTTTTATCCTGAGTTTTTCATTGAGACCTGAAAAACTTCATGCATCTGAAAACCTTCATTTTTTCAGAAGACTATTCACCTGGATCCAACATACCCAATTCAACTGATAAGTCTTGAAATCTTGACTCAGCCAAAGGTTTTGTCAAAATATCAGCTCTCTGTTTATCAGTTTGAATCTTCTCCATTCTGATATCCTTCTTTTCAACATGATCTCTGATGAAGTGATGTCTGATATCTACATGTTTGCATCTGGTGTGCAATACCGGATTTTGTGTAATAGCTATTGCACTATTATTATCACAAAATATAGGTACTTCATTGGCTACAACCTTATAATCACTCAATTTTTATCTGAGCTAAAGAATCTGTGCACAACAGCTTCCTTCAGCCATGTATTCAGCTTCAGTTGTACTGGTTGCTACTGAGGTATGTTTCTTTGAGAACCATGATATTAGTTTACTTCAAGAAATTGACAAGTTCCTGTAGTAGATTTCCTGTCAATTCTACAGCCACCATAATCAGCATCTGAATAACAAGTTAATTCAAGGTTATCATCAGCTGGATACCATAATCCCCTATTCACTGTGCCTTTAAAATATCTTAGGATCTTTTTGGCAGCTTCCATGTGACTAGCTTTAGGATTAGCTTGGTATCTTGCACATATTCCAACAACAAAAGTAATATCAGGCCTACTTGCTGTGAGATATAGCAATGATCCAATGATCCCTCTATAATCAGTGTGATTAACTGATTTACCTTCAGGATCAGGATCCATCTTGTAGTTAGTATTCATAGGAATTCTAACTGCATTGCAATTCTGTATACCATACTTAGCAATCAGATCTCTGGTGTACTTTGCCTGATTGATGAATATTCCTTCCTTAGTTTATTTTACTTGAAGTCCTAAAAAGAAATTCATCTCCCCCATCATTGATCTCAAACTTTCCTTTCATCAGGGCAGAGAACTTCTCACACATCTGATGATTAGGAGATCCAAATATGATGTCATCCACATAAATCTGAACTAGTAAGATATCTTTCCTATCCTCTATCCTGAACAAGGTTCTATCAACAGTTCCTTTGGTAAAACCATGGTCAGTAAGAAATTGAGAAAGTGTATCATACCATGTTCTGGGTGCTTGCTTAAGACCATACTAAGCTTTTATGAGCCTGTAAACTTGGTCATTCTGACAAAATCCAGGAGGTTGTTCCACATACACCTCTTCCTTCAGCACACCATTCAGAAATGCACTTTTCACATCCATTTGATAGACTGTGAATTTCATATGAGAAGCGTATGCAAGAAATAATTTGATGGCTTCTAGTCTTGCAACAGGTGCAAATGTTTCATCATAATCCAAGCCTTCTTCTTGGGAATAACCTTGTGCAACTAGCCTTGCCTTGTTTCTTACAATGTTGTTATTTTCATCTCTCTTATTCTTGAATACCCACTTAGTTCCAATCACATTGTGCCTCTTAGGTCTGTCCACTAGCTCCCAAACTTCATTTCTTGTAAACTGATTCAGCTCTTCTTGCATAGCAGTAATCCAGAAAGAGTCCTAAAGAGCTTCTTCAATCTCAGTAGGTTCCTTTTCAGATAGGAAACAACAGAATAAAACACTTTCACCATGGAACTTTCTTGTTCTAAGACCTTCTGATAGATCACCCACAATCTGACTTGAGGGATGACTATCTAACCACTTTCTCCTGGATGTTCCCCCTTCAGTAGTATCCTCAACATCAGAAATGTTAGGTTCAGGTAATTCATTAAACTCAGGGAACAACAGAAAATGAGAGAGAGAATTATCTTCCTCAGGGGAGTTTTCATTTAGAACATTGTCAGGGACATTTGTTCCCCCTTGGTTGATAGATTTAGAGTTTGCCTCAACTGTGACCACATCTTCATCAACATTACATTCCTGAGTCTGAACTGGGGTTTGTTCAGATTGGTGAGCTTCAGTGTGTTGGCTTTCCTTCAGTGGAGAACTATCATTCTGAGTTTCACCAGCCTGAGTGTTTCCACCCTGAGCATCTTTGTCTGAGTCTGACTCACTCCATTCATAGAACATGATTGGCTTCTTCTTTTCAGGCTCAGATGATGGTTTAGCATTCTTCTTCAAGCTAAGTCTGGTGATTCTTTTTGTTAGATCTCCTGAGTCATGTTCCTGTTTCTTCTGAACACAAGTAGATTCATCAAAAACAACATGAGGTGTTTCTTCCACAATAAGGGTCCTACAGTTGTAAACTCTGAAGGCTTTACTAACTTCAGAATATCCTAAGAATATTCCTTCATCAGCTTTGCTATAAAAGGTTTTCAACTGATCTTTACCATTATTGTGTATGAAACACTTACAACCAAACACACGAAAGAAAGAAACAAGAGGCTTCCTTTCATTCCACCGCTCATAAGGTGTTTTGCCTTGATTCTTTGCCAGCATGGATCTGTTCTGAGAGTAGCATACATTGTTGATAGCTTCAGCCCAAAATCTCTTAGGAATGTCAGCTTCATCAATCATTGTTCTTGCAGCTTCTTTCAGATTCATATTTCTTCTTTCAGCAACACCATTCTGTTGTGGGGTCCTTGCAGCTGAAGTTTCATGAGTTATTCCATTTGCTGCACAATAATCAGATATAATATGGTTGATAAATTCAGTTCCTTTGTCTGATCTGATTTTGACCACACTCAGATTCTTTTCAATACTGAGTCTTTTCAATAATTCAGGCAGTTTTGTCTGAGTCTCTTTCTTACTGAGCAAGAATATGACCCAAGTATATTGATTAGAGGTGAAATTGAGTGAGTTACGAGCGAGTTTTAGCCATGTTTTGAGGGTTTTTAGTGATATTCTTGTGCTGATTGAGCATAATCTGTATAAAATCACTAATTTGCTTCTTTGGTTTGTATAACAGGAAAGAGGGCTGAAAATGGAGCTCGTGAGACTTCGCGGTGCATGAATTGGACTCCTGGTTGAAAAGATATGAAAAAAATACTGAAAAGTATTAGTTGGAGTGAAACTGAGTCCAACAATCTATAAGCGCTCGATCAAACCAAGTGGTCGAGCGATACTGCTCAATCAAGTTCTGTGCTCGAGCGGTCCGAGAGGCAAAGTATATAAGGCCGGACGGGAAAAATTAGAATGAGGACAAAACTGAGAAAGGGGAAGATGAGATTAGATAGAAAAAAGAGGAGAAAAACATTCTAGAGTTCTGAGATGAAGGAGAGAAATTCCACCACGAGAAACAAAATTCGTTTATCAAAATCGACGGTTGATATTACCATTTCCTGAATTTATATTAGAGAATTGCTCAGTTTTCTTATTGTCTTTGAAGAATAATTCTAGGGTTTATGTGATTATTTCATTCATACTATAATTGTAGTTTTCTTTATTCAAGTGATTGATCATTGAATTGCTTTACATATCCTTGCATAATGATTTCTATTCTTAACTTGATTATTTGTGAGTTGAAGATCAAGATGGTAGGCTAAATCTTTGATTGCTTTGGATATGATGATCACATAGAAATAGTGAATTGGTGAGGCAATTAGGATGATTCGAGGTGTAAATTGGATAATCTTCTTAATTTGCTAATTTGAATAACTAATCCAATAAAAACCATTGAATTGAATACGAAAGTTGTTAGAGAGAGGACGATAGAATCACTCTTTTCCAACGAATAGGCTTGAGGAGAGGGTATGTGACAGGGTTGGTAATATACCGGTTCATTTAGGGAGGACGACCGCATCACCCAACTTGAATAAGGGCTATAGTAATTAAGCACAATCTAAATAACTTGGTTATTTGGTAAGTGAGGTAAAGAGGGTATTAGTTGAGTAATCGGGGATAAAAACCGAGCTTTTGCTGTACCTTATTTAGTGCGGGATTAGGGAAGTTGATTGCCTAGTTTCAGTACACTTAGGATTACTCTTTTGTACACAACGATAGTCCTCGTCGCCAAACCAATTCCGATAGTATACGTAGGGATTCCTGTCCAAAGCAACATTCTCCAATATTTGCACTTCATCTGAAGTTAGTGTAGTCGTTGTTATTTGCTTATTTTCTGTTGATTCAATAGTAGTGAAATAGAACTATCAAATCGCATCCATATTAGTTACGAAGCAAAGATTTCCAGGGATTTACACGCATACGAAACTTCCTTTGGGTTCGATACTACTTGGTCCAAATACTTACCCTTGCTACAGTGATCCCATACTCTTGTGGGGTAACTGCTAGTTAAGAATATAACATTTTACAACCAAGTCAATGGCGCTTTGTGTAAAACTTGGAAATAGATTAGTAGCTAGTAGTGGGTGTTTTCTTTTCTGTTCTTACTATATTCTTGTGCTAGTTGCATTTGATTTCTTTGTTTGATTTTTCAGGTTTATGAGAACACGCTCAAAAGGAGAAACGAACGTTGATCGAACTGAACTAGACCCTGAAGCTATATCATGAAGGAATCGAGATTTCCAGAGGAGAATGGCTGCGATAGGTAATGACGGGTTGAATGTTGATGGAAATGGCCAGAAGGGATTAATAACCCGAACCCACAGCCAAACCAACCATATCCCCAAAACCAACCGCAGTATCCCAACCAACCAAACTAGCAAAACCAATTCCCTAACCAAAATCTAAGCTTCTAAAACCTTAATCATCTGTACAACAACCAACCTTACCAGAACCAACCTTACCAAAATCAGCTGAACCAAAACGACCAACCAAACTAGAACTATAATCCACACTACAACCCTCTCTACCAAAACCAACCAAACCACCCGAGGGGAGGGAATCCTGAGATGGCTATCCGAGGGATGTTTGAGGCTCAACCTCAAAGACATTATGATGGAGTGGCTTTGCCAAGGGTGGAAACTAACAACTTCTCAATTTCTCCGGGGATCCTTAAGATGCTCATTGATTCTCAGTTTCGAGGAGAGGTAGGGAGAGACAGTCCAAACACTCATCTACGAAATTTCTTGATGATTTCTTCAATATTTGACTACAATGGGATGTCGGAGGATGCAAAGAAGCTCAGATTGTTTTCGTTTTCACTGACCGGGATAGCTAAGGATTGGTTCGATAATACAATTCCCCGAGGATGTATCACCACTTGGGATCAAATGGAGCGAGCATTTTTGGAGCGTTTTTTTCCTCCATCCAGAACAATGAAGGCAAGGACCGAGATATCTACATTCCGTCAAAAACCGAATGAGGGTTTCAGTCAAGCATGGGAGCGATACTGTAACTTGTTGATTGAGTGTCCGCAGCATGGGTTCAGTGAGCAAGATACAGTGGCCTACTTTTACTGTGGAATCCATTACAATGAGCAAAAGCACCTAGATGCTTGTGCAGGTGGTGGTTTTATGAATAAGAGTGCCCGGGAGTGCAGAGAAATTGTGGAAGGAGTTAAAAATGCTGGGGAATGGAATGCTGATCAATCACGCCAGAGTGTGAATCAGATGAAAGATAACATTGGAACTCAGAAGCTGTTGATGGCTATGATGGAGAAAATCAGTAATATTCAGGTTAGCCAACAGTTTGGGGGAGGAAGCAACAAGGTGAATGAGTTTATGGACCAGTTGGTATTTCAGCAGGAAGAGGCCAACTATATGGGGAGGCCGAATTACAACCAATAGGGGTACCAACAGGGAAATTATCAGCAAGGGCGACCTACCTCTGGTCAACCTTTTATGCCTTAGGGTCCACCACCTTCACAGAACCAATGGCGAAACAATTCAAACTATCAAGGGGGTTCTACATCTTATCCAAATCAGTGGAGAAAGAACAAGAATTTTTCCTATGGAAATCTGAAGGCCGGAATCACTGTTCCACCAGGTGTTGATCCGGGTTCAAAGCCTCCTGGTTGAGAATGAGGAATAACAGTTGCTGAGATGTTGCAAACTCTTGTGCAACCAGGTGAGGAGGTGAAGAAGATAATATCTTCTCTTGAATTCGATCAGAAAGAAGCGACTAAGAAGAACGAGAGAAGAGAGCAAGATTTCCAAAGGATGCAGCAAAAAAACAACAGGCGATTTAATGCGCTTGAATATCAAATGGGACAGATAGCGAAGTCACAAGGTAGAGAGACGGGCAAATTCCCATCTATGCCCAAGGTGAATCCGAAGGAAAATTGCAAAGCTATTGAGCTTAGAAGTGGGAAGAAGTATGATGGACCTCCATTACCTACTGAGGTGGAGGAAAATCATAGGCAAGTTGAGGAAGATTGTGAGGGTAAAGAGGTGTGTTTGGAGATTAATTTAATAAAGAAGTTTTGATTAGATCTCAAAAACCCTGAGTATGACATGTTTATGATAATCTTGATAGACTGCGTCAGGTTTCAGTATAGATTGTTCAGGAAGTTATCTGCACCATGTATAGTCAGCAGATATAGATCAGGTTAGACATCAAGACTCAAAGATGTTATCAAAGACTCAAGACTCAAGATGTCATCAAGACACCAAGACTCAAGAAGTTGTCAAGACACCAAGACTCAAGATAAACACCAAGACATCAAGACTCAAAGATGTCATCAAGACATCAAGACCCAAAGATGTCATCAAGACATCAAGACCCAAAGATGTCACCAAGACATCAAGACCCAAGATGTCATCAAGACATCAAGACTCAAGATATCATCAAGACATCAAGACTCAAGATGTCATCAAGACATCAAGACTCAAGAGATGTCATCAAGACATCAAGACTCAAGAAGTTGTCAAGACAAGAAGACTCGTAAGATATCAAGACCCAAAGAGTAATCGAAGATCAAAGAAGATATCAATACTCAAGATAACCCAATGTTCGAGGTAATCAATAATATCTATCTGAAGACTACAAAACTGAGAATAACGTAAATATTCAGAAAAGTAGATATTGCCGAAAACATTCATATGCAGACAAAAGGAACTAAGTCTAAGTGTTGTTTAAGGTTATCTCATCCAGAGAGATTGACCAAAAAGAGCCATTTTGTTTGTCTACTGTTGTGTTCGATATAATTATTCAGCATTAATCGAACACCTAAGAGAGACAAGTGTATTCAACTATTAAAATAATCATGCTCGATGAACAAGTGTTCATTGTTCATCGAAAGCAAACAAGTTTTGTTCGCCCGACTTGCCATTTACCAACCAAGGTTGTTCAACCACCCTCAGCAAAAGCAAAACAGTATGTTCGTCGACTAACCGAGCAAAATGATCCCGAAAAGATGTTGATCCGATCACCAAACCGACGATCGTGGAAGAAGAAATCAGACATCCTGAAGGCTCAAACAAACCTGAGGGGTCAGTATGCTCGATGCTCAGATATCCTGTGGGCTCAGACATCCTGAAGGCTCAGACAACCTGAAGGGTCAGTATGCTCAATGCTCAGAAATCCTGAGGGCTCAGACATCCTGAAGGCTCAGACAACCTGAAGGGTCAGTATGCTCGATGCTCAAACATCCTGTGGGCTCAGACATCCTGAAGGCTCAGACAACCTGAAGGGTCAGTATGCTCGATGCTCAGATATCCTGAGGGCTCAGACATCCTGAATGCTCAAACAACCTGAAGGGTCAGTATGCTCGATGCTCAGACATCCTGAAGTCTCAGACATCCTGAGGGCTCAGACAACCTGAAGGGTCAGTATGCTCGATGCTCAGATATCCTGAGGACTCAGATAATCTGAAGAACTCAGACATGCTCTATGAGGACAATATTCTGGCATAAAATTAATGTGGTTGAAGGGGTGAACAAAGCATTCAGTCGAGCAAAAGATTGATTTGGACGACCAAAAGAGTGCCTTATAGACAAGCAAGTGCAAAGATCAATCTGGAAGACAAAGTTGGAAACGTGGCAGCATTACACGAGTTCTTGCATGGCCCAAAGTCTCCAGCTCATGCATGCCAAACCAGCTCATGCTTGTCAAAGTAGTATAAATAGAAGAAAAAACTAACAAGATAGAGGTTGACAAAAGATTTCCCAAAGGGGTAAGGTTCAGAAAAATTCGAGAGTTCATCCATACACATAAAAAACCCTAGCACTCATATACCAACTCTCCAAATCATCTTTATCCATAACGATTCATCTTCATGAGATGTATCATATATTGTGAGTGTAAAACTCGCAATACTACATCCCTGGCTTGGTACGCCCCCAGAGTAGTCATTTCTTGATGAACTGGGTCAACAAATTCCTCTTATTTATAGTTTATTTTACACGTGCATATTTTGTTTGTGAGTTGTCACCGAATTAGCCACATAATATTCTCCATATAAAACAACTCGCAACAATTGGCTCTAGAGGAAGGGGACAAAAAAACTAACCCATACACAATCTCGTAGTTAGCCGAGGCAGAAAAAAGAAATATAATGCCTCAATCTAGGAATATACAGACAGAGAGGTCGAGACAAAGTCGACCTCACGACCGGAAAGAGGCTCAGCGCCAGCCTCACAAAGATCAGACAGTGGAGCCCATCAATCTTGAAGATATTGCCAACGATCCAGCGACCACAACAAAGGCCATCACTTTCTTGCTACGAGCACAGAAAGAGAGGGCCGAAAAAGAGTTGGCCAAGTTAAAAACTCAAGATGATGATGATCGACGCTCGCATACACCTGATAGCGAGCAAGTTAAGATAAAAGCTGCACGGAAGCGGGCTAATAAAAAAGCAGATGATATGTCTGATGACGAACAGCCTCAAGGGTCCAGACCATCAATGTTTGGACGTTTGAGGCTCTCCGCCAAAGACCGAATCAGCAACTATAGGCGACAGGATCCCAGAAAGGAACAACCGATAAACATGCTCGCTCCCTCAGATCCTCATGATCGTCCGCATCCTGAATAAAAATCGGTTGGAACAAAATTGTCTATCCATCATCGATTGGGTAGTCAAGCACGAACTTGGAAAGGGGGACTGCCCAATCACGAGCATGACCCACTGGGTCCTCATGATGGGATACAGCCCCGATCTAAGTCTGTCAGTTCCACAAAATTTGCGGAAATGCAGAAAGCCATCGAAGACTTACAGGCCGACCTGGCCTCAACTAAAGGACTCCCTCGGGTGAGCACAATACCTTGCTCGCCACTAACACCAGCGATCATGGCGGCCGAAATACAAGAGAAAGTGGCAAAGATCCGACCACCAATCCCCATGTTCGATGCTGAGTTAGACCCACATGTTCATCTCAGTAAATACTCAGACTTTATGATCGCCATGGGTGCCACAAATGCGACGCAGTGCCGATCATTCCCCATGACTTTGGGTGATCGAGCACATAGATGGTTCTCTACTTTGCCCGTTGCGTTCATCACATCTTTCGCTCAGTTGGGACAGCAATTCCTGTCCCATTTCTCATCCATGTGTGCTCGCCCAGCACCAAAACAAAGGTTGGCACATTTTTCCCAACTGGGGGGTGAGTCTGATCGAGCATACATCAAAAGATTTGATAAATGTTTATACGATGGAGCCCCAGTTGAAGAGGATGCCAAGATCCTCGAGGTGGTCGGAGGCCTAACCCTGAATACTGACATGTGGAAAGCCATGCATCAAGACTGACCGAACACATATTCAGAATTCCGAGAGCGAGCAGCCAAGATCATAGCCATGCAGGATCTGCTCGCCCAGTCACGATTGGGTCAGGAAACAACAACTAAGAAAGTTTTTGGGAAGAAAGTGATGAATGAGGGGTGGTATAAACCCCCAGGGTCTTTCAAACCATTCGAAGAAAGAGCAGAAGCAAACGCCCTACGAAGTCTTCTGGGCGTTTCAGCAGAAACAATTTTTAATCAAATCAAAGATCGGGACATGTTGGATAGGCCTCGAAGAATCATAATGGACAAGCATCGGCTTAATGCTTCCAAGTATTGTAATTATCACGAGTACATCGGACATAATACAGAAGATTATCGCGATTTACTTCGTCAACTTTGGAAGTTATACGAGGAGAATTGTCTTACCCAGTTCCTTAAAAAGCCGGCGAGCAGAGACTCCCGAACAGAAAAAATAGGAGATCGTAGGGGTAAGCGAAAAGCCGAAGAAACATCTGACAGTGATCCCAAAGAATCCCGTAAGAGGTCTGAATTACCCAAAAGACGGGCTCCTACTGTGTGTAGAGGTCGAGAAAGTCAAGAGATCCACATGATACGTCCTGAATATGGTCCAGTGGGTGGATGTTATCAAGCACCGACATTATCGAACAGACGAAAGAAGATGGAGATGCGTGCCATGCAAAGCATCCAACAGGTGAAGGTGGCGAGCACATCAGCTAGCATGCCACCCTCTCACCAAATTATGTTTTCAGAAGACGATCTCGACGGTATAATCACTCCCCACAATGACTCTCTAACCATCAGTGCTCGTCTCCTCAGTTTGAAGGTGCACCGCCTCCTAGTTGATACTGGAGCATATGCGAACATTTTGTTCGTCGACACTCTGCACCAAATGGAAAAGCAAGTTGGGGACTTGAGTAGCTATATTGAACCATGTGATCACACCATTATGGGTTTCGGGGAATCTGTAACCCGACCCTATGGTATGATCAGGTTAGGAGTCGAGTTAGAATCAACTCTAAATCTGGAGATCCTACGAACTAGAATGCTAGATTTTGTAATCGTTGATGCTCCGTCTACTTATAACGGGTTTCTAGGTCGCCCGTTTATTCAGGAATTTAAAGCTGCCTATTCTACTTATTGTTACTGTGTTAAATTTCCAACACAAGATGGAACGGGTAGCGTAAAAGGTGATTAGAAAAAAGCTCGAGATTGTTTGCTATCATGTGCACCAGAAAAGCAAAATATCGTTAACATGATGGAGCAAACATGGGAGATCGGAGAATCAAGCCAACAGGCAAAAACGTTGCCAAAATATCCTTTGAGGAGCACACCTCCATGCGCGAACACAGAAAGCGCGAACACAGAATCCGGGATGGTAACTCATGTCCCAGATCTAATGAGTATTGATCCGCCAAATGAGCTACTGAACCTAGAACCTCGCGTAGGTTTTGAACCTATGGAGGTTGATGACGAACACCGGGGGTCGATCGAAGATCCTCGGTGGAAACAAAAAAGAAAGCGAGCAACACCTGTCGAACAACTGGAGTCTATCAATATCGACCCGAACAGACCTGAGTTAGAAGTGTTAATTGGTTCGGAATTACCGGAACCAATCCGAACAGAAATGATCGCATATCTTCAAGCAAGCTTGGATGCGTTCGCTTGGTCGCACGAGGACATGGTTGGCATTGATCCAAAACATGCATGTCACTCCCTCAACCTTGATCCAACACAAACTCCAGTAATCCAGAAGCGCAGAAAGTTCAGTCCGGAAAAGTATGCGGCAATGAATAGTGAAATCAAAAAGTTGCTTGACAATAAGCTGATTCGAGAAGTAAAATGCCCAAGATGGCTTGCGAACTCTGTGCTCGTCCGCAAGTCTAATGGAACTTGGAGATTATGTATTGATTTCACTGATTTAAACAAGGCATGCCTGAAAGATAATTACCCGATGCCGCATATCGATTATTTGGTCGATAATACAGCAGGCCATGAGCTCATGACCTTCATGGATGCTTTTGCTGGCTATCACCAAATACCCATGCATCCGGACTGTTGGGAAATTTATAGTTTTGATAAAAGTTCCAGAAACACATGTAATAGGACCAGTCAGACCTGTTAGATGACTGATGTTTATATTACCGTTTATAGAATACCAGTTGATAATTACTGTATAGAACAACTGATGTAATAGATAGGTCACATATTGAGGGGGAACCTCAATATGTATAAGTCAGATCTGAAGATCCAAAGAACAGCTGATATCCGACAGGCCAGAATGCTAGAGAAGAACATAAGATCAGATTGATCTGATCTAGTCAGATATCTCAGCTGAAGTCATAAAGCTCAAACTCAGAATACTTGAAGATCAGATGACTTCCAGAAGATCAGACCAGAAGACCTACATCGGCCGAGTCTGCTAGTTGAAGATAAGTCAATCGGCACCAGAAGACTCCATCAGGTAGACTGATCAGTTCTGACTGATCAGGACAGCTCACCAGGTGAAAACTGATGTTTCACTTAAGTCATACGTCTATGATCTGAACAAGAAGAATGTCAACCTTAGTTGGAAGAACAACACTGAAAAGTGCGTCTGTTAACCAATAAGAACAAGACACGTATGATCGGAGCCGACATTTAAGGGATTTGATGCTGCTCTCTCTAACGGCTATAAAATACAAGTTCACGCTTTCGGCCATGCCGTTCCTGAAGCACGTCACATCAATCCTGCAAACCTACCTAATATAGCCTGAAATTCAAATTGCTCTCCAACGGCTCTTTGATTTCAAGGTCTATAAATATGGGATCACACTTCAGAGTGAAAACACGGAAACACTGAACAATCAAGAAGCTCAAGCAATTATCAGATTTCCGCACGAAGAACACGATCAAGAAGATTATTATATTAAGTGTTCATCCCATAAGTTCTTAGCATAGAAATCTTTTCATCTAGCTGATAGGCTACCTTAAACACTAGAAAAGATTTCATAGTTGGAACCATAACAATCTTATCCAAACCCAAGTTAGGTTAAGTTGTTTAGCAAGATTTCAGACTAGGGTTTCTAGTTCTGATTTCTGGGATCGGTTGAGTGAGAACTCCTTAAATATCTGTCGGTGTACTGTGTTGGACTAACACATAAAACTAAGTCCAGTTGGTTAAGTTGGTGCCCCTTGTGATAGGGAAGAGTGGACGTAGGACTGGTTTGTCCGAACCACTATAAATCTTGTGTGCCTTTAACGCTTTGATTAACTGTCTACACAATTACACACAACCTTTAAAGCGCATACATATTCTAAGTTGAGATCAACTAGCACCAAGCTTCTGAACTGTCAAGCTTGACACTAACTTTGGAATCTGATTTATAAAAACTGTTTTTTCACGGGTAAAACTTAAGCTTCCGCACACATCAGTTAAACTGATAGTTACCGAACTGATCTGCCTTCAGGCGATTAGTAAGTTAGTTATCGATTAAACCGATTCACTTTCGCTTTCTGATCGGGCTAACTTGCCATCACACCGATCTGCACAAAAAGTTTTCAAGTCTATTCACCCTCCCTCTAGACTTTTGCCCTCACAAAACCCGTTCGGGACCTACAAGTGGTATCAGAGCAGTTGGTTCTACAGACCACTGACTTTGTGTATCATCGATTCTTGAGGAAGAATCTTTGTGGTCGACTGAACTGATCTTGAAAAAAACCTTCTTAAAACTCATTCATTTTCCAAAAACACTCATCAGCATGGATAACACCTCAGGTATGTATCATGATCTGCCGAAGTTCTCAATCGATGAGTATGCAGATTGGGCCATATATATGTCCAACCATCTAGGTTCGATAAGCGGCGAGAATGATGGAAGTCATTGAAAGAGGACCCATCATCATATATTACGACAACCCCTGCGGTTGGAGAAGATCCGAACTTTGCCCCGGAAGTCTTGTGCGAAAAAAGCCCGGCCTTGATGGATGCGAGAGGAAAGGAAATCGCATACTCTAGATACTATCGCAAAGGCATATTATCATGAAAACAATGGATAAGGTCACCAAGGAAAAAGTTAAGTATCTCAAAATCTGCGAAAGCAATGTGGGATACTCTAAATTTAAATATCGAGAGGAAATGACCCGATAAAAGACAAAATGTCTGCAAGCCGAACTGGTGAAGTTCGAAAAATTGAAGATGCTGCCCAACGAAACCATCAACGAACTCGATGGAAGGATTACAATGTCAATAAACAAGCTTCGAGAACTTGGTAGAGAGATGTCTGATAAAGATATCAACTACAAAATTTTAAGGTCTCTCACCAAGAAATGGGATATGAAGGTCCGCGGTAATCAAGGATTGCCAAGACATTTCAAAAATGAAGCCAAGTAGCTTGTTCTTGAGCCTTAAAGCTCACGAGTTCGATTTAATTGAGAGAGGACAAGCAGATGAAGATGAGGTGCCCGCTGAAGCCTCAACTTCCAAATCAGTTGCTTTTAAGGCAACCAGCAGCAGATTGAAGACCAATGAACCCATTGGAAACATCATAAGTCAGGCAGAACAGATCGCTCTGCTTACCAGGAAACTAGAGAAATCAAATACTCAACTGGGTAAGTATCGAAGATTCTATAAAGATTATCAACATAGCCGAGGAAGAGATAGGAGATCAGACAACAGATCTCCAGAAAGAACCAGATCTGATGATCGGAGAGATCACAGAGATGAAAGGAAAAGAGATAATCTAAATGATGAGAGAAGAGATAACCAATCAGACAAAAGAAGCTCAGACTACTATCAGAAAGGAAAGTCACCTGATAGATCATACAGACGGAGTGATTCACCTGGAAGAAAAGGTTACGTGGATCAAGGAGCGTGCTTCAATCGATTAAGATGCCCTTTTTGAGGACTCTGGATACTCCTCTGTGAAGATTTTACCCATCGGCGATCTTTGTTGACTTCTATGGAAATGAAGATCTGATATTCTCTTCAGATGATGATGAGATCTGCCTGATGGCCAAGGAGGACCAATCTGAGGTAACCTCCAAACCTGCTTTGTTCGCTTCTACACCTGCTATCATTAGCACACCTGCTGGGGAGATTGACCTGCAGCTCTACTCTGAGCAATTGCTTGAGGATCTCTCCAATGCAGTAGACACTTATGCTATAGTAGAAAGTTTGAAAATGACAAAAGTCGAGGACCGAAATAATCGACTTGCTAAAGAGAATGATCTCGATAAAAGCTCTCTAACTTAATTCGACCGAAATCGCCGAAGGCAACTGAGGAATTTAAAATTCTGGAAGTTAAAGCTTCTGATCAGGAGAAGCCGATCAAAGATCACCGATTAACAAAATGACAAAGTGATGACTTCAAAATCCTGCAAGCAAAAATTCGATGAGCTATTAAAAGCATGAAAGTCTAAAATCATCGAGGATAATTTATGTCAAGAAAATAGAGGTTTTTACAAAATCATCTAAAACCGTTCAAGACATGAACACCTATTTTCGAACAACGATTAACAAGAAGGGACTTGGGTATGAGAACCCTTCCACATCCTCAAAGATACACCAAAAGCCAAACATGTATCTAATAAGGGAAAAAGACTAGTTGAGCAGGTAAGGCAGGTGCCTAACCAGAAGGGGAACATAAATGGACCCCAACTGGTAAAGCATCAGCCGAGGAATCAACAGAAGAACCCGTTCTTACGAAGAGACCTCAACCTCGATCAACATATCGAAAATCGAAAAAGACAACAACCGTAAAAAGGGAAGTCCAATCTGAGACCCAATCAAGGTCACCGCCTAATAAGCATGCTTCGTAAAAAAGCCGCAAAAAACCACCTATGCTTAGAAAAGATATGAATCTTTTGATGGTAGCGATCGTACCTACCCCTATAATCGAAATCTAGAATTCACACTTTTTTGAACCACCTTTGGATGAAAAAAAAAGACAAACGAAAAAGATAAATCCCAAGTCTTCTAAGTCATCCAAGGTTCACACTAATAATCATACTAATCAGAAAGCATATAAAGAGACGTATGATTATGTTGATAGGTATGGGAGACAAATCAGGCCTTCTGATCTAACTGATCACAATAGAAGTGCTCTGTTTGTATGGATCCCCAAAACTAATCCTAACCCCTCGGGACCCAAAACAAAAAAGGGTACCTAAAGCTGATTTGGGCTGCGAGGATCGCGTGGTCCGCCAACAAAGGAGGTGTGGAAGAAACTATCCGGTACATCGATAATGGATGCTCAAGGCACATGACCGAAGCAAACATCTCCTCGGCTCTTACATAGAACGAAAAGGCCCGCATGTACTCTTCGGTGATGATAACTTTGGTTATACCAAAGGATTCAGAACCTTAGAAAATGATGATGTACAAGTAACTAGAGTCTCGTATGTCGAAGGTCTGAAGCACAACCTATTATCGGTTTCACAATTCTACGACAACGGATTCAGTGTTGAGTTCTCGACTGACCAATGCACTATCAAGAATTGAGCCACTCAACAGATTTTGCTAACTGGTTCAAGGAAAGGGGCGATCTACACAACTGATTGGAACAGTTGCCCAAGAAATGCATGGCTGATTGTCAAGAGTTTCAAAAGTAGCGATTGGCTCTCGGCACAAAAAAAGAATGAGCCATCCCGAACTTTAAAACTCTTAATAAGATAACAAGGATGTCTCTAGTGGAAGGACTTCGAATGAAGTATTTTCAAAGGATCGGACATGTCTTGCATGTCGAAGGGAAAACAGTCAAATCATTCAAGGGAATTCCGGACCGGCATCCAATAGATCTGCGGTGATTCATATGGATCTATTTGGACCCGATTACACCGGTCGGTCTCAACGGACGAAATATACTCGTAATCGTGGATGACTATTCCAAGTTTACAGGGTTATATTCTTACATAAGAAGAATGAGGCGACAAACGAAGATACCCGAAATTTGCTAAAAAGATTACAAAATGAGAAGGGTGTCGATGTAGTAAAAATCGACGAGATAAAGGTGCGAATTTTAAACTCTTTTTATTCTTGATTTTTGCTCTAAGTTTGGTATCTGACATGAAACATCACCAAGAACGACGCCACAACAAAATGGAGTAGCGAATCTGGAGGAACGAGAACTCTCAAAGAAGCCGCTTTCACGATGTTAGTTTGAACATGCAATACCAAGCCGTTTACGCGGCGTAGCAATCAACACCGCATGTCATACTCGAGCATGATGTCTTCCGACTAAGGCTCACTACAAAACACCCTATGAACTGTGGAAGGACGAAAAAACCTCGTGTTTCTTACTTCCATGTTTTTTGGGTGTAAGTGTTTCATACACAACAATGGGAAGAATCGGTTGAAGACTTTTGAGGCCAAGTCGGATGAGGGTATATTCTTAGGATATTCCTCATCTAGCAAAACTTTTCGAGTTTACAACAAACGAACCCTACTTGTGGAAGAAACACCCCATGTAGTCTTTGATGAAGCATCTTACGAACAAGAGAAATCGCCTCGAGAACAAGATGTACACGATCAACGAAGACGATGCTCGGAAAATGGATCGACTAATGATCAAGGAAAAAGAATCGAAACCGTAATAAAGATACATTCCGGATCTAGTGATTCACGGATCATTCGGATCCTAAGGTACGAAAAATTGTCGATGAAGAAGTCGATCTGGTGAGATAATATCAAGCCCCGAACCATCCGTTCGGGGAACACTGAAGTTCCCACGAACGGACATCGACACATGATGAGTCCAACATCACCGAGACATGTTCTTATCAAGTGGATCATAATTACGCACCACTCCCCACACTAGTAATTAACCTTTATCGAAATGGATGATGTTCTCCAAACCGACGCAAATCGAACATAAGGACACGGATAACCCGGTCATCTAACCGATCGATCATTGGAGACCCATCGATAAAGTTAAAACTAGACATCAGTTGGTGAAAGTGCCATGTATTACTTGTTATTTGTCTATGAAGGAACCAACAACAATAGAGGAAGCTCTACAAGACGCAAAATTTGGATTCTAGCCATGCGAGGAGGAGGAGCTGGAACAGTTCGAAGCCAATCAAGTTTGGGAACCGGTAGATGCGGACCAAATCATCAAGACGTAATTGGCACGAAGTGGGTTTTCAAGAACAAGAGAGATGAGAAAAATGTCATCACGAAAAATAAGGCAAGACTTGTTGCTAAGGGGTATTCCTGTCGGAAGGAATTGATTATGACGAGACCTTTGCACCGATCGCTCGCTTAGAAAGCATTCGGTTTGTTTTACGGCATATCTTTCCCACGAGGGTTCACTTTGTGTATCGGATGGACGTAAAGAGTGCATTTTTAAATGGGGTACTAGCGAGAGGAAGTTTATGTCGAACAAACTCCAAGCTTGAAAAAAAGAACAACTAAGTGTAAAGTTTAAGAAAAAGCTCTTTATGGCTGAAACAAGCTCCTCGAGCTTGGTATGATACACTCTCTCGGTTCTTGATCGACAGTGGGTTCACTAAAGGAACGATGGGATGAACCTTATTCGAGAATAGAAGATGGAGAAGATATTACGATGGTTCGGATCTCGTGGGCGACATTATCTTGGATCTCCTAACAAGAGTCTATGTGAAAGATTCAAAAAAAAGCGATGCAAGGGAAGTTCGAGATGTCCATGATGGGACGGATGAATTACTTTCTTGGTCTCGGGTGAAGCAAAGTGCGAAGGATATTCATCTCATGAAGCAAAAGTACACTAGGAATTTATTGGCTAAGTTTGGAGTTCAAAATTGCAAGGAAGCCAAAATTCCTATGATGACCGGATTCAAGATGGATCCGGATGAGGATGGTCGAAAAACAAATCGAAAAGAATATAGGGCTCTCATTGGATCTCTACTATACCGATTATGACCGGACCCGGATATCACCTTTGCGATGAGGGTGTATGTGCGATTTCGGGGAAAATCCAATGCAAAGCCACCTAAAGCGACTAAGCGGATTCTTAAGTATCTGAAGGGACGATAAACCTTGGTTTATTTTACCCATCAAATGATAATCTAGAGCTTAGTGGGTATTACGATTACGATTATGGAGGTTGCAAGATTGACAGAAGTCAACCTCGGGAACATGTCGATTTTAGGAAGTAAACCGATCTCGTGGTTCTCAAAAAAGGACATCGATTCATGACATCTACTATGAAGCGAAATATATGGTCTGCGGGAAAGTCATTGCTCCCAACTCCTTTGGCTTAGTCGGCGGTGAGGATTATAACCGTAGCTAAGAATGTACCTATATTACGTGACGATAATAGTCTTATTGCAATCACTCGAATCTGTTCTACATACAAGATGCAAGCATGTGGATGTCGGACACCATTTTATAAGAGATCATGTTGAAAAGAAGAATATCGAAATGGAAAAGATTCACACCGATCTGATTCTGAAGTCGATATTCTAACCAAGCCACTAGCTGAGATTAGATTCAGAGAATTGTGTAATGAGCTAGGGCTTCTGGATCTTGGAGAAAAAGCACCTAAAATGCTTGATGGATTGTTCTCCAGAACCAGCTGGTTAAGAGACTAACCAGTTGAAAGGAATCGATTGAGTTTGGTATCTCAATCGATCGGAAGATCGATCAAGGAACTGATGTGAGAAATCGATCAGAATTACGAGTTATCAGATTAAATGAACTGATCAGATTTAAGGTTTATCAGATTAAAGGAAACACTCAATTTAAAAGGAATATCTGATTAAATCAGTTGGGTTATTTTACATCTTTGTAAGTCGTTTTAGGCGATATTCAACAAGCAAGATTCACAGTTAAAAAGCCTACAATCGCATAAGAAAGCGAGAGAATTTACACAACAATGGAATAATAGAACTTTTCATTGATAAAGACCAAGGTCGACACATTACAAGTTACAAGTACAAAGGACCCGAGGTCAAGACATAAGTCATAACCGAAAACCCTAAACTTATAACCCTAAACCCTCATCCTAACCCAAGAAGTGCGGGAGAGAGAGAGATTTTAAATCTGATGCTCTCATTTTCCCCCACTTAACAAGGGTGAGAGAGGTTTTAAAGTAATCCTAAAGCCGCTAAATTTGGCTAAAACCAAAGGAGCGAGAGCGGCGTTGATAGGATTTCTAAGCCAGAGCCCTTAGACCTGAAGTCAATGGACTCTCCAACATTAAATGGAGCACACGTGCGAAGAGTTTGGTTCCAAGACCTTATGGGCACATGTGCTACATGTAAAAAAATTGAGTTGATATCACGAAGATCACCATTGTCTGATCAAGACCGTATATCAAACTCATGTTTTATATCAGACTGAGTCTGTTGATGCTAGTTACGTCATAACGATAGACACACAAGGTGCATACGGTTAGGAGAAGTGTCTTCTCGATTCTGACCAGAATCCTTGCCGTGGTGGTAGAGAAGCTTAGCAACAATTGTATGTGAAATCTTTGATGACGACAAAAATGATAAAGGACACACAGGGTTGATTTGAGAAGTTTGAAATCATTGAAAAAGGGGTAAAGGTGTTTCTTAGGAAGTTTCACCGGAAATAAGGGTTCACCAGAATGCATGTTTTTACAAAGAAGATAAGTATGGTGAATGGGTTATGTTGTGTAAAACATTGGTCCAATTTATAGAGGCCAAGCAAGGGTGCAAATGCAAATTTGATTTCAAAAAGCCTTTTAGAGAAATTTGCATCACAAGGACAGCGTGTAGAAATCACGCGACTGATAATTGGATAAATTTACGGCGGATTGACATATCAAGATATACAGACGATAATTACGCATGTCAAATCGCGCCAACTTAGGGAATAGAGACTACTATTCTAGACTAAGTTTTGGCGGTAACACTTATCCCAAGAATTGGCTTGATCTGAGAAGAATCAGATTAGGTCAACCAAAATCTTATTACATACGAAACTGATCATATAAGGAAGATCAGTTGAACTTGAAACCTCAACAAATCAGACATATCAGTCTATGAGAAAATAGAAATATCAGTTGAAGGGGGAACTTCAACTGATCGAGGAGGATCAGAAGGAAAATCAGACACAAAATGAAACAGATCAGTTGAAAAGAACAGTTGGGAAATTATACGGTTTAGGCAGAAAACTAAGATCAACAAGTGGAATCAACTTCAAGTGGTATTGACTGATTACTATATCAGTCAACCAGATACGCCTTTCTTTTCCCTTGTTATTTGCTTATTTATCGGATCTTATCTGTTTTTATTTGCCTTACTGTACTCATTACCTGTGTGACGTATCCCCAGGTACATGTATTAATTGCTACAAAATGAGCTTTTAAATCCAAAAGGTTTTCGTACGTACCTTTTCCAACCATTCGATCAAAACCGCTTAATCTGGATCGTTTAATCTTTTCAAACGGTTGATCTTCCAAATCTTGTCTTTTGTTCCCTTCTCATCTTTATAAGGTTCATCAAAAACCCTACCAGAGTTTTCCAAATCACAAACTTGCGATTTATTTTCTGAAAACTCTCCAGATTACTTCTCTGCTATTCAAAGTGTTTTTCGTAAGTCTCAAATCCGAAAAATAGAATCTGGTAATTTCTGATTATTTGATGAATCATTCCTTTAAAACCATTGATCTTAAAGATTTTGTTAATCGTTGATATCCTGTATTATGTTTTATTGTTTCTTGGTTTCCGCATATGTGATATTCTTAATATTTATGCACAATTTTAACCGAATCTATCTTATCTGTAGATGATCACTCATGGTATGGGTAAAATAATGTGCAATTATCTTGAATCGACATTAAGGATTGTCGAGGACAAGTTAAATTACAATTTGGGGTTACAAAGGATCCGGAATCAATGGAAGTAGAGGAAATTCAAGAAAGCGGGACTTGAGAAATATTGTCTTTGCTCAACTTTGCAATCCAAATGATGCAAGATGTAAAGCCCTCAATTCGTAAGGAATTTAAGGGTGAATCTGAGATGCTCGAGAGAAGAACTACTTTTCGGCGATCCACGGGAGAAAGATCGGTCGACGAATGAGGATATAACTCATCTGCTCAACCTACCAAAAGGACGAATCTCGCTTTGCTCACTCTGAGGAGAATCAAGATGAGCTGATCGAAACGAGCTCATCGAGAGAGGCCGACAAACATCATACGTCGAGGCTTTGTCGGGCCCCGATGCTCAAGAGGAAATACCGATTGTTGTTTGACATTTTGTCAAAAATAATTATGGGTATTTCATTCAGCCCAGATGCTCTTACATCAGTCAAACTGTACAACATGGTTGCAATAATTGATGAAGCCAAGAACATCAATTGAAATGGGTTCCTAAAGGCCATTCTACTCCAAGAACATGATAAATTTGGAGTTGATGAGTGGAGGCAGGTCTATCTGAAGAAGAGGATCAGCAATCTCAACAAGGTTGCGGTTATCCTACAAGACAAAAATGCCAAATGCCGATGGGAAAAGAATGGACTGAAGTCCTACAAGGCATTCCTCTCCACCACTTTAGCCATATTTGGGCCACCAGACGATGATATGCGGCCAACTCCCCCAAAGACGAAGAAGGGAAAAAGCAAGGAAGCAACTTCGTCTACACCAGATGCCCCCCCCCGAAGAAGAAAAGAAAACTGGTAAAGGTCCAGGAGAAGAGGCCGAAGAAGGCGAAGCAAGCCTCCATGACTCTGATGCTAGAAGATGAGTCAGATGAAGAAAGAGCGCCAGATCAGTCTGTTGCACCACAAAAATCAGGTGAAAAATCAGACAGGCAGGCTTCTCAAGCTGAGAGCTCGCCAGTTCATTCTGAGGAAGAAGCACGAGATGAACGATCTCCTTCTCCTCCAAATGAAAAATGATTCACCACTCGGACTAATGGCTCTTGAGCATGTCTCTCCTACTTCTTCCACCTTGCTTGAACACGAAACTATATCGATTCATGAACTGAACTTACTGCTTGTGGAACCAGAAGCTTTTGCCTCCACAAACAGAGAACCTCTCAGTGGTCGAGCCAATCAAACAACTTCCACCTACTCAAGCACCACGGAACCCTCCACATCTCATCAACGAGAATCGACAGACCAGACATTTCTGAGTCTAGATCATCAAAGACCATCACAGGGGAAAATGGTCGAATGTAAATCGAACGAGAAATTGATGAGATGTATCCGAATCGATCGCCCATCCTCGCTATTAGAGAAGAAGTTATGGAGATCCTCACCGGAGAGATCTCGGTTAAAAAACTTCTCGGATTTTATAATGATTATTGAACAAATGGGCGGTCTTGATGAGTTTGCAGATTTTGATTTCGATATGAGGAAATCTGCTAAAAATAGGATCACCAAATGAGCTGATAACTCTTGAATCTATCAAAGCTCGATCCACAGAAGGTTGTTGACCAACAAAGCGAACGAGAGATCGCTCAAGAAGCTCTGAAGCGAGATGCTACAATGAAGGATCTGAGGCTGCCGATGATAGTGGAACCGTGTCTTTGCGATTCATGACCAACCACTGGAGGCACAAACAACTGAAACTGATCAAGTGACGCAAAACATTCCAACATCTCACATCACACGATCAATTTCGGAGATCGATTCTTGTCTCAAAGATCTCCGAAAGAAGAAGTTGAGGGAGTGATAGGTGATCGAGGCGATTGGCCTCAAAGAAATAACAAATCAAAGGGAATTGGCTATTTCCGATTGCGAAGAATCAAAGATCGTTCTCCCAAACCGTGACCACCGTGTCTGCCCGAACTTATAAAATCCGTTGATGACAAAATTTGATTGGTGGATCAACAACAAGTTTCTTTTCTGATGCTCACTGAAAAGCTCGAATTGACAGAAGAGAAACTTGACAAACTAATTTTTACACTCTCTACTGCCATGGAATCTGTCAAGACTGAGCTGATCTCGAAGGTTGAACATCTAACTGCTCAAGTTCCAGGTTTATCTGTTGCAGATCTCAACAGGGCAATATCAGTCAGTTTTGGATCCCTAACTTCCCACCTCACAGCTCTTTTTGATCAAACCAAAAAGGGGGAAGGACGGAGTGAGAAACCAACTGACATGATCAGAACAACAGAAGACCTAATTCAGACAGTTGAAGCCTATGGACAAAGACTAGACCATCTGGATCTCTTTGCTAACGAAGTCTCTGAAAAGATGGAAAAGTCAAAGGTAAGAAAGGTAGTTCTTTGCGGGTCTTTGGGACATCACAAAAGGTAGGCTAACTGCTGGTGCCGGGACATCACAACTGTACCCAAACCACTCGGACTAAAATAGTCACAAGAAGCACAAATAGCCAGACATGGCCGATAAGGAATCGGCCGAGAAATCGGCCCAAAGAGCAATTTTTCAAGAGACCCAAAAAAGCGAAGAAGAAAGAAGGACAGAAAAATTGACAGAGGCAGAAAATCTGAAGAAAAAATTCAGATCGAGAGCGAAGAAAGGAAAGGCTGGAAAATCTCTACCAGAACCTCAGCTGCCAGCAAGAGTTGATGAGATCATTCCAAAAACTGCGCCGCACATGCTAAGAGGTTTGAGGAATGGAACAAGATCGAAGTGAATGGCTTCGGATGCTTTTGTCCTTAATCTTGTTCCACGAGAAGAATCTCCGATGATGAATTCCTCAACTGGTTAGAAAATAAATATCCAGATTTTCTGAAGTATCTGGAAAATGAGGCCAAACTTATCAATGTAAAAATATCTCGCCAAGAGTATGATCTGTTGGATTACTCGAAGATGGCAGATGGCTCATTTGACAGACTGGCATTTCAGAGATTCTACTTTGACATCCTGAGCAAAACGCATATAACTGATCCTCAGCAGACCAATGATGTCAAATGGAAACTATATCAAATTTTCAACGTACCTCAAGATCAAAGAGAGATGCCAGAAGGATACAAGCCTAAAGAGTGAAGAATCAGAAGACTTCTCAGGATCAGCTGTTTTTAAATTCAAACTTTTACGATGTAACATGTAATCGACATATCTAATGAGAAAAGTTTATTTTCTGATCCTAAGACAAAAAATCTCATTGTCTTACGATTATGTGCTCTTTATTTTGTTCTATATTTATCAAGCTGTGTTTGGTTTCTCGGTGTTTTGGTTTTTAAAAAAAGGAAATTGTTGGGAAATTTATAGTTTTGATAAAAGTTCCAAAACACATGTAATAGGACAAGTCAGACCCGTTAGCTAACCGATGTTTATATTACCGTTTATAGAATACCCGTTGATAATTCTTTATATAGAACAACCGATGTAATAGATAGGTCATATATTGAGGGGAACCTCAATATGTATAAGTCGAATCTGAAGATCCAAAGAATATTGATATCGGCGGGCGAATCTTTAGAGAAGAACATAAGATCGGATCGATCCGATCTAGTCGATATCTCAAATTGAAGTCATAAAGCTCAAACTCGTAATACTTGAAGATCGGATGACTTCCGGAAGATCGGACGGAAGACCTACATCACCGAAGTCTGCTAGTTGAAGCTAAGTCAACCGGCACCGAAGAAGACTCCATCGTAGATCGATCGCTTCGATTCGGTCGATCGGAGACTCACCGTGAAAACCGATGTTTCACCTAAGTCATAATGCCTATGATCTGAACTAGAAGAATGTCAACCTTAGTTGGAAGAACAACACTGAAAAGTGTGCCTGTTAACCAATAAGAACAAGACACGTATGATCGGAGCCGACATTTAAGGGATTTGATGCTGCTCTCTCTAACGGCTATAAAATACAAGTTCACGCTTTCGGCCATGCCGTTCCTGAAGCACGTCACATCAATACTGCAAACCTACCTAATATAGCCTGAAATTCAAATTGCTCTCCAACGGCTCTTTGATTTCAAGGTCTATAAATATAGGATCACAATTCAGAGTGAAAACACGGAAACACTGAACAATCAAGAAGCTCAAGCAATTATCAGATTTCCGCACGAAGAACACGATCAAGAAGATTATTATATTAAGTGTTCATCCCATAAGTTCTTAGCATAGAAATTTTTTTCGTCTAAATTGATAGGCTACCTTAAACACTAGAAAAGATTTCATAGTTGGAACCAAAACAATCTTATCCAAACCCAAGTTAGGTTAAGTTGTTTAGCAAGATTCGCATCAGGGTTTCTAGTTAGATTTTACGGATCGGTTGAGTGAGAACTCCTTAAATATCTGTCGATTGTCTTGTGTTGGACTAACACATAAAACTAAGTCCAGTTGGTTAAGTTGGTGCCCCTTGTGATAGGGAAGAGTGGGCGTGGGGTGGTTTGTCCGAACCACTATAAATCTTGTGTGCCTTTACCGCTTTGATTATCTGTCTACACAATTACACACAACCTTTAAAGCGCATACATATTCTAAGTTGAGATCAGCTAGCACCAAGCTTCTGATCTGATCAAGCTTGACACACTTCAGTCAACTGGTTAAAACACTAACTTTGGAATCAGATTTATAAAAACCGGGTTTTTCACGGGTAAAACTTAAGCTTCCGCACACACATCGCTTAAACCGATAGTTACGAATCGACTGATTTTGAGCGATTAGTAAGTTGGTTATCAGCCCAAACTGATTCACTCGCACTCTGATCAGGCTAACTGCCATCACACCTGATCTGCACAAAAAGTTTTCAGAAGTCTATTCACCCCTCCCCTCTAGACTTTTGCCCTCACAAAACCCATTCGGGACCTACACGGACGATCAAAAGAATACGGCAGTCTGCAGTGAAAAGAATATGTATTGTTGGCAACGCATGCCATTCAGATTAAAGAATGCCGGAGAAACATACGTTTGGTGAACTAAATGTTCGATGAACACATCGGCCGAACAATTGAGGTGTATATTGATGATATTGTGGTAAAAAGCGAACACAAGGAAGACCACATCACCCACCTCGCACAAACGTTTGATATACTCAGGGAGTACAACATGAAGCTAAATCCAAAGAAATACAGCTTTGGGGTTCACTCAGGAAAATTCCTCGGACACATGGTCAGTCAACGGGGGATTGAAGCGAACCCATCAAACATTGTCTAAGCCTGTTCCAGGCGAACAACTCTATCTGTATCTTGCTGCATCCGAGCATGCAATTAGCGTCGTGCTCGTTCGGGCAGAAAGGACGACACACTTGCCCATTTACTATGTAAGCTAGGTGCTCAAAGAAGCCGAGCTCCGGTACCCTCCACTGGAAAAATTAGCATATGCCCTCGTTATGAGTGTTTGAAAACTGCGACCATACTTTTTCGATCACTCAATCGAGGTATTAACCACATTCCCATTGCGACAAGTCCTCCACTGACCTGACACTACAGGCAGATTACTCAAGTGGGTGGTGGAGTTAGGCCAATTCGGCATTACGTTAAGCCCGCCAACGAATGAAAAAGTCGAGTATGGCCGATTTCATGGTCGAAGTTGACATATCCACAAATGCTCGAAAGAGTCATCGACCAACCATGGCATATATGTACGTTGATGGCTCATCAACAAGTTCAAGAGCCGGAAGCGTGGTTCTCATCGGCCCGACTCGACAAACTTTCTATGACCATCCGTTTTGATTTCCCACCACAAATAATGAAGCCGAGTCTGAAGCTTTGATCATTTGGGCTCTGACGATGGCTATGACAATGGGAATCCAGAGGTCGATGATTTACTGGCGATTCTCGGATAATCGTATACCAAGTAACAAAGTAGTACGAGGCCCGAGAAGTAAACAGATGGCACAATAATCGAAGAATTAGCAAAGGAGTTGCTTGAACAATTCGAACAAGTTTACATAGAACAGTTACCACGATTGGATAATTCATTCGCTGATGCCTTGGCACGCCTGGCAACAGCAGAGGGAGTGACGATGACGACGGACATTGTGGTCGTCACAACTTGTTCGCCATCAATTCCCAGAGTTGTGGTCGCCCATATAACAGGCGAGGAAGAAACCTGGATGACTCCAATTTTAAATTACTTACAAAAGGGACTTCTCCCTGAGAATAAGGCACAAGCTACTCGCCTCAGATTACAATCTGCTCGTTATACTATCTTAAACGAGCATTTATACAAAAGAAGCTTCTCACTTCCACTATTGAAGTGTATTACTCCTGAAGAGGGTCATGTAATTCTGGAGCAGATTCATGACGGAGTATGCGGAAATATACAGGTGGGCTCGTCCTGGCACATAAAATTATCAGACAAGGTTATTACTGGCCGACCCTAAAAAAAGATTCTCTCTCGTATGCTCGCGCGTGCCACAAGTGCCAGGTACATGCCCCACTTATTCATAACCCACCTGAGGAACTAGTGTCAATTTACAGCCCATAGCCATTTGCTAAATGGGGAATAGATTTGATCGGCCCATTTCCTACTGGCACGTCGGGAGTAAAATTTGTTGTGGTTGCCGTTGATTAGTATACTAAATGGGCAGAAGCCGAAGCTATTGTTAAAGCCACCGAACAAAGAATGTGGAACTTTGTTTGGAAAAATATCATTTGTCGTTTTGGGCTTCCCCAATCATTGGTAACGGATAATGGCAAACAGTTCGATGGAAGTGAATTCCGACAAAATTGTGCTCGCTGGGGCATAAAAAAGCATTACTCAACTCCGTATTATCCCCAGTCAAACGGACAAGTCGAAGCAATTAATAAAATTATCAAGCATACCCTCAAAGCCAGACTTGATAATTCGAGGATAAATTTGAAGAGTTGCCCGAAATATTATGGGCCTATCGAACAACTTTCAGAACATCAACTGCGGAAACCCCGTTTGCCCTGGCATTTAGTACGGAAGCTATTATACCCGCAGAAATCAAGATTTCGAGTCATCGGACAATGACTTTTGGAGAGCACATCAATTACCAGGAGTTCGTCCTGAGTGCAGACCTGTTAGAAGAAAGAATGACGAAGGCTGATTTCAAGAACGCCATGTACAAAAAGAGATCAAAAAAGTTCTATAACTCTAATGTTCGAACACGCAGGTTCAATGTGGGCGAGCTGGTTTTAAGACGAGCAACGGGGGTATCAGGTGGTGTGTTCAGCCGAGCATGGGAAGGTCCATTCAGAGTTACAGAACGTTTGTTAAATGGGGCGATGATTTGGAAGACTGAATGGAGTCCCCTTGTCCTACTCGTGGAATGCGTCAAACCTGAAAAAATATTATCAGTAATGACGAGCATAACTGGCCGAACATAATCAGCCACACAGCTGAAGCGAGCACAACTGGCCGAACATAATCGGCCACATAGCTGAAACGAGCATAAATGGCCGAACATAATCAGCCATTCACCTAAGACGAGCAGGACAATCCTGAAGGAAAAACACATCGTGTTCGGCACAAATCTTCTAGAAAAAAATGTTGGCCAGCACTATTGAAAGATAGAAGATACGTGTCAAAACAAGTTGAGAAATGGTGGCAACCAAAAAAGGAACGTGTTAATCCTTGAATAAGAACTGGCAAAAAACTGAACATATGTCAAAAGGAGGATTCAAAGCGGACAGATGTCAAAAGGAGGATTCAAAGCGGACAGATGTCAAAAGGAGGATTCAAAGCTAGAAGGCCAGCACCAACTAGCTATGCCAGCACCTGTTTGGGATAGTACTATAAATAGAGGCACATTGATAGCTGAAGAAAGTTGAAAAAAAAACAGAGGAAAAAGGAAAAAATACTACAGTTATCGGAAGAAAGTTGGTTCGGTATGCCTCCAGACGAAGTATCCAGCACCCGATTCAGCTATCATTCTGTTGAATCGAGCATCTGTCCTAGTACGAGCTTTATACACCATGTGACATGCCGAGCATAGGTTGATGCTCGTTACGGACTCAAGATGCTTATGCAGTAGTAAATCACTAGTCCCCTACGCATCCCCAAAATCTCCTCCGAAGGGGAGGGATGTCGTGGTATCCGCTCAAATCAACATGCGGATGCTGATGCTCAGGCATCTACTGAAGGGGACAGAATGGTGCGAGCTGAGGATTTGCTCGCGCCTGATATAGGCGAGTAGGCGTGCTCGCCACATCCTCATGTCCGCAGCTGCCCGCATAATCACAACTTGTCCAGGAGGGACAAAAAGCTTATGCTGCTGCTGCTTGAGCATGTTACTTAAAGAAGGGTAGACAGGCTGATGCGCCTCGTGTTTGTCAACATCAATTCCGCGGACAAGGTGAGGGCCAGTTTATGTCTACTCAAGACAAGGTTTAAATTCAAGACCATAGTCTGATGTATATAGTTGTGTAATAGACAGTCTTCTTCAAATGTAAAGGTTGTAATAGAATACAAAGTGTTGCTAAAATATTTTTGTTTGTTAAGATTTTCTAGTTGAAGCCTATCATAGGTCGCACCTAAGCCGGACGGCCAGAACAAATACGAACAAGCCGAAGTCTATGTTCACCTGACGAACGAGTTCGTACTCTGATACCCGCAGCAAAAAGCGAGTAATGGGTACGCAGTCGCAAAAGACGACTCGTACTTATAGATACCAGTAGCAAAAGTGAGTGATGAGAGCGGGGTCGCAGCTAAATAAGACGACCCTAGTACGAAGTGATCGCGCCTAAATAAGACGATCGCGAACCAAGAAAGGGGGGGTTGCATAAAGTTAACCCATCTGGTCGCACCTAATTAAGACGATCAACCGATTGCATCACAATAAGACAATCAAAAACGAAAGAAGTCAGGAGCGGACATAGGCAAACACAATGTTCGAATTCATTCAGAAGAAAAGAGGCATAAACTAGAAACCAAGGCAAACATCAAGCAACACAAGCATCATTCATTCATCAGCAACAACATTCATCCTCAACAATCAGGTTAGAGGAATTTGTTCAATATGCAAATTCAACCATTCAATTTTGAAGTTGTTCGAACAAAAGAGAAGAAGACAAAAATTACACAGCAATTGTTCAGCAAAGCAAAAAATTACACTAAGGGACAAATTCATTATTGGGGGTGGGCGGAAGCGAAGTATCGAGCAAATCATGCCCCATCTGCTCGGCCCCCTCAGGAACGGCTCCTCCAGCATGGTCAGGCCCAGTCTGCTCGTCAGGAAGTACTCTTTGCTCGGTCACAGGAGGTCCCCTTTGTTCGTCCTACACCTGATCGAACCCGGGCTTGACTCGGAGAGTTTGATCAGCAACATCAGCAATGTCCTCATCCGAGCCATCTTCCTCATCCAGGATAGGATCATCAATCTCGATCCCTTTAGGAAGTTTGGAGAAATCACACAGATCGTTCAAATCAGACATCGGAAGGTTGCGATCTAGGGGGTTGTCAATCAGGTACTGCTGAAAATTGGCTATGAGCGGGGCAATTTGTTCACCAGTGAGCGTGTGGCGAGCAGACCGGATGACATCGGCAAAAGCACATATGTACGAGAAGTTTGACATAGAATCAACATACTCCTCATTGTGCAACCTTGAATTTTTGAGACCTAAACGAGTGTTGGTCTCTTCAGCAATGAGGAGTTGTTGGCTGAGCAAGGCCTAGCTCCTCCCTCGCCTGGCGAACATCCTCTTGAGCTTTGCGAGCTTCCGCCTGAGCTGAGTTTATTTGTCCCTGAGCCAACTTCAATTCATCCTGAGATCTGTTCAGCTCATTCACCTTTTCTTCAAAATTTCTGATAAGGGCTAAGTAACTGGCATGAAGATTGGCGGACTCAGCATAAGCCTTCTCAAGAAGAACCAAAGATTGACCATGATGTACTAGGCCAAGTCGCATGGTTTCCAAAGGTGTTGGACCCTTGGTGGCCTCTTCAAGCTCAGTGGTCCATGCTCGTATAGGGGTCTCGCAAGCCTTCTGAATATGCACGGGAAGACCCAAAATATTGCGAACACTCGGAGAGCAGTAATAATTCTTCAATTCGGGCATCAGAGGGGCCAACCTGCTCAACCTGCATGTTCACCCGAGCAAACAAATGAAATAAAGCGAACAAAATCAATTGAAGGAAAAAGTAATTCAATGGGCGAACAAACGTACCTGTTCGCCCGAGCAGGATCCCATCCCAAAAATGATTTATCTTCGGGGGACCGGAGTTGAGGGTTCATAGGAGTCCAAGTCCGAGGTCCTGGAGGAGGTTGAGAAGATGTACCCACCTCCATTTCAACTATTTGAGCGACCGGACCGACCACAGAGGCGGCCATTCTGATTGCTTCGGCAGTGGGGGTTTCTCTAACAACATCGATGCTCGTCTGAGCCTGGTCGCTTGCCCCCTGCTCGTTGGTTTCCATCCTTGGTCTTTTTGGCGATGGAGCCTGTTCGCTCGCCCCCTGCTCGGCCGAACGAGTTGTCCTCTTCGGTCGGCTCGACTCCCCAAGTCCAGACATAGATGCTCTGCTCACCCTGCTCACCCTACTCGCTTCCCCTCGATTTGCTCGCTGAGCCTCCCGCTCGGCTTGAATTCGAGCAAGCTCCTGAGGTCTTTTTCTTCGAGCCATTTCAGTATGCTCGGATGTACTCACGACAACAGTAACAGCAGGGAAAGCTATGGATAAAACATTTCATTATACAAGAAAGAGAAACAACGAGCAAAAGGTATAAAACAGGCAAATGCAAAAAAGCAATCCTTACCAGCGGGATTAACAGCAACAAGATGGTGAGGGGGCACGCACAAGCCTCCTTTCTTCCTTTGATCGGCGGTATTCAAAGTCTTCATAGATCGTTCTGTGCGAGGCTCGAGATCGATTTGCCAGACGCTGCTAAAATAGCCATCGTTGGTCTCTTTGTCCGTCGCACCTGGAATTCCTGAAATGAAGAATAAGTTAAAATCAGTTCAAGCTGAAGAGCAAAAGACACATAAATACTTACTTCGGTAAACCCCAAAATCAGTGGGGATGTCTAAACGAGCATCAAGTTCGCTTCCAGAAGTCGGGCTTTTCCAATCGCCCCCAACGAACCAAAATTTTTCCTTCCAATCACTGATTTTGTTCGGTACATCCTCAATGATCTTGCACTTAACATTTGCTTGCATAAACAACCATTCATGTTCGCCCTTCGGACGGGTAAAATGCATTAGTCGTGCGAGTTCAGCTGCTATGGGATAATATACGGCTTTATTTTGCTGAACAAAGTCAAGAAGCTCATAATCATGTGCCACCCATTCGGCTTCAGCTACGTAATGGTAATGTTCCATTCTACGAGCAAACGAGTGATAGCCGGATGGAGTGGAAACCGAAGGCCCGCTTCCATCGTGTCCAAATTCACAGCAACACAACCCTCAGGGGGCTGGTCTGCTCGCTCATCGGGACCAGGTACCCAGAAAAAGACATATTTGGGGGTTTCGTAGTTTCTATATAGCTGAGCGAGCATATCAATATCAATTATGCTCGCAATTTTGCTCGTCGGGTGCTCATTCTCAACCCTAGTCCTACGAGGTTGTTCGGTCCAATCAAAATCATAACGAGCATTATACTCGTTATATGTTGGGCTATGAGGGACACCAACAGGGATATCAAGTTCTGTGTTCTGCTCGCCGCCTAACCCCCTGTTCGACTCATCGATATTCACAGCCATCAAGAATTCCTCCCTCACATTATCATCATTCCTATTCACATCAAGACTATCTACAACCCAAGACTATCTACATTCCTATTCACATCAAGACTATCCTCACTCAAATCATCCAAAAAATCACTACGGGCTAAATCCCTATCCAATTCGTTTAGGGCATCATCGAAATCGGAGGAAAGAACGACAAACGGCTTGCCAAACTTGCCAATGAGACCTTGATCCCGAAGTATTTATCTCCGACGCATTAGCGTCGCTACGGGGGATTGTATAGAAAGAGGGGGAGGAAAAACTATGGTGGTCCAATTCTATTGAGGCAGAAGAGTTTGAACGAGGAGCCATAATCGGAATAAGAGAGAGTATGTAATAATTACTTGCATAAAATCTTTCACCGGAATGATGAAGCCCTTGCCGGAAGTTTCAGAAAAGAAAGAGAATGAAAGCAAGAAGAAGAAGTAAAGAAAGAAAGGGAACTGAGGCGGCAAAAATAGGTATTTATAAATGCCGGGTTTGAATTTTTTTTGAAATTTGGCACAGAAGACGAAACGACGTTCACGACGGCCCAATCAAATTATAACAGTCGGGTCCCCATGATGAATACAAAGCGACCCGGCTGGGGGGTATTGTTGTGTTCGACATAATTATTCAGCATTAATCGAACACGTAAGAGAGACACGTGTAATATTCAACTATTAAAATAATCATGCTCGATGAACAAGTGTGCTCGCCGCTTGTTCATCGAGCAAACAAGTTTTGTTCGCCAGCTTGCCATTTACCAACCAAGGTTGTTCAACCAGCCTACCGAGCAAACAGGTATGTTCGTCAGACTAACCGAGCAAAATGATCCTGAAAAGATGTTGATCTGATCAGTCAAACTGATCAGATCAGGGAAGAAGAAATCAGACATCCTGAAGGCTCAGACAAACCTGAGGGGTCAGTATGCTCGATGCTCAGATATCCTGAGGGCTCAGACATCCTGAAGGCTCAGACAACCTGAAGGGTCAGTATGCTCGATGCTCAGATATCCTGTGGGCTCAGACATCCTGAAGGCTCAGACAACCTGAAGGGTTAGTATGCTCGATGCTCAGATATCCTGAGGGCTCAGACATCCTGAAGGCTCAAACAACCTGAAGGGTCAGTATGCTCGATGCTCAGACATCCTGAGGGCTCAGACAACCTGAAGGGTCAGTATGCTCGATGCTCAGATATCCTGAGGACTCAGATAATCTGAAGAACTCAGACATGCTCGATGAGGACAATATTCTGGCATAAAATTAATGTGGTTGAAGGGGCGAACAAAGCATTCAGTCGAGCAAAAGATTGATTTGGATGACCAAAAGAGTGCCTTATAGACAAGCAAGTGCAAAGATCAAGCTGGAAGACGAAGTTGGAAACTTGGTATCATTATATGAGTTCTTGCATGGCCCGAAGTCTCCAGCTCATGCATGCCAAACCAACTAATGCTTGTCAAGTACTATAAATAGAAGAAAAAACAACAAGATAGAGGTTGACAAAAAATTTCCCAGAGGGGTAAGGTTCAGAAAAATTCGAGAGTTCATCCATACACATAAAAAACCCTAGCACTCATATACCAACTCTCCAAATCATCTTTATCCATAACGATTCATCTTCATGAGATGTATCATATATTGTACGTGTAAAACTCGCAATACTACATCCCTGGCTTGGTACGCCCCCAGAGTAGTCATTTCTTGACGAACTGGTCAACAAATTCCTCTTATTTACAGTTTAATTTACACGCGCATATTTTGTTTGTGAGTTGTCACCGAATTAGCCACATAATATTCTCTATATAAAACGACTCGCAACATCTACATTCACTGAAGACAAGAACCAATCAGAGGAAGACAACACTGTACTTTACTGACACTGAAAGCGATAGGACCCTGAATCATGTCAGTAGTACTAAGTTCTACACTGCAAAAATTGGTGATTGGCTACATGACTGTATATTTCCTAAAACATGCAAGGGAGTGTTCAAACCCTAAAAATAGCCGTTCATCAAACACCATAAGAGGAAACTCATGAAGCTATCTCTTCCAACGGATAGTTTTTCAAGAAGTGACCTTGGTGAAGTTGCCTATAAATACTAGTGACCCTTTACATTGAGAGGTCACGAGAAATTTCAAAGCAACTCAAGAGCTCATTCGTATTATTGCAAATTGAAGCACTCGAAAAACCTAGAATTTCCCAAGTGTTTCACATTGGAGAGAGCTCACTATTCTAAGCCTAGAGTGATAGATATATCCAAAGCTTAGAAGAGATATCCTAACCTTTGCATTAGTTCTTATTGTAAAGGATATCTCACCCTAGTTGGAAACCAACCCAAAACCTAAACCCTTTGTTAAGGTAGTTTGTGTGTGTTTTGTTGGTGAGTTGGAGTTGTAAAGAGTTAGTAAGCTACAGTGAGTTAGCCAGAAAACTCTAGAGAAGAAGTTAGTAAGCTACTTGTGGTAGTCTGAACACTTGTGTGTGTTTGAGTTAGTAAGCTGCAGTGAGTCAGCCAAAAAACTCAAGGTAGAAAAGCGAGTAAGCTACAGTGAGTTAGCCAGAAAGCTTTAGGAAGTGGTTAAGGAATTTCTCTGAAGATCAGAGAGAGTGGACGTAGGAGCTTGAGTCTCTGAACCACTATAATTGCTGTGTTGTTTTGCTTTCTGTACTGCATTATTATTTGTTGCATATTTTTCACTGAAAGCATTGTTCACTGATATTCAGTTGGAACCAATCCACTGAACTTGCATCAAATTGATCACAGCCTTAATCACTGTTTTATTGAAGGGAAGATTTTCAGCAAAGCTAAAACGAGTATAAACCTATGGCCAACCATTCCGCACACTTGAGTAGCTAGAACAAATAGTTACCAAACTAAACTAACTCTACTGAGGGTTCAGTAAGATAATTATCTGATCCAAGCGCCTTAGGATCTCTGATAAACTCAGGTTCAGTTGGGCTAATCTGAAGCTTCTGAAAGCAGCTCAGGATCATTGTCTCTGTAGACTTTGACTCAGGGCAATCTGTGCTTCTCAGGGCAAAATCATCAAGATAACCTGACCCACCTGACCTCAGTGAAAGAAAAGTTTTAAAAATCACTGAACACGTGTATTCCCCCCCCATACACGTGTGAGACTGATTAGCACCGGGACCAACAAGTGGTATCAGAGCAGTGGTTCATTTTAACCACTTACTTTGGTAGCCATAGTCTATTTTGCTGAAAGACTTTGGTGGTCTACTGATTAGATCTGTTTGCTGATATCTTACAAGGCTCTGTCATCATGCCTTCTAAGAAACTTCCTATGTTCTCTGTTGAGAGCTATGACCTATGGAGATTGAGAATGCAAGATCATCTATATTCAAAACATGAAAGAATGTGGAGAGTGGTTTTGAAGGACCATTCAAATTTACTGTTGTGAATCCCAGAATCACTGATACTGAGAGGAATGATCCCAGAGATGAATTTCCAAAGTCTGATGATCAACTTACTCCTGATGAGAGAAAGTTAGTCAATCTGGACTACATTGTTAAAGATACTTTGTATAGCACTATTAATGATGGTGTTATGGGGATGATTTCTCAACGTGTGAACCGGAAAGAAATATGGGACACACTTGTCAGCATTATGTGTCAAGGCACGATCATATTAAGGAAAACAAACTTTCTGTTGCTATTGGAAAGTTTGATAGCTTTGAAATGGAAGATAGTGAATCCATTGACAAACTTGAGGTCGATTCACTAGCATCATGAATGATCTGAAGTGCTCTTGGGAAAAGATACCCACAGAGAGAAAGCGGCCTTTGAAAATTCTTAGAGGATTATCTAAGAAATGGGATATACATGCTGTGGTGATTGAAAACACCAAAAATATTGATTCCATGCTATATCAACAAGTTTTCTCTGAACTAAAAGCTTATGAGTTTGTGATTGACAAGAAAACTAAGAAATCTGACAGCCAAGATGATTCTTCATCTAGCAAGAATGTGGCTTTCAAAGCCAAAGAGAAATCCTGTAAGTCTAGAGAGTTTGAGAACTCACTTGCCAAAAATCAGGATGAGCAGGAGGATAAGCTAGTATTGATGGCAAGGAGGTTTGAAAGACTCAATAACAGATATGAGAAATATAAGAAATATTATAGGAATCACAAGTACAAGAGAGACTCAGAAGCTGAGGAC
Source organism: Stenogyne calaminthoides (assembly GCA_037126765.1). Classification (NCBI taxonomy): domain Eukaryota; kingdom Viridiplantae; phylum Streptophyta; class Magnoliopsida; order Lamiales; family Lamiaceae; genus Stenogyne; species Stenogyne calaminthoides. The sequence continues at coordinate 33,623,874 of JBBCBC010000001.1, read as the reverse complement.
AGATATACTGAGAAAAGAAAGGACCAGAAAGATGAAGGATCCTCATCCAAGAAGAAGAACTCCAAAACCAAGGAGGAAAGTGATCAGGATGATGATACCAACAAATGCTTCAACCGGCCGGAAGAAAGGTCACTTTCAATATGATTGTCCCGAAATGAAAAGCAAAGAAAGAAAGGAAAAGACAAGCCAAGAGAGAGACAGAAGATCTCCAAAGAAGAAAGCTATGATTGCGAAGAGGAAGAACATTCTGAAGAAGGTTCCAGTTCCTCAGATGAAATTTTCTCAGACAGTGACAGTGATGATGTCTGTCTTATGGCTGTGGAGGAGGTAAATTCTTCTATCTCTATTGTTGCTCCTACACAAGCACATGAGTTCTCAAGTTCAACTAAAATGTAAAAAGAACTTTGACTGATGGATTCGTTTGAGAATCTTATGAAGGACTATTCGTATTACAAGAACTACTCACTTCAAACTCAAGAGCGTAACAAGGAACCGATCACGAGAATCAAGTGGAAAGACTCTAAAAATGCTTTGAGATCACTTCTCAATTGATGGGAACTACTAATGAACTGGATGTTCTGAAAGTACAACTCTCAGAAAAAGAGAAGGTGATAGAGATCCTGAATGGAAAATTAGAGAAATCCACTAAAGAGATTCAAATTTTATCGAATTATTTCAATGACCTCTTTGAGAAGCATGAAACTCTAAAGAAATGTGAGGATAGTCTTGCAGAGAAAGTTAGCTCTATTGAATTACGCATCTAAAGTGATAGATGAAATTTAGAGTTATCAAAGACACAAGAACTATAAAAAGCCGGATTGGGATACATTCCAGGGGGAACCTCACAAGGTCTTCAATCTTTTTGCTTCTAGTAGCACCAAGATCGCTCTTTGTTAAACCAAAGGGCATCTAATCTTCTTCTTGAAGAACCGCCCAGAGTTTTAGACAAGGGTAAAGGACCTATGGTTTGAAAAAAAGGGTTCGCAGAGAAGAAAGCCCAAACCTCAGGAAAAGGCTAGAAAACCCGAACACTCAGTAGGAAATTTTCAAGGCCAGTACTTCAAAGCCTCAGGCTAAGAATACCAACCTAAAGAGATCTCAAGACCGAACCATTAGAGGAATTTTCGGAAGAGAAACACTCAAAGAGAGATATTCTCAACCTGAAAAAGACCAAGTCCTCGACATTCTTGAAAGACCCCAATTTCAAAGACAGCAACCTAAACCCCACTTGCCTAAGGGTAAAGGTTTCTAACCCAAGCCAAAGCAGAGAGACAGAGACCAGCTGCACAAAAGCTAAGGCATTTGAACAAAAGGCCAGAACCCAAGAAGAACTCTAAGGCTCATGTTCATGCTAAGGCTGTCACTCAAGCACAGGATACTGCCAAGGAACCTAGGGTGGTGAATGTGTATGTAGATGTTTATGGGAGACAAATCAGCCACTCTAAAGTAATTAGAGTTGTTAGGCAGATTTGGGTTCCAAAAGGTACAGCTAACCTGGTAGGACCCTACACCAAATGGGTACCTAAGAACCGATCTTTTTTTCGGAGTAAAGGAAAAGGGCACCTTTGAAATGGAAAAAACAACATAAAGACTGCGATGAGTGGAAATGAATTGGCTCCTGCTATATGGTATCTGGACAGTGGATGTTCAAGACATATGACAGGATATATGCAACTAATCACTGACTATGTTGAGCAAAAAGGCCCTCAAATCACATTTGGAGACAATTCTAAAGGACAAACTGAAGGATATGGAACTCTTGAAGTTGACTCTGTTCATATCCATGGTGTTTCATATGTGTCTGGTCTAAAGCATAACTTGCTTTCTATCAGTCAATTCTGTGACAAAGGATTCAGTGTTGAGTTGTCAAAGAACTTATGTTATCTAAAAGACAATACTTCACATAAAATTTTACTGACTGGTACTAGAAAAGGAAATGTGTATCTTGCTGATTGGAGTTCAACTCCTAAAGATACATGTTTTGTTGCAAAAAGTTCCACTGATACCAGTTGGTTGTGGCACAAAAGAATGAATCACTTAAACTTCAAAACCCTGAACAAACTTGCAAGATTTCCACTTGTAAGGGGGTTACCCAATGAAGTGTTCAGTAAAAATCATGTATGTGATGCTTGTCAGAAAGGAAAACAAATCAGAGCATCTTTCAAAAGCAAAGTAGATGTTTCTACTGATAGAATACTACAACTGTTACATATGGATCTCTTTGGTCCAGTAACACCTGTGAGCACTAATGGCAGAAAATACACACTTGTGGTAGTTGATGACTACTCTAGATACACATGGGTCATATTCTTACTCAGTAAGAAAGAGACTCAGACAAAATTGCCTGAACTACTGAAAAGGCTCAGTACTGAAAAGAATCTGAGTGTGGTCAAAATCAGATCAGATAAAGGAACTGAGTTTATCAATCATATCATATCTGATTATTGTGCAGCAAATGGAATAGCTCATGAAATATCAGCTGCAAGGACCCCACAACAGAATGGTGTTGCTGAAAGAAGAAATAGGACTCTGAAAGAAGCTGCAAGGACAATGATTGCTGAAGCTGATATTCCTAAGAGATTTTGGGCTGAAGCTATCAACACTGCATGCTACTCTCAGAACAGATCCATGCTGACCAAGAACCAAGGAAAAACTCCATATGAGCTGTGGAATGAAAGGAAGCCTCTTGTTTCTTTCTTTCGTGTGTTTGGTTGCAAGTGTTTCATACACAATAATGGTAAAGATCAGTTGAAAACTTTTGATAGCAAAGCTGATGAAGGGATATTCTTAGGATATTCTGAAGTCAGTAAAGCCTTCAGAGTTTACAACTGTAGGACTCTTATTGTGGAAGAAACACCTCATGTTGTTTTTGATGAATCTACTTGTGTTCAGAAGAAACAGGAACATGACTCAGGAGAACTGATCAAGAGAATCACCAGACTCAGCCTGAAAAAGAATAATAAAACATCCTCTGAACCTGAAAAAAAGAAGTCAATCACTTTCTATGAATGGAGTGAATCAGACTCAGACAAAGAAGTTCAGGATGGAAAAACTCAGGATGGTGAGACTCAGGATGGAAGTTCTCCACTGAAGGAAAGCCAACACACAGAAGCTGACCAATCTAAATATACACCAGTTCAGACTCAGGTATGTAATGCCGATGAAGATGTGGTCACAACTGAGGCAAACTCTGAATCTATCAACCAATGGGGAACTAATGTCTCTGACAATGTTCTGAATGGAATTTTCCCTGAGGAAGATGATTCTCTTTCTCCTTTTCTATTGTTCCCTGAATTTAATGAACTACCTGAACCTAACATTTCTGATGTTGAGGATACTACTGAAGGGGGAACATCTAGGAGAAAATGGTTGGATAGTCATCCTACAAGTCATATTGTGGGTGATCTATCAGATGGTGTCAAAACAAGAAGGTTCCATGGAGAAACTGCTTTGCTCAGCTGCTTCCTATCCGAAAAAGAACCTACATAGATTGAAGAAGCTCTACAAGATTCATTTTGGATTACTGCTATGCAAGAAGAGCTGAATCAGTTCTCAAGGAATGAAGTTTGGGAGCTAGTGGATAGACCTAAGAGGCACAATGTGATTGGAACTAAGTAGGTGTTCAAGAATAAGAGAGATGAAAACAACAACATTGTGAGAAATAAGGCAAGGCTAGTTGCACAAGGTTATTCCCAAGAAGAAGGCTTGGATTATGATGAAACCTTTGCACCTGTTGCAAGACTAGAAGCCATCAGATTGTTTCTTGCATATGCTGCCTACATGAAATTCACAGCCTATCAGATGGATGTGAAAAGTGCATTTCTGAATGGTGTGCTTAAGGAAGAGGTTTATGTGTAACAACCTCCTGGTTTCAGACAGAATGACCAAGTTTATAGGCTCAGGAAAGCCTTGTATGGTCTTAAGCAAGCACCCCGAGCATGGTATGATACCCTTTCTCAGTTTCTTACTGACCATGGTTTTATCAAAGGAATGTTGATAGGACTCTGTTCAAGATAGAAGATGGGAAAGACATCTTACTTGTTCAGATTTATGTAGATGACATCATATTTGGATCTCCAAATCATCAGCGTGTGTGAAAAGTTTTCTACCCTGATGAAAGGAAAGTTTGAGATGTCAATGATGGGGAGATGAATTTCTTTCTTGGACTTCAGTAAAACAAACTAAGGAAGGAATTTTCATCAATCAAGTAAAATACACCGAGATCTGATTGCAAAGTATGGTGTATAGAATTGCAATGCAGGGTTTAGAATTCCTATGAATACTAACTACAAGATGGATCCTCGATCTTGAAGGTAAATCAGTAAATCACACTGATTATAGAGGATCATTGGATCATTTGCTATATCTCACAAAGAAGTAGGCCTGATATAACATTTGTTTGTTGGGATATTTGCAAGATACCAAGCTAATCCTAAGGCTAGTCACATGGAGGCCGCCAAAAAAGATTATGAAATATCTTAAAAAAATCTTTGTGAATAGAGGATTATGGTATCCAACTGATGATAACCTTGAATTAACTGGTTATTCAGATGCTGATTATGGAGGATGTAGAATTGACATGAAGTCTACCGCAGGAACTTGTCAATTTCTTGGAAGTATACTGATATCATGGTTTTCAAAGAAACAAACCTTAGTAGTAACCAAGATCTACTCTTGAAAATTTGAATACATGGTCTGCGAGGAAAATTTGTTGTGCCTGATTCTTTGGCTCAGACAACAATTGAGGGATTATAAGATTATAGCTAATGAAGTACCTATATTTTGTGATAATAATAGTGCAATTGCTATTTCACAAAATCCTATATTGCAACACAGATGTAAGCATGTTGATATCAGACATCACTTCATCAGAGATCATGTTGAGAAGAAAGACATCAGAATGGAGAAAATTCATACTGATAAATAGAGAGCTGATATCTTGACTAAACCTTTGGCTGAATCAAGATTTCAGGAACTATCAGTTGAATAAGGTATGTTGGATCCAGGTGAATAAAGCAAATCTGAAAAATTGAAGGTTTTCAGATGCATGAAGTTTTCTCGTGTTTTTCTTGAAAAACTCGGGATAAAATTGAAATCTTGAACACCGAGTCTTGGGAAACTCGGTTATCACGAAGATCGATTTTCGAAGATTATCTTGACATTTTATCAAGGTCAAAACTCACTAAGACTGATGGAGAAAATTAGTCTGAAGAAGTATTGACTCATGCAACACATTTATTGTCTAACTGAATCTCAGTAATCATTGGCAATAAATGACAAAACACCTGAAGGAATATTTGGGCGGGACCTTTGAAATACACGAGGAAAGTCAATGGTCTGCGAGAATGATAATTAAATGCATTGTTCATTAATCACCAATAGGGATAAATTGGCGGCTTAGTATTTGCGAAATCGTCCTTTCATATACCCGATTTAGTCGGTTTTTAATCTCAACCGTCGATTTCTTCATCTACGTGATTTTCCATAAATCAAAATCCTATATCCATTGAAAAATTTCCTTCAAAGCCCTATTTCAAAAAGCCTTCATCTTCACAAACACTCTGCTTCGAAACTCTCGATTGCCCAGAAATTTTAACCTATCTCAAAACCCTTCACCAGAAATTCTCCAAAAATGACATTTTTTGTATACGATAAACTCGCAATTTCCAATAAACCTTGGTAAGAATATGTCATTTCTCTAGAAAGCTCATCTAATGCAACTCACGAGGAGGCGTTGCATATGATTCGTTTGGCAAAGCTTACATGCCTGGTCGCGAATCAACCAGAGGCCGAATATGCGAAAGAGATAATTGAGTTTATCTCTAATTTGAAGTTAGATAATGAGAAGTGCATAGAATCTCAGATTACAGTCTCGCATTTGGAGCATGGTTCGAAATATGTGGATTTTGTTAGGGAATTATATATTATTCCTAAGAATCTAAATGCCATATATGAGTTAAGTGATAGAGGCGAAGAGCCTACGGTATACATGATGGGTAGGGAACAAGAATATCTGGATAAAATTACTGAGCATCCAGTAAAGTTTGAAGCTACTCTGAATAAGAGGCATTTGAAGCCTAAATATCGAGTATTGTTGGATATTATAAGCAAATGCATCATGAGTAGATCTGGTAGCTTCGAACAGATAAGCACGCTAAGTTAAGGCTAATGGCGGCGATTGAAGATTCACCTTCCACGGCATTCAACTGGCTGCACTATTTGATCAAGGTGGTGAGTGATCAAGCCAAACAAATTCAGAAGGTGAATGACTCTGTAGTTGTTAAAGGAAAGATTCTACATGCAACCAAGATTGCATTTATCTTAGAAATGTGCAGAGAAGAGGAGGACATCTTTGCCAATTCCACTTCCTTTCCAAAGTCAAAAATCTTGTTCAAACCACCAACAAAGAAGACTTTGAGAGGAAAGAAAGAGAAAAACTCTGAGTCTCAGGAGGAGACTACTACTGAAGAAGCCAGACAAGCCAGAGGGAAAGCCCTGATGCAAGTTAAAAGAGAGAAAGGAGAAAAACTGAAGAAGAAAACACTGGCTCCTCAGAAGCGCAGAAGGCTTCAATCTATTACTGAGGAGGAAGTCAGTGAAACTGAACAAACTCAACCTGAAGGCCAGCAAGGGTTGAAATCTCCACTCCAGGTTCTTGCTCAGGTTGTGACAAATGTGGAAGAGCAAGAAACTGAGGAACAGGTTTTCTCTGAGGTACTCGAAACTTCTCTGAGCTCAGATAAAATTTCTCAGGAAATCTTCAAGGGACCTCAGATTCCTACTGAAGAGAGACCTGTTCAGACTTCAGATCAGTCTGAACCTCAGGAATTGCTGAACTTGGATGCGCTTCTAAATGAACCATTTCTTGATCCATCAGCACCAGAACTTGTACAATCCGATCCAACTGCTCCTGAAAGCCCAAAGTTGAAGAAGGGAGAGGCAGAAGAAACTGAATGGAGAAGCAAGGGGGAACGGTTCTTCCTAGACAGATACCCTGAGCTTAATGCATATCCTGACCTTCAGGATCTCTTCTTCAGACTCAGAACCACAGTCTACATCCTGAATCAGACTCTTCCGGAGATGCTGAATATAGCCTCCTTCAGAGGAGAAGATTGGTGGAATGCTGAGACTGCTGTTTTGACAGAGTTCTCTGGGTTCAGGAAGACCAAGCTCAGAATGAAAATTGCTAACTTTGATGAGCTAGTAAAGAGAAAGGTGGCTGAGAAAAGGAAAGATGATGTTGATGCCTCCAGTTCTATGAATCCAGAAGGAGATAAGGATCAAGATAAAGATGGTGACAAACAAGATGATGCTGAAAAATAATCTGAGGGGGAGAAGGAACCTCAGACCGATGCTGAGAAAGAAAAAGAGACTGAAAGTCAGATGGAGAAGGACACTGATGCTGCACAGACTGATATCACACATCCTCAGATAGAAGTTAGCACTCTTCAGGTACCTTTTGGCACTATTATACATTATGCCAAAGCTACTGAAGGTCCTATCTTTAAATCTGTTATGTATGATATGCAGACTGAGGCTCAGTTGGAGCAACTAGCTCAGTTGGAGACAATTGTTTTACCTCCAGAAATTGATTTCAGTCCTATTCTGGATAAATTGGAGAAGGTGGTGCCAATGGTGGAGAAAGTGACTCAAATTGAAGAAACCTTGGCAAGACAATCTCAAAAGCTGGAAAATCTGAGTTCATCTTCAGACATGCTGCAAATACAAACAACTCTTGCAGATAAAATTACTACTTTGGAAGGAAAAATTGATGTAGTCAAAACTGAGCTCAATGCAGAGATTGATCAAAGGTATCAAACTAGAACTGCCTATCTTGAAGCCAAGCTGGTTGAGAAGAATGTTCTGATGATCAAAACAACTGTTGAGGAAATGGGCTCTGTGCTCATGACCAAGATGACAGAGATGATGCATGATGTCTTCTCAAATTAGTTTGCACCTCTTTCAGATGAGTTCTCAATGGCTAAAAATTACATGAGAAGGCTAGAGGATGAGCGTGATCAGTAGGCAGGGGAAGTGCGAAGTATAAGCAAAGAGCAATACCATATGGATACTGCACTGACTTAACTACTCCCAAGGTATGGTGCCAAAAAGGGGGAAACGCCTGGTGGCAAATTAAGTGAGTCGTTGGCACAAACCTTGGAGAGAAAGGCTCAGAAAGAAGCTGAAAGAAAGAAAATTGTTGATGCCTTAAAAGAAGTTGAAGCCACTGAGAAGCTAAAATTCAAAGAAGCTGAGAAACCTATCTTCACTCAGATATCTGAGCAAACCGTTCAGGAAGTAATTTCTGAGAAACTGAGTGATAGAAGGATGATTGAGACAAGCAAAGCCGGTGAAGATCAAGTCAGGCCTAATAAGAGAAAGGTTGTTGCATTTGTGGAACAAGAAAAGAAGAAAAGAGCTAAAGCTTCTAAACATAATCAGAGGAAATTGATAATGGATTTTGAAGAATCTGAGGAAGAAGCTGGAAAAGAAGAAACTGAAATTCAGAAAGAAGTCTTCAATACCAAAAAAACTTTGAAAACCCTTCAAATCGAAAAAGAGAAGAAGACTGCTGCTTCTGTGTTAGGTGTTCCCTTGATCAGGAAAAAGAAAGAAGAAGAGCAGAAAAGAAGAAGTGGTTTTAAAAAGTGTTTGAGCGAAAGGAGGGTTACAGAAAAAACTCAGAAATGGCCGCACATTGACAAGTGGATGCCTATTCAGTTCAATGATGCATGGGAGGAGATCAAGAGAACCTTCTGGTTCTATTATGAGATTCTGAGAGAATGGAGGGGGAGCAGCTCGGATATGAATGAAGCCTTTATTGAGTACTTACTGACATTCTATCCTAAGTACCTGTAAAGTTGGCTCAACTTGGCAGATGAAGGATATACTCAGATAGTAGCCCCTGGTCCATACGCTTACCCAGCTCCTAGATTTGAGAATGGCTATGTGAATGAGGCAGCCATTTCTCAGGAAATAGCCCAATATGCCATCCAGCTAGGCCTAACAGGAAACAACCCTGATATCATCAAGGCAAGATATGAACTGAAGAAGAGATACTACGGGATGTTCAACCTGGAAGTGCCAGAGGATGAAGTAGAAGAAGACTGAAGACTTTGTACTTCTGTTTTTGTTTTTGATTTTCATTGTAATCTGTAACTTCTTATCTTATATCAATGAAAATTTTATCTTTATTCTCAAAGATAATATCTCATTATCTTTTTACATGTCTTTTATGTTTGATATGCCTTATGTTTTGAAATTGTTGGGAGAAATACCATTTTGGTTGTAATAGATAAACTGAAACCTGAGGATAGGTTAGGTTTTCTTAAATGTAACAAGATTGTTTTGGCATCATCAAAAAGGGGGAAATTGTTGAGAGATGAATTTAATAAAGAAGTTTTGATTAGATCCCAAAAACCCTGAGTATGACATGTTCAGGATAATCTTGATAGATCGAGTCGAATGCTCAAAGATAGATTGTTCAGAAGTTATCCGCACTGTATAGTCGTCAAGCCTATAGATCGTTTAGACACCAAGACTCGAGATGTCATCAAGACTCTAAAGACTCAAGATGTCATCAAGACATCAAGACTCAAGATGTCATCAAGACACCAAGACTCAAGAAGTTCTTTGAAGACATCAAGACTCAAGATGTCATCAAGACACCAAGACTCAAGATGTCATCAAGACATCAAGACTCAAGATGTCATCAAGACATTGAAGACTCAAGATGTCATCAAGACATCAAGACTCAAGATGTCATCAAGACATCAACACTCAAGATATCATTGAAGACATCAAGACTCGAAAGTTCTTTGAAAGACATCAAGACTCGAGAAGATCTCAAGACCCAAAGAGTTCTTGATGACTCAATAAGATACTGAATACTCAGTATAACCTGAATGTTCAGAGGCACTGAATAATATCTATCTGAAGACTACAAAACTGAGAATAACGCAAATATTCAGAAAAGTAGATATTGCCCAAAACATTCATATGCAGACAAAAGGAACTAAGTCTAAGTGTTTTTTAAGGTTATCTCATTCAGAGAGATTGACCAAAAAGAACCGTTTTGTTTGTCTACATTCACTAAAGACAAGAACCAATCAGAGGAAGACAACATTGTACTTTTCATCGACCTTTGAAAAGCGGCAGGACCACTGAAATCATGTCGGTAGTACTAAGTTCCGTATCGCAAAAATTGGTGATTGGCTACATGACTGTATATTTCCTAAAACATGCAAGGGAGTGTTCAAACCCTAAAAATAGTCGTTCATCAAACACCATAAGAGGAAACTCATGAAGCTATCTCTTCCAATGGATAGTTTTTCAAGAAGTGATCTTGGTGAAGTTGCCTATAAATACTAGTGACCCTTTACATTGAGAGGTCACGGGAAATTTCAAAGCAACTCAAGAGCTCATTCATATTATTGCAAATTGAAGCACTCGAAAAACCTAGAATTTCCCAAGTGTTTCACATTGGAGAGAGCTCACTATTCTAAGCCTAGAGTGATAGATATATCCAAAGCTTAGAAGAGATATCCTAACCTTTGCATTAGTTCTTATTGTAAAGGATATCTCACCCTAGTTGGAAACCAACCCAAAACCCAAACCCTTTGTTAAGGTAGTTTGTGTGTGTTTTGTTGGTGAGTTGGAGTTGTAAAGAGTTAGTAAGCTACAGTGAGTTAGCCAGAAAACTCTAGAGAATAAGTTAGTAAGCTACTTGTGGTAGTCTGAACACTTGTGTGTGTTTGAGTTAGTAAGCTGAAGTGAGTCAGCCAAAAAACTCAAGGTAGAAAAGCGAGTAAGCTACAGTGAGTTAGCCAGAAAGCTTTAGGAAGTGGTTAAGGAATTTCTCTGAAGATCAGAGAGAGTGGACGTAGGAGCTTGAGTCTCTGAACCACTATAATTGCTGTGTTGTTTTGCTTTCTGTACTGCATTATTATCTGTTGCATATTTTTCACTAAAAGCATTGTTTACTGATATTCATTTGGAACCAATCCACTGAACTTGCATCAAATTGATCACAGCCTTAATCACTGTTTTATTGAAGGGAAGATTTTCAGCAAAGCTAAAACGGGTATAAACTTAGGGCCAACCATTCCGCACACTTGAGTAGCTAGAACAGATAGTTACCAAACTGAACTAACTCTACTGAGGGTTCAGTAAGATAATTATTTGATCCAAGCGCCTCAGGATCTCTGATAAACTCAGGTTCAGTTGGGCTAATCTGAAGCTTCTGAAAGCAGCTCAGGATCATTGTCCCAGTAGACTTTGACTCAGGGCAATCTATGCTTCTCAGGGCTAAATCATCAGGATAACCTGACCCACCTGACCTCAGTGAAAGAAAAGTTTTAAAAATCACTGAACACGTGTATTCCCCCCCCCACACACGTGTGAGACTCATTAGCACCAGGACCAACAAGGTGGAAGATGATGAGCCAGTTGAAGAGGTAGAAAGTGAAAAGGTAGAAAAAGAGAAAGAAAAAGTGGAAGAAGATTGTGTTGATGAAGAACGTGTGCCAAAGTGGAAGACTTCGAGAGAAAAAAGGCTCAAGGTGAAAGAAACTGAACAGGATGAATGGGGGGTGCCTAAATCTATGGTTCCTGTTCCTTATCATCAAAGGTTTATGAAGAAGAAGTTAGACGAGAAGTTTGCTAAGTTTTTGGAGGTATTCAAGAAAATGCACATAAACATACCTTTTTATGATGCATTGGAGCAAATGCCAAATTATGCAAAGTTCTTGAAAGATCTAATTGCTAAAAGGAGGAGAGTTGATGAACCTGAGCTCGTTCAGTTGAACCACAAAGTGAGTGCATTGGTGCATGATTAGAGGTGAAATTGAGTGAGTTACGAGCGAGTTTTAGCCATGTTTTGAGTGTTTTTAGTGATATTCTTGTGGTGATTGAGCATAATATGTATAAAATCACTAATTTGCTTCTTTGGTTTGTATAACAGGAAAGAGCGCTGAAAATGGAGCTCGTGAGACTTCGCGGTGCATGAATCGGACTCCCGGTTAAAAAGATATGAAAGAAACACTGAAAAGTATTAGTTGGAGTGAAGAAAGGTGATAGAAGGACGAGGTCGAGCACCTGGAGCTCGACCAATGCAGTCGAGCAGGTGGAAATACAGGCATGAGGAGGTACTCGACCAGGTGTGGTCTAGCAAAACCGCTCGACCAAGAAGTGTCGTCGAGCACAACAAAATTCAGCGATCTATAAGCGCTCGATCAAACCAAGTGATCGAGCTATACTGCTCGACCAAGGGTCGTGCTCGAGCGGTCTGAGAAGCGAAGTATATAAGTCCAGACGGGAAAAATTAGAAGGGGGGACGATTTGAGAAGGGAAAAAGGGAAGAATTAGATAGAAATACAAGAGAAAAAGTACTCTAGGGTTCAGGGAAAAAGGGGAGAAATTCAATCACGAGAAACACGATCCGGTTATCAAACTTACTGTTTTACATTTCAGTTTTTCTTATTTTGTTTTGTCTAATTTCTCAGTTTCTTATTTTTGAAGAACAATTTTAGGGTTGTTTAATTATTCCATCCAATACTATTTTTGATACTTGAATTCAATTGATTATCCATTGTTGATTAGTTTTATGTATTAGTGCATAATGATTTCTATTGATAACTTGGTTATTTGTGATTTGACGATCAAGATGGTAGGCTAAATCTTTGATTGCTTTGGATAGGATGATCGCGTAGAAATAGTGAATTGGTGAGGCGATTAGGATGATTCGAGTGAATTAGATAATCTTCTTAATTTGCTAATTTGAATAACTAATCCAATAAAAATCATTGAGTTGAGTACGAAAGTTGTTAAAGAGAGGACGATCGAATCACTCTTTTCCAACGAATAGGCTTGAGGAGAAGGTTTCTGACGGGGTTGGTAATATACCTGTTCATTTAGGGAGGACGACCGCATCACCCAACTTGAATAAGGGGTTTAGTAACTAAGCACAATCTAAATAACTTGGTTATTTGGTAAGTGAGGTAAAGAGGGTATTAGTTGAGTAATCGGGGATAAAAACCGAGCTTTTGCTGTATCTTATTTAGTGCGAGATTAGGGAAGTTGATTGCCTAGTTTCAGTACACTTAGGATTACTCTTTTGTACACCACGATAGTCCTCGTCGCCAAACCAATTCCGATTGTATACATATGGATTCCTGTCCAAAGCAACATTCTCCAATATTTGCACTTCATCTGAAGTTAGTGTTATCGTTGTCAATTGCTTATTTTCTGTTGATTCAATAGTAGTGATATAGAACTATAAAATTGCATCCATATTAGTTACGAAGTAAAGATTTCCAGGGATTTACATGCATACGAAACTTCCTTTGGGTTCGATACTACTTGGTCCAAATACTTACCCTTGCTACAGTGATCCCATACTCTTGTGGGGTAACTGCTAGTTAAGAATATATCATTTTACGATCAAGTCAATGGCGCCGTTGCCGGGGAAGTGACATATGCGCTTTGTGTAAAACTTGGAAATAGATTAGTAGCTAGTAGTGGGTGTTTTATTTTCTGTTTTTACTATATTCTTGTGCTAGTTGCATTTGATTCCTTTGTTTTAGTTTTTAAGTTTATGAGAACACGCTCAAAAGGAGAAACGAGCGTTGATCGAACTAAACTAGACCCTGAAGCTATAACAAGAAGGAATGAGCTTTCCATAGAAGAATGACTGCGGTAGGTAATGATGGGTTGAATGTTGATGGAAATGGAGGGAACGAAGAGAATCAGTTGCACCCAGAAGGGATTAATAACCCGAACCCACAGCCAAACCAACCATACCCCCAAAACCAACGACAGTATCCCAACCAACCAAACCAGTAAAACCAATTCCCTAACCAAAATCCAAACTTCCAAAACCTTAACCAACCGTACAGCAACCAACCTTACCAAAATCAACCTTACCAAAATTCCACCTTACCAAAACCAGCTGAACCAAAACTACCAACCAAACCCGAACTATAACCCACACTACAACCCTCTTTACCAAAACCAACAAAACCACCCTAGGGGAGGGAATCCTGAGATGGCTATCCGAGGGATGTTTGAGGCTCAACCTCAAAGACACTATGATGGAGTGGCTTTGCCAAGGGTGGAAACTCAACAACTTCTCTATTTCACCGGGGATCCTTAAGATGCTCCTTGATTCTCAGTTCCGAGGAGAGGTAGGGAGAGACAATCCAAACACTCATCTAAGGAATTTCTTGATGATTGCTTCGACATTTGACTACAATGGGATGTCTAAGGATGCAAAGAAGCTCAGATTATTTACGTTCTCACTGACCGGGATAGCTAAGGATTGGTTCGATAATACAATTCCCCGAGGAAGTATCACCACTTGGGCTCAAATGGAGCGAGCATTTTTGGAGCGTTTTTACCCTCCATCCAGAACAATGAAGGCAAGGATAAATATATCTACATTCCATCAAAAACCGAATGAGGGTCTCAGTCAAGCATGGGAGCGATACTGTAATTTGTTGATTGAGTGTCAGCAGTATGGGTTTAGTGAGCAAGATAGAGTGGCCTACTTTTACTGTGGAATCCATTACAATGAGCAAAAGCACCTCGATGCTTGTGCAGGTGGTGGTTTTCTGAATAAGAGTGCCTGGGAGTGTAGAGAAATTGTGGAAGGAGTTAAAAATGCTGGGGAATGGAATGCTGATCAATCACGTCAGAGTGTGAATCAGATGGAAGACAACATTGGAACTTAGAAGCTGTTGATGGCTATGATGGTGAAAATCAGTAATATTCAGGTTAGCCAACAGTTTGGGGGAGGAAGCAATGAGGCGAATGAGTTTATGGACCAGTCGGTATTTCAGCAAGAAGAGGCCAACTATATGGGGAGGCCAAATTACAACCAGCAGGGGTACCAACAGGGAAATTATCAGCAAGGGTGACCTACATCTGGTCAACCTTTTATGGCTTAGGGTCCACCACCTTCACAGAACCAATGGCAAAACAATTCAAATTATCAAGGGGGTTCTACATCTTATCCGAATCAGTGGAGAAAGAACGAGAATTTTTCCTATGGAAATCAAAAGGCTGGAATCACTGTTCCACCAGGTGTTGATCTGGGTTCAAAGCCTCCTGGTGGAGAAGGCGGAACATCAGTTGCTGAGATGTTGCAACTTCTTGTGCAACAGGTGAGGAGGTGAAAAAGAGATTATTTTCTCTTGAATTTGATCAGAAAGAGGCGACTAAGAAGAACGATAGGAGAGAGCATGATTTACAGAGGATGCAACAAGAAAACAATATGCGATTTAATGCGCTTGAATATAGAATGGGACAGATAGGGAAGTCACTAGGTAGAGAGACCGGCAAATTCCCATCTTTGCCTGAGGTGAATCCGAAGGAACATTGCAAAGCTTTTGAACTTAGAAGTGGGAAGAAGTATGATGGACCTCCATTACCGGCTGAGGTAGAGGAAAATCATAGGCAAGTTGAGGAAAATAGTGAGGGTAAAGAGGTGGAAGATGATGAGCCAGTTGAGGAGGTAGACAGTGGAAAGCTAGAAAAAGGGAAAGACAAATTGGAAAAAGGGTTTGTTGATGAAGAACGGGTACCAAAGTGGAAGACTTCGAGAGAAAAAAGGCTCAAGGCGAAAGAAACTGAACGAGATGAATGGGGGGTGCCTAAATCTGTGGTTCCTGTTCCTTATCCTCAAAAGTTTATGAAGATGAAGTTAGACGAGAAGTTTGCTAAGTTTTTAGAGGTATTCAAGAAAATGCACATAAATATACCTTTTTATGATGCATTGGAGCAGATGCCGAATTATGCAAAGTTCTTGAAAGACCTAATTGCAAAAAGGAGGAGAGTTGATGAACCTGAGCTCGTTCAGTTGAACCACGAAGTGAGTGCAATGGTGCACAAATCCCTTCCGCCAAAGTTGAAGGATCCGGGCAGCTTCACGATTCTTTGTGACATTGGGAATGGAATCAAGAAGGGAGCTTTGTCTGATCTGGGGGCTAGTATCAACCTTATGCCCTTATCATTATTCAAGAAGCTGAACTGTGGAGAACTTGAACCGACTATGATGACTCATCTACTAGCCGATAGGTCTATCACTCGACCTCAAGGTGTAGTGGAAGACGTTCTCGTGACAGTGGATGGTCATGTCTTTCCAGCTGACTTTGTAGTCCTTGAAATGGAGGAGGATGAACATGTGCCCTTAATCTTGGGAAGACCTTTCTTGGCTACTACTGGGATGGTCTTAGATGTGGCAAATGGAAAAATCACGGTGAAGGTGGATGATCAAGAGATAAAAATTGCTCTTTATGAGGCAATGAAATATCCGATGGGGGATGAGAGTTGTCATTTTGTTGATATGATCGATCTTTGCGCTGATGACACACTCAATAGTGAAGAATTGAAGCAGATGGAGGTGACGCAAGTGGGAGAAGAAGAAGAATTGCACTTGGAGGAAAAGCCTTTCGAGGCGATGTTCGACAAAACCCCACCATTGGAAGCTAAAAAGGAATTGAAGCCATTACCAGACCACCTTATGTACGCCTACTTGGAAGATAATGAAAGGTACCCTGTTATTGTTTCTTCTTCTTTATCTCATGATCAATTGAATAGACTCCTCAAAGTGCTACTTAACCACAAATCGGGCATCGGTTGGTCGATTGAGGACAAAGGAGGTAACATGGTTTTCATTTCGTGAAAGTAAATAAGTTCGGTCCGGCAGTAGGACCTTAAAAATAGCGCTGAATGGGAGGTAACCCAATTGTTTTTGGTGTGATTTTAGTTTATTTTGTGTTATATCGTGGTTTTTTGATCTCTGGCATTTAAGGATGTTGAGTGCAGGTACATTTTGAAACTCCAGGTGGTAAGAGGAGAGGATCACCCGATATATCACCCTCCACCACCTCCAGAGCAATGACAGTAGATGGGGAACCCCCCATTTTCTAACTCTTACCTTTTTCTTTTCTCTTTCATTTATTCTATTTGGGCATGCACTTAAACTGGCTATTTTGTGGTACTCATGAAAGTGGGTGTGAATTTGCTTAATTTCATTGATGATTGATGTTCTACTTGCTTATATGTTGCTCTACGTTGAGTGTGAATGCTGAGTTGAGTAATTGTGGAATGGTTGAGTTCTTGAGAATGTGTGTAGTTGTGAGTAAGGTGGATCTGAAAGGGAAGTCGTGCACTTGCGATTTTACTTTTTGAATATTTGTGTGGCATGAGGCATAAGTTGCTAGGTCTAGGCTTGGATGTGAATAACCGTGAGATTTGAGCCTTAAACGAGATTGAAATTTATTACATTCATCTCATTCATTGTGTGTGAATCATCACCTTTGAGGTGCTAGAACTTGTGGATATTCTCTCTTCTTGATTGTGTCTTGTATTACATGCCGGAAGTGATCATAGGCCACGTTTCGATTTGTAAGTCACTTTAGCCCAAATTTCCCAACCGATGACATTTTTCCCTTGCTAGCCCGTTTGAGGCTGAGGCCTAATCGTTTGTTAGCAGATTTAAGCCCGATCCGTTTTAAAACTCTTTTGTCCAAAATTGAGTGGAGAATAGGAAAAGTCTTAAATAAAGGGGTGAAATTGGTTGATGTAAATAATTGATGGGTTGAGTGTATTCATGAACAGCTGAATGGGAAGCTTGTGGAAGGATGGGAAAGAAATAAGAGTGAGTTGAGCAACAGAAAAGATACATTCTTACTCGGGAAAAAAAAAAGGAAAAAGAAAGGAAAGGTTGAAATATTTTAGTTTGGGGGATGGAGAATTGAAAAGAAAAAATGCAAATAACATTTCATATGATAACAACACTTTCATCCCTTAGATTGAAATAATTTGACAACGATTTTCTTATTCTCTGCTCACTTGAGTCAGTTTCCCATATACTTATCCCATCTGTCCAAAGAGCCTTCCGTTACAACCTAGTGCAAGTCCTTGTTGATCCGGTATGAATACATTGAACGTGATCGATGTTGAGAGTATTTACAAGCATATGGTCACTGATTTGTGTGATTGATTGTTTGAGTGTCCCTACTTATTGCGAAAACACTTGTGAGGGAGTGAAACACACCGTCGAGAGCACATCCTTGTTTGATTTGGTGAGTTATGTTGATTGTCCATAAGTAGGAGAAAAGAAGATGAGTTTGTGTTCGGGTGACCGATCATTGAAAGTTGAAAGCAATTGCATGCATGATTTGGTATCTCGATTTGTTTTGTCAATTTCACTCAATTTATAATTTCATTGCTTGGGGACAAGCAACATTGTAAGTTTGGGGGAGTTGATTAGAGGTGAAATTGAGTGAGTTATGAACGAGTTTTAGCCATGTTTTGAGTGTTTTTAGTGATATTCTTGTGGTGATTGAGCATAATCTGTATAAAATCACTAATTTGCTTCTTTGGTTTGTATAACAGGAAAGAGGGCTGAAAATGGAGCTCATCGGACTCCCGGTTAAAAAGATATGAACGAAATACTGAAAAGTATTAGTTGGAGTGAAGAAAGGTGATAGAAGGACGAGGTCGAGCACCTGGAGCTCGACCAATGCGGTCGAGCGGGCTGAAATACAGTCATGAGGAGGCGCTCGACCAGGTGTGGTCGAGCGAAACCGCTCTACCAAGAAGTGTCGTCGAGCGCAACAAAGTTCAGCGATCTATAAGCGCACGATCAAACCAAGTGGTCGAGCGATACTTCTTGACCAAGGGTCGTGCTCGAGCGGTTCGAGAAGCGAAGTATATAAGGCCAGATGGGAAAAGTTAGAAGGGGGGACGATTTGAGAAGGGGAAAAGGGGAGAATTAGATAGAAAAACAAGAGAAAAAGTACTCTAGGGTTCAGGGAAAAAGGGGAGAAATTCAATCACGAGAAACACGATCCGGTTATCAAACTTACTGTTTTACATTTCAGTTTTCCTTATTTTGTTTTGTCTAATTTCTCAGTTTCTTATTTTTGAAGAACAGTTTTAGGGTTGTTTAATTATTCCATGATACTTGAATTCAATTGATTATCCATTGTTGATTAGTTTTTCGTATTCGTATATAATGATTTCTATTAATAACTTGGTTATTTGTGATTTGACAATCAAGATGGTAGTCTAAATCTTTGATTGCTTTGGATAGGATGATCGCGTAGAAATAGTGAATTTGTGAGGCGATTAGGATGATTCGAAGAGTAAATTAGATAATCTTCTTAATTTGCTAATTTGAATAACTAATCCAATAAAAATAATTGAGTTGAGTACGAAAGTTGTTAAAGAGAGGACGATCGAATCACTCTTTTCCAACGAATAGGCTTGAGGAGAAGGTTTGTGACGGGGTTGGTAATATACCGGTTCATTTAGGGAGAACGACCGCATCACCCAACTTGAATAAGGGCTTCAGTAATTAAGCACAATCTAAATAACTTGGTTATTTGTTAAGTGAGGTAAAGAGGGTATTAGTTGAGTAATCGGGGATAAAAACCGAGCTTTTGCTGTATCTTATTTAGTGCGGGATTACGGAAGTTGATTGCCTAGTTTTAGTACACTTAGGATTACTCTTTTGGACACCACGATAGTCCTCGTAGCCAAACCAATTCCTATAGTATACATAGGGATTCCTGTCCAAAGCAACATTCTCCAATATTTACACTTCATCTGAAGTTAGTGTTATCGTTGTCAATTGCTTTTTTCTGTTGATTCAATAGTAGTGATATAGAACTATCAAATCGCATCCATATTAGTTACGAAACAAAGATTTTCAGGGATTTGCACACATAGGAAACTTCCTTTGGGTTTGATACTACTTGGTCCAAATACTTACCCTTGCTACAGTGATCCCATACTCTTGTGGGGTAACTGCTAGTTAAGAATATAGCATTTTACGATCAAGTCAGTGCACAAAGCCCTTCCTCCAAAATTGAAGGATCCGGACAGTTTCAGGATTCTTTGTGACATTGGGAATGGAATCAAGAAGGGAGCTTTGTGTGATCTGGGGGCTAGCATCAACCTTATGCCCTTATCATTATTCAAGAAGCTGAACTGTGGAGAACTTGAACCGACTATGATGACTCTTCAACTAGCCGATAGGTCTATCACTCGACCTCAAGGCATAGTGGAAGACGTTCTAGTGACAGTGGATGGTCATGTCTTTCCAGCTGATTTTGTAGTCCTTGAAATGGAGTAGGATGAGCATGTGCCCTTAATATTGGGAAGACCTTTCTTGGCTACGACTGTGATGGTCTTAGATGTGGCGAATGGAAAAATCACGGTGAAGGTGGATGATCAGGAGATAAATTTTTTTATTTATGAGGCAATGAAATATCCAATGGGGGATGAGAGTTGTCATTTTGTGGATATTATCGATCTTTGCATTGATGACACACTCCATAGTGAAGAGTTGAAGCAGATGGAGGTTACTCAAGTGGGGGAAGAAGAAAAATTGCACTTGGAAGAGAAGCCTTTCGAGGCGATGTTCGACAAAACCCCACCATTGGAAGCTAAAAAGGAATTGAAGCCATTACCTGATCACCTGATGTATGCCTACTTGGAAGTTAATGAAAGGTACCCTGTTATTGTTTCTTCTTCTTTATCTCATGATCAATTAGATAGACTCCTCAAAGAGCTACGTAAGCACAAATCGGGCATCGATTGGTCGATTGAGGACATTAAGGGGATAAGTCCATCCATATGCATGCATAGGATTATACTAGAGGAAGAGACAAAATCTGTTGTGCAAAACCTAGGGCGAGTGAATCCGGTAATCCAGGGTGTCATTTATAAGGAAGTCTTGAAATTGCTAGATTCTAATATGATCTTTGCTATATCTTATAGCCCTTGGGTGAGTCCATTGCATGTTGTTGCTAAGAAAGGGGGTACCACTGTGATTAAATCTGAAACTGATGAATTAGTGGCTACTAGATTGGTGACTGGTTGGCGTGTGTGTGTTGATTATAGGGAACTGAACAAAGTTACGTGCAAGGATCACTTTCCTTTGCCGTTTCTTGACCAAATGATCGATAGGTTAGGGGGTTTTGAGTATTACTGTTTTCTAGATGGGTATTTTGGGTACAATCAAATTATGATTGCCTCAGAGGATCAGGAAAAAACCACATTTACATGCTCTTATGGTACATATGCATACAGGAGAATGCCATTCGGGTTGTGTAACGCTCCCGCCACCTTTCAAAGGTACATGATGGCTATTTTCCATGGGTTGATTGAGAAAATAATGGAAGTGTTTATGGACGACTTCTCCGTCTTTGGAGAGTCATTCGATTTATGTCTAATCAATCTTGAAGTGGTTTTGAGCAGGTGTGAAGAAACCAACTTGGTGCTCAATTGGGAGAAATGCCATTTTATGGTTAAGGAAGGCATTGTTCTTGGACATCATGTGTCCTCGAAAAGAATACAGGTTGATAAGGCAAAAGTGATAGCGATCGAAAAGATTCCACCACCCTCTACTGAGAAGGGTATCCGCTCATTTTTGGGCCATGCAGGGTTTTATCGACGCTTTATTAAAGATTTTTCGAAAATAGCTAAACCCCTTTCTCGACTTCTTGAAAAAGAAGTCAACTTTGTGTTTACTGATGAGTGTTTAGTTGCTTTCAATAGGTTAAAGTAAGCGTTGGTAAATGCTCCGATTCTCGTGACTCCAGATTGGAATAGTCCTTTTGTTCTCATGTGTGATGCAAGGGACTACGCGATGGGTGTAGCTTTGGGGCAAATCAGAGAGAATCGAATTCATGCTATATACTATGCTTCAAAAATGATGAATGCTGCTCAAATCAACTACACTATGATTGAGAAAGAGTTGTTGGCGGTCGTATATGCTTTTGACAAATTTCGGCCCTACCTAGTAGGTACGAAAACGATAGTGTATACTTACCATGCAACTATTCAGTATCTCATGAGCATAAAGGATGCTAAGCCACGGCTTATTCGGTGGATTCTCTTACTCCAAGAGTTTGATTTGGAAATTCGAGATAAAAAGGGGAGTGAGAATGTCATCGCTTATCATTTATCTAGGTTGAAGCTCAATGAGGAGAACATGGTTGAAGAAAGGGAGGTGAACGAGGAGTTCCCTGATGAGAAGCTTTTTAGAGTAGATGATGTGTTGGTGAGCAAAATCGAGGGAAGAGCACCGTGGTTCGCGGATTATGCTAATTACTTAGCCAGTGAAGAACTTCCAGTGGACATGGACTATCTACAGAGAAAGGTGTTTTTGAAGAAAGTTCTAGAGTACATATGGGATGATCCTCTTTTGTTCAAGAGAGGGATTGATGGTATTCTACGGAGGTGTATTCCAGAGGATGAATGGGCAGATATAATGAGGCATTGTCACACGTTATCTTGTGGAGGCCACTTGGGTGGAGAGAAAACAGGAAGGAAAGTTCTTCAAGCAGGATTCTTTTGGCCTACGATTTTCTCAGATTGCAAGGAGTGCGTTAAAAGATGTGATCAATGTCAGAGATTCGACACGATTATGGAGAGGGATGAAATGCCTCTACATATCTTCATGGAAGTAGAGGTGTTCGATGTTTGGGGGTTAGACTTCATGGGTCCATTTCCTCCGAGCAAAGGGTTCCTTTATATCTTAGTGGGTGTTGATTACGTCTCAAAATGGATTGAAGCCATCCCTACCAAGGTGAATGATGCGCATGTGGTGATTGAATTCTTGAAGAAGAATATATTCTCATGATATGGAGTACCAAGAGCATTGATTAGTGATGGTGGAAGCCATTTCGTGAACAAACTGATGGAAAAGCTTCTTGTCAAATACGAAGTGAACCATCGTGTTTCTACAGCATATCATCCCCAATCCAATGGCCTTGCTGAAGTTTCGAACAGACAGATTAAAAGCATCCTTGAGAAGACGGTGAATGTCAGTCAGAAAGATTGGGCCATGAAGTTGGACGATGCATTGTGGGCTTACCGAACAGCCTACAAAACTCCGTTGGAAATGTCACCATACCAGCTGGTGTTTGGGAAGGGTTGCCACCTTCCGGTGGAAGTTGAACACAAGGCTTATTGAGCAATTAAAAAGCTCAATTTTGATAGCACACTGGTTGGGGAGAAGAGACTTCTTGAACTCCATGAGTTGGAAGAATTTTGTGATCGTGCATACGAGAGTGCCCGAATATTCAAAGAGAAGACGAAAAAGTGGCATGATGCACGGGTAAAAAAGAAGGAGTTTAGAGCTGGGGATCAAGTTCTCGTTTTCAACTCTAGGATGAAGCTGTTTGAGGGAAAACTGAAATCCAAGTGGAATGGTCCGTATTTGGTTCGCAAAGTGTTCAAGAGTGGATTCTTAGAGCTAGAGAAGGAAGATGGGAGTGTATTCACGGTGAATGGCCATAGGGTGAAGAAATTTTACAACAGGTCCTATGAGGACGAAGGAGGTAACATGGTTTTCACTTCGTGAACGTAGGTAAGTTCCGTCCGGCATTAGTACCTTAAAAATAGCGCTGAATGGGAGGCAACCCATTTACTTTTAGTGTAATTTTAGTTTGTTTTGTGTTGTTCGTGGTGTTTTGATCTCGTGGATTTAAGGATGTTGAGTGCAAGTATATTTTGAACCCCAGGTGGCAAGAGGCAGGAGCATGGAAATTTAAAGGCTGAGGTCGAGCACCTGGCGCTCAGCCAATGTTGCTCGAGCAGTCCCGGAGTCCAGCCAAAGAGGTCAAGCTCTTCTCCAGCTAAATCGCAAAAACAAGGTATTTTTTATCCGGATCAAACACGGGTCGACCCGGACGGTTCTCTCCCCTATTTAAATATTCTCACACACTCCCACACCATTTTACACACACACACATAGCAGGAACGAAATCGGTCTCTTCTTCTCTTCTAAAAAAAACTCATTCTTTCTTCACAAATTGCATATAACTTCAAGTTCCTCTCAAATCCAAGGTAAGTTCTTTCAATTTCTAACTAGTAAATCGAGTTTTGCTTGGATTATAGTTGGAAACATGGTGGGATTGAGAAACTAGGGTTTATGCTATAGTTGGAAATTGTGATGATTGTGTGGATTTCTTTTCTACCTTGTGTGATTATTGCTTATTATTGTTAATGGGTTCATGATATTTAGTGTGAAATTACTTGATTATTGTGAAATTATGATGAACCCTAGTGAGATATTGTTGGGAATTTGGGGGAATTTGAGCATTGTGGTTAAAAAAGATGAATATGGGTCTTATGCTTAATTTTCAAACCAAGTTGCTGATGTGGTGAAAAACAAATTAAGTCTTGAGCATGTAACTTGCAATTCCTATGAATTTGTGTAGATTACTTCATGATAGACTTGATAGTTGCTTGAGATGATAAAAAGATATGGCAATTGTGCTATATGAGTCTCTCTAAAGTAACTAACCTCTTGTGAGAATGTGGTTGCAATTTTTTTTTTTGTAGTGAAAGAAATGAGTAACCGTGGTCACCAAGATAATTGTTTGATGGGAGGTGAATTGGCAGCTGTGGAGGCAGATTTGAGAAGGCGGAACGCTATGCCTTCGAGGTGGGGTCTCGACTATGGGAATAATTGGAATAGGGTGGCTCGCAGGTGGAACAATGTAGCTGGAAAGGTCGAAAAGACCCACCGTCCAGACTTGGAGGTGATGAGGGACATGGGGATTGAAGAAGAAGTCAGAGAACTCTTCCAGAGGAATCGGATGGATGATTTCTTCGAGATCCTGCTCGAAATGGACATATATGCTGACCTCACGGAGCAGTTTCTAGCTACTTTGGAGATATTGGATGATAGGAAGTTCCGGTTCACGTTTCAAGGAGAATGGGTGGAGCACCCAATTAGAAGAATTAATGCAGCACTGAGGCTCCCTCATAGTGGGTTGACAAGGAAGAAGAACAAGGATTATAATCAGGAAGTGTTCTGGAATGAAATCACTGGGGGATTGGGTGAAAGGTACAGGTCTCAAAAAGCCAAAGTATCTTTAATCCGCAATCCTGTAATCCGGAATGTAGAGAGGATCCTAGGGAACACAATATTCGCCCGCTCGGAAGGGGGTTCAGTGATAGCGGATGAGCTCTACAGCTTATGGTGCCTCCTCTACACGAAGCCCTTTGATTTTGGTGCAGCATTCCTCGACCATCAGTTGGAAACCTCATACATTGCCTAGAGCAAGTCGACAAGGATACAAAGTGGAGGTCTGATAACCTTAGTGATGCGTCACTTGGGGTATGATCACAACCCTGAATCTGGAGCTTTGATAGGGAACGATCTCAATTTCTGGCATTTAGCTAAATCTCTGATGCTTGATCAAAAATTGGGAAAGTTGTGCTTGAGGTTTAACGATGGGACCTTCTTTCCTTTCCCCAATCATGATCTAGTGACAATAAAAGGGAAGAAGCACCCCAATTGGGGGATGGCTACCTCAGTGCAATCTCAGATTATTGAGAAATTCCAGAAGAAGCTAGAAGGTAAGGGTGTTTGGAGGTGTCAAACGAGCAAGAGGCAAAGGGGTGAACAATCAGAGGAAGCTGCAGAGGAAGAAGAAGAGGAGGATGAAGAGGAAGAGGAGATGGAGGAAGATGTGACTGAGGCACCGGTGGAGAGCCCGATTTATCATGAAGGATGGATGCCCTCACAGTAGGAGTGGACGGGAATGGTTCACCAAATGGATCTTATGGAGGGAAATTTGCAAGGAATGCGGACTGACATGACTGTAATGCAGAATGACATCCGAATGATCTGTGAGGGGAACGAAGAGATGAGAAGATGGTTCCAAGAGCTATTTATATCTCAAAGAGGAGAGGATCACTCGATGTATCGCCCTCCACCACCTCCAGAGCAATGACAGTAGATGGGGAACTCCCGAATTTTCCTTCTTATATTTGGGCATGTACTTAAACTGGCTATCTCGTGGTACTCATGAAAGTGGGTGAGAATTTTCTTAATTTCATTGATGATTGATGTTCTACTTGCTTACATGTTGCTCTACGTTGAGTGTGAATGCTGAGTTGAGTAATTGTGGAATGGTTGAGTGCTTGAGAATGTCTGTAGTTGTGAGTAAGGTGGATTTGAAAGGGAAGTCGTGCACTTGCGATTTTTTTTTTTGAATATTTGTGTGGCATGAGGCATAAGTTGCTAGGTCTGGCCATGGATGTGAATAACCGTGAGATTAATTTGAGCCTTAAATGAGATTGAAATTCATTACATACATCTCATTCATTGTGTGTGAATCATCACCTTTGAGGTGCTAGAACTTGTGGATATTCTCTCTTCTTGATTGTGTCTTGTATTGCATGCCGGAAGTGATCATAGGCCATGTTTCGATTCGTAAGTCATTTTAGCCCAAATTTCCCAACCGATGACATTTTTCCCTTGCTAGCCCGTTTGAGCCTGAGGCTTAATCGTTTGTTAGTAGATTTAAGCCCTATCCGTTTTAAAACTCTTTTGTCCAAAATTGAGTGGAGAATAGGAAAAGTTTTAAATGAAGGGGTGAAATTGGTTGATGTAAATAATTGATGGGTTGAGTGTATTCATGTACAGCTGAATGAGAAGATTTAGGAAGGATGGGAAATAAATAAGAGTGAGTTGAGCAACAGAAAAGATACATTCTTGCTCGGAAAAAAAAAATGGGAAAAAGAAAGGAAAGGTTGAAGTGTTTTAGTTCGGGGAGGGAGAATTGAAAAGAAAAATAAGATGCAAATAACATTGCATTTGATAATAACACTTTCATCCCTTAGATTGAAATAATTTGACTACGATTTTCTTATTCTCTGCTCACTTGAGTCAGTTTCCCATATACTTATCCCACCTGTCCAAAGAGCCTTCCGTTACAACCTAGTGCAAGTCCTTGTTGATCCGGTATGAATACATTGAACGTGATCGATGTTGAGAGTATTTACAAGCATATGGTCACTGATTTGTGTGATTGATTGTTTGAGTGTCCCTACTTATTGTGAAAACACTTATGAGAGAGTGAAACACACCATCGAGAGCACATCCATGTTTGATTTGGTGAGTTATGTTGATTGTCCATGAGTAGGAGAAAAAAAGATGAGTTTGTGTTCGGGTGACCAATCATTGAAAGTTGAAAGCAATTGCATGCATGATTTGGTATCTCAGTTTGTTTTATCAATTTCACTCAATTTATAATTTCATTGCTTGGGGACAAGCAACATTGTAAGTTTGGGGGAGTTGATTAGAGGTGAAATTGAATGAGTTACGAGCGAGTTTTAGCCATGTTTTGAGGGTTTTTAGTGATATTCTTGTGGTGATTGAGCATAATCTGTATAAAATCACTAATTTGCTTCTTTGGTTTGTATAACAGGAAAGAGGGCTGAAAATGGAGCTCGTGAGACTTCGCGGTACATGAATCAGACTTAGAGCGATACCGAAAAGTATTAGTTGGAGTGAAGAAAGGTGATAGAAGCACTTAGAGCTCGACCAATGCGGTCTAGCGGGCCGAAATACAGGCATGAGGAGGCGCTCGATCAGGTGTGGTCGAGCGAAACTGCTCGACCAAGGAATGTGCTCGAGCGAAACTGAGTCCAGCGATCTATAAGCGCTCGATCAAACCAAATAGTTGAGCGATACTGCTCGACCAAGTGCCGTGCTCGAGCGGTCTGAGAGGCGAAGTATATAAGGCCAGACGGGAAAAATTAGAATGAGGACAAAATTGAGAAAGGGGAAGACGAGATTAGATAGAAAAAAGAGGAGAAAAACATTCTAGAGTTCTGAGAAGAAGGAGAGAAATTCCACCACGAGAATCAAAATTCGTTTATCAAAATCGACGGTTGATATTACCATTTCCGGAATTTATATTAGAGAATTGCTTAGTTTTCTTATTGTCTTTGAAGAATAATTCTAGGGTTTATGTGATTATTTCATTCATACTATAATTGCAGTTTTCTTTATTCAAGTGATTGATCATTGAATTGCTTTACATATCCTTGCATAATGATTTCTATTCTTAAATTGATTATTTGTGAGTTGAAGATCAAGATGGTAGGCTAAATCTTTGATTACTTTGGATAGGATGATCGCGTAGAAATAGTGAATTGGTGAGGCAATTAGGATGATTCGAGGTGTAAATTGGATAATCTTCTTAATTTGCTAATTTGAATAACTAATACAATAAAAACCATTGAATTGAGTACGAAAGTTGTTAGAGAGAGGACGATCGAATCACTCTTTTCTAACGAATAGGCTTGAGGAGAGGGTATGTGATGGGGTTGGTAATATACCAGTTCATTTAGGGAGGACGACCGCATCACCCAACTTGAATAAGGGTTATAGTAATGAAGCACAATCTAAATAACTTGGTTATTTGGTAAGTGACGTAAAGAGGGTATTAGTTGAGTAATCGAGGATAAAAACCGAGCTTTTGCTGTACCTTATTTAGTGCGGGATTAGGGAAGTTGATTGCCTAGTTTAAGTACACTTAGGATTACTCTTTTGTACACAACGATAGTCCTCGTCGCCAAACCAATTCCGATAGCATACTTAGGGATTTCTGTCCAAACCAACATTCTCCAATATTTGCACTTCATCTGAAGTTAGTGTAGTCGTTGTTATGTGCTTATTTTCTGTTGATTCAATAGTAGTGAAATAGAACTATCAAATCGCATCCATATTAGTTACGAAGCAAAGATTTCCAGGATTTACACGCATACGAAACTTCCTTTGGGTTCGATACTACTTGGTCCAAATACTTACCCTTGCTACAGTGATCCCATACTCTTGTGGGGTAACTGCTAGTTAAGAATATAACATTTTACGACCAAATCATATATATAGAGTAGTTATCAACTACCACAAGTGTATATATTGTGCCATTAGTGCTCACAGGTGTTACTGGACCAAATAGATCCATATGAAACAATTGAAGAAATCAGTAGAAACTTCTACTTTGCTTTTAAATGATGCTCTGATTTGTTTTTCTTTCTGACAAGCATCACATACATGATCTTTACTGAACACTTCATTGGGTAACCCCCTCACAAGTGCTAATCTTGCAAGTTTGTTCAGGGTTTTGAAGTTTAAGTGATTCAGCCTTTTGTGCCATAACCAACTGGTGTCAGTAGAACTTTTTGCAACCAAGCATGTATCTTTAGGAGTAAATCTCCAATCAGCAAGATACACATTTCCTTTTCTAGTACCAGTCAGTAGTATTTGTTGTGTAGCATTGTCTTTCACATAACATAAGTTCTTTGAGAACTCAACACTGAATCCCTTATCACAAAATTGACTGATAGAAAGCAGGTTATACTTTAAACCAGAAACATATGATACACCTTGAATATGAACAAAATCAACTTCAAGAGTTCCATATCCTCCAGTCTGTCTATTGGAATTATCTCCAAAAGTAATCTGAGGGCCTTTTTGCTCAACATAATCAGTGAGTAATTGTTTGTATCCTGTCATGTGCCTTCAACATCCACTGTCCAGATACCATGCAGCAGGAGTCGTTTCACTTCCACTCATCAGGGCCATGTTGTCTTCATTCAGCTCAGTGCCCTTCTTCTTCACCTGAAAAACAGATCAGGCCTTAGGTACCCATTTGGTGTAGGGTCCTACCATGTTAGCTGTACCTTTTGGAACCCAAATCTGCCTGACAACTCTAATTACTTTAGAGTGACTGATTTGTCTTCCATAAGCATCTACATACACATTCACCACCCTAGGTGCCTTGGCAGTATCCTGTGTATGAGTGCCAGCCTTAGCATGAACATGAGCCTTAGAGTTTTTCTTGGGTTCAGGCCTCTTGTTCCAATGCTTTGGCCTTGGTGCAGCTGGTCTATGTCTTTGCTGACTTGAGTTTAGGTAACCTTTACCCTTAGGCAAGTGGGGTTTAGGTTGCGTGTACCAAAATTGTTGTCTTTTGGTATCCTGAGGACTTGGTCTCTTCAGTTGAGAATAACTCAGCTGAGTGTTTCTCTTCTGAAGATTCCTCTGATGGTTCGGTGCAGATTTCTTCAGGTTGATATTCTTAGCTTGAGGCTTCGAAATACTGGCCTGAGGATTTCCTACTGAGTGTTCAGGTTTTCTAGCCTTTACCTGAGGTTTGGGCTTTCCTTCCTGAACCTTTCAGGGCCTCTATCATTTTTTCTTTCTCTGAGAGCTGTACTTTCAGAACATCAAGTTCACCAGTAGCTCCTATTAATTGAGAAGTGATCTCAGCAGCATTAGAGTTTTTCCACTTTAGATTCTCAGCAGTCAGTTCCTCATTCTGCTCTTGAGTTTCTATGAACAGTTCTTGTAACACAGAATAGTCCCTTCATAAGATTCTCAAAAGAATCCATCAGGTCAAAATTACTGGTTACAAATGAACTTGATAACTCAGGTGCTTGTGTAAGAGCAGCAACAAAGATAGAAGAATTTACCTCATCAATTGAAACAAGGCAAACATCATCACTGTCACTATCTGAGAACATTTCTTCTGAAGAACTGGATCCTTCTTCTCAGTGTTCTTCTTGTAGGTACCGAACGGGTTTTGTGAGGGCAGAAGTCTAGAGGGGAAGGGTGAATAGACTTCTGAAAAATTTTGTGCAAATCAGGTGTGAGGGCAGTTAACCTGATCAGAGTGTGAGTGAATCAGTTTGGGCTGATAACCAACTTACTGATCGCCTGAAGGCAGATCAGTTCGGTAACTATCAGTTTAACTGATGTGTGCGGAAGCTTAAGTTTTACCCGTGTGAAAAACCAGTTTTGATAAATCAGATTCCAAAGTTAATCTTTTAATCAGTTGACTGAAGTGTCAAGTTTGATCAGATCAGAAGCTTGGTGCTAACTGATCTCAACTTGGAATATGTATGCGCTTTAAAGGTTGTGTGCGATTGTGTAATCAGTTAATCAAAGCGGTAAAGGCACACAAGATTTATAGTGGTTTGGACAAACACGTCCTACGTCCACTCTTCCCTATCACAAGGGGCACCTACTTAAACAACTGGACTTTGTTTTATGTGTAAGTCCAACACAAGACACCAACTAGATGTTTAAGGAGTTCACACTCAACCGATCCCGCAGATCGTAACTAGAAACCCTAGTCCGAAATCTTGCTAAACAACTTAACCTAACTTGGGGGTTTGGGTAAGATTGTTTTTGGTTCCAACTATGAAATCTTTTCTTAGTATAAGCGACCTAACAATGACTAGATGAAAAGATTTCTATGCTAAGAACTTATGGGATGAACACTTAATAAAGATTAATCTTCTTGTTCGTGTTCTTGTGCGGAAATCTGATATTAGCTTGAGCTTCTTGATTGTTCAGTGTTTCCGTTGTTTCACTCTGAAGTGTGATCCCATATTTATAGACCTTTAAATCAAAGAGCCGTTGGAGAGCAATTTGAATTTCAGGCTATATTTGGTAGACTTGCAGGCTTGATGTGACGTGCTTCAGGAACGGCATGGCCAAAAGCGTGAATCTATATTTTGTAGCCGTTACAGAGACGTAGCATCAAATCCCGCAATTGCCGGCTCCGATCATACGTGTCTTGTTCTTATTGGTTAACAGACGCACTTTTTAGTGTTTGTTCTTCCAACTAAGGTTGACATTCTTCTTGTTCAGATCATAGACGTATGATTAGGTGAAACATCATATTTCACCAAGGTGACTTTCGATCGAGGAATCGATCGGTCTACCGATGGAGTCTTCGGTGCGGTTGACTTAGCTTCAACTAGCAGACTCGGCTGATGTAGGTCTTCTGGTCTGATCTTCTGGAAGTCATCTAATCTTCAAGTATTCTGAGTTTGAGCTTTATGACTTCAGCTGAGATATCTGACTAGATCAGAACGATCTGATCTTCTATTCTTGTCTTGCATTCTGGCCTGTCGGATATCAGCTGTCTTTTGAGTCTTCAGATCTGACCTATACATATTGAGTTTCCCCCTCAATATGTGACCTATCTATTTCATCAGTTGTTCTATACAATCATTATCAACTGGTCTCCTATAGCAGGTAATATAAACATCGATCAAATACCAATGTGTCCGACCGTCCTATTACATGTGTTTTTGGAACTTTCATCAAAACTATAAATTTCCCAACACTTCTTCTTCACCAACCATACCCTTCTTGCTTGAGTTCTTCTTATCTCTTTTGGCTTGCCTTTCATTTCTTTGTTTGGCACTTAGCTCAGGACAATCATACTGGAAGTGACCCTTCTTTTTGCAGTTGTAGCATCTGTTGGTATCATCATCCTGATCACTCTTCTCCTTGGTTTTGGAGTCCTTCCTTCTGGATGAGGATCCTTCAGCTTTGTGGTCCTTTCTCTTCTCAGTGGACTTGTCCTCAGTTTCTGAGTTATTCTTGTTCCTGTATCTGGTATTCTTGTAGTATTTCTTGTACTTTTCATATTTGCTATTGAGTCTTTCAAACCTTCTTGCTAACAGTACTAGCTTATCCTCTTGCTCATCCTGATTTTTGGCAGGTGATTTATCAGACTCTTTAGCTTTACAAGATTTCTCTTTAGTTTTGAAAGCTACATTCTTGCTAGATGAAGATTCATCATTGCTATCAGATTTCTTTCTTTTCTTATCAATCACAAATTCATAAGCTTTCAGTTCAAAGAAAACTTGTTGATATGGCATAGAATCAATGTTCTTGGTGTTTTCAATCACCACAACATGTATATCCCGTTTCTTAGATAATCCTCTAAGAATTTTCAGTGCCACTTCTCTTTTTGGGTATCTTTTCCAAAGAGCATTCAGATCATTCATGATACTAGTAAATCTGACTTCTAGTTTATCAATAGATTCACTATATAATTAATATTAATTAATACCACTATATAATTAATATTGCACTATCCAATCTTAACCCATATTACAGTAATATGTCTCCCGGTTATTATTTCTCGTGTTTAAGATTATTTAATCCATCAATTAATTAAGCCACTGAAAAGCTTTATATTAATTAATATCTTTATCCTTGGAGTAAGGACAACCCAGCTTTATTATCCATACCGGAAAATTAATTCCACTTGCAAGATTTGGTATGATAAAGGTTCCGGTCCCACCAATGGACCAATCAAGCAAGACTTTTACAAGCACACGATTCTCTGTATTAATTTAGCAACTTTTGTGCAATGAATATTATTGCCCAAGATATAGGGCATCGAAGTCGCAATGATTCTCTTCCCATTTATAAGTCAAAGCAATAACTACTAATCACACACAATCCTTATTAAGTGGCAGAGATTAAGAAATCAACAACCACTGAGGTCTAACTCTTCATCCCTTAAGTCAGTGCGAATGAGTTTATCCTCTCTGCAAGTCCGCTTCAGTGCATCGAATGCACTAGTGTAATCTATTGGTCAAGACAAGTCAATCTGAGCCTTACACATCAACTTCTACTAATAGATTGTTCGGATCTATCTATGTTGTGAAACACGCAATCGTTTACAAGGCACTGTTAACATGATCTTCTGTGATCTGGTATCACACGAACGGTTTGCAATAAATATATATAACATTCAATCATATTTAAAGCAACAGTGATAAATAATTTATTTTAGTAAATAAATGTTTAATACATAGGTTATACAAAGTAAAAGCATACTTTCACGTATAACCCCAATAATCTCCCACTTATACTCAAAGTTTGCTTTTAAGTATACCACAACACGTCTCGTGTAGTTCTACGTGACATCTAATACCACCTACACGAACCTAATAATATCTCTCCCACTTATACTCAAAGCAGATTGGCTACGCACTTGACAACCATTCCTCCCACATGTCTCTTGAATGTTTCCATAGGCAGACACTTTGTGAAAGGATTAAATAGGTTATCCTCCAATGTGATCTTAGCCACCTCCACATCTTCTCTCTTAACGATTTCTCGTCTAAGATTTCTTTCCTTCAGTGTGTTTGTTTGAATCGTGGGCTCTTGGTTCCCTTGAATTTGCAACTGCCCCTAGCAAATATTGCTAGACAAATTCGGAACTCCATCCAAGTCCACTAAGAAGATCTAGAGCCAAACTGGTTCCTTCACTACTTCACAAGCAGCTACTTACCCGGCTTCCATGGTTGAGACAGTGATGCATTTCTGCTTCACACTCGTCCATTTCATGGCTACACTTCCCAAATGAAAACACACAAACTGAGACAGATAGTCTAGAATCTAGGTTTGATTGGAAATCCGAGTCCGTGTATCCCACTGGATATAAACTGTCTGACTGATAAAACAACATTCTATCTCTAGTTCTTTTCAGATACTTCAGAATGTTCTTAACAACAGTCCAATGTTGATTTCCGGGATTGCTCTGATATCTCGCTACCATGCCTACGGCGTAGCAGATATCCGGTCTCGTACACAACATTGCATACATGAGGCTTCCTACTGCTGACGCATAAGGAATGCCTCTCATGTCATCTATCTCCCTTTGTGTCTTAGGGCACATGTCTTTCGATAGATGGATTCCGTGCCTGAAAGGTACAAAACCCTTCTTGGAATCTTGTATGTTAAAACACTTCAAAATGGTATCTATGTATGAAGCTTGCGATAAGCCGATCATTCTTTTCTTTCGATCTCGAGTGATCTTGATCCCAAGAATATGACCGGCTTCCCCTAAGTCCTTCATATCAAACTGTTTTGACAGCCATACCCTTACGTCTGACAAAACCATTACATCATTTCTGATGAGCAGAATATCATCTACGTATAGTACTAGGAACACCAAGGCAGTTTCGTCACACTTCTTATAAACACAACTCTCGAAATCATTTTGATCAAACCCATAAGATTTGATTACATGATCAAAACATTGGTTCCAAGCCCGAGATGTTTGCTTCAGTCCATAAATGGACTTCTTGAGCTTGAACACAAGGTGTTCTTGGCCTTTTTCAATGAAACCTTCGGGCTGTTGCATATAGATTTCCTCGTCAAGACTCCCGTTAAGGAAAGCTGTCTTGACATCCATTTGCCAGATCTCAAAATCTAGATGCACAGCTATTGCCAAGAGAATACAGATGGACTTAAGCATGGCTACAGGTGAAAAGATTTCTTCATAATCGATACCCTCAAATTCTGAGGTGTCTCAGACTGGGCTTGCGCCCGGTCCACAACTCTTTAGGGGTTTTGGGAACAAATTTGGATGGCACCAGATTCAGAACGTAAGCCGTTGTTTCCAAGGCATGACCCCAAAACGACTTGGGTATATCTGAATAACTCATTTCTAAGAGTGTTCTGTTTCTTCGTTCTACAACCCCATTTTGCTGAGGGGTTCTGGGTGCACTCAACTGGGAAACAATGCCCTCGTTTGATAGGTAGTTCAAAAACTCATCGCTGAGGTATTTGCCTCCACGATCAGATCATAGAAACTTGATACTCTTTTCCCTATGATTCTCCACTTTGGCTTTGAACTCTTTAAATTTATCAAAGGTTTTCGATTTGTGTTTCATCAGGAAAATGTACTCGAACCTTGAGTAATCATTGATGAAAGTCACGAAATACTCATAACCACCTCTAGCTTTGGTTGACATTGGACCACACACGTCAGTGTGAACGATTTGCAACACTTCAGTGGCTCTATTCCCCTTGGCTCCAAATGCCCTCTTGGTCATCTTACCCTCCAAACATGATTCGCAGGTTGGAAGTGGTTCTAAGTGTAGGTCCGTTAGCGAACCATCTTTCACCAACCTTTGGATCCTATTTAGATTAATATGACCCAATCTTAGATGTCATAGAAGTGTCTCGTTCATGTTTTATATATGTTTTCTCTTATTGCATGAAATAGTCGATATGTTATAAGATGCATTTTGTGAGTGGTGTGCACAGTTTATAGTATAGAGATTGTTCCGCAAAATTCCATGACAGATAAACACATCGTTACGATAAACAGTAAGTTGCTTAGAAAAATGAACAGAATATCCATCATTAATTAGTTTTGAAACTGAAATAAGGTTTTTGCGAAAAACTGGAAAATAAAGAACATCTCTAAAAACTAAAATCTTATCTTCAAAAGACAGGTTTATGTCTCCCACTGCTTTAACCACTACTCATGTAATACTGCAAAAGTGCTACTTCACATAGCATTGCAATAATGCTACTTTCGTGGAATTGCAATACCCGCTACCTTCGTAGCATTGCAATAGTCGTTACTTAAGTAACATTGCCCATGTGATAAGGATCTCACTCCCACTAAGTTGTCGGGTCAACTGGGACCCCGTTACGTGAAACATATATGGTCAGCAGATCCCGTATCAACTACCCACGAATGAGAAGTATACACTGCTAAACAAGTTTCAACAACTAGTGCGTGAGAATTACCTTTCTTTCCGGCCCTTTTGGGGTTTGGAACAGACAAACCTCCATTGTCCTCCTTCACCGTAGTTTAAGCACTTCCCCTTTGAATTTTCCTTGACACCACCAGCATTCCTCATCTTACCATTGCCCTTGGCAACAGTTGAGTTTGATTGCTTATGGCTTTTGGTCCTCTTCTTCTTCTTGCCTTCCCTTGGCCTAGAAGATGAATACGAACCACTTGCCACCAAAGCTTGAGTTTGGTGCCCCATCAACGTCTCTGCCGTGACCAAAGCTTGCAACAAATCAGCTAGCGAGGCTAAAATGCTCAAAACTTTTGGGCTGAGAGTGGAGTACCAAATCGATCTGGGTCTCCAGATCATAATCTGCACCCAGAACCTCAAGTTTGTTCTGATGGGCCATCTATTTTGAGGACGTAATCCCTTACGGGGTTGCCCTCCTCCATTTTCAGCGACAATATCTCTCGCAAGGTGATCTGATGAGTCCCGCATTTTTAACTCGTCAGTTGGCTCATCTGATTTTGGTGTGTCAAGAATCGGCTTGTGCTTTTGTGCAGTTAGAACAATCATAACTTTTTGTTTCCAATCAACATAGTTTCCTATACAATTCTATTCACTATAAGTATATTAACAGTGGATTAAAAGGTTGTGACATGCTGAACTGAAATAAACAACAATTGTGCAAACACAAAATTATGACATAATTCGATCACATTGTTCATATCAAAATCTCAAAACAATATGAACATGCATCAGCCTACATCTCAAAACAGTTTAAATAGGTCACGTGGGGTGAACTGTCTATTTAAACACATTCAAGCAGGTTACAAACAAGAACAGTTACAAACCTTTAATTCAAAATTAATAGTCGACTCCTACTTGACCAATATAAAATTGACAGGGACTTCGGGGAAGTATATGCATATCAATTTTATACCTAAGTCATGTTGTACCCGGTTTATGTTCACCGGCCAACAAATAATAAACAATAATTAAGCAGACGATCAAAACAAGTAAAAACATGAAGTTTGGTTACCCAGTTCGTCTTTTGAATAAGACTACGTCTGGGGGCTCCAAGCCAGGTATCTTGCACTATAATTTCTGCCTAGGATTCTAATGTGTGAAGAATTCGATCCCTTACAATGTGTAATACAAGTTATATTTATAGACAAAGAATTAGGGTTACAGTCTTAATGGGCTTCGTTCCATGGGCCAACCTAGGGTTCCCTTGCTTGTCCCGCAAATCGCGCATCCGGATACACTTACCCTGATTATGGTCCGCAAAATCCGCACCATTAACTCCCCGTATCTTTTCCATATTTATCCTCCTCTCGACCTTGAGACCGAGTCATCCCCGACTTGTGCGACCTTCCAGGTCGCCAAGTGGCCTTCCCTTTCTTCCACGTCACCCAGCGACTTGCGTAACGTTCCAAGTTGCCTCCGACCTTGGGTAGCCTATGTGATTCCTACAACCTGCTGCTTCTGACTCATAGAGCCTCAACCTCAAGTCACTTTATCTGGTTGCTGGTGATCGACTTGTTAGCTTCGTACCTTATCTGTGCGGTGAGATTATTCATGTTACAACAATTGCCCCCAAGAGCGGACTCCGAGTTCGTTCGGAGGTTGGTCTTGATCTCTGCTTTGAATTAGGATTTGTCTGCTTTCTGTACTTGAGGTAGCATTGTTGGTATTAAGTTTGACATATCTTCGCGGGTTCAATTCTCCTTCGTGCCTCCAAGTCGGAAGGTTATACATCCGAGGTCGCTACCCACCAAGATTTGAGCTCGTCGAGAGTTCTGTTGACGCTCCCACTTAGAGTTGAAATTCTTTAGTGCGAGACTTTTCTGTGCTCGCACTTGGAGCTGAAACTCTTTAGTGCGAGACTTTTCTGTGCTCGCACTGGGAGCTGACACTCTTTAGTGCCAGACTTGTCTCCTTGTACTCCGAGGTGGCGAACCTCTTCGTAAAAGTTTTTTCTGCGCTTGTACTCTGAGGTAGCGAGCCTCTTCGTACAAGTCTTTTCTGTGCTTGTACTCTGAGGTAGTGAGCCTCTTCATACAAGTCTTTTCTGTGCTCGCACTCCGAGCTGAGACACTTTGTGCGAGACTTATCTGTGCTCGCACTTTGAGTTGAAACTATTTAGTGCGAGACTTGTTTGCGCTCGTCGACGACCATTTCTTGCCGAGCAGTTTGCGACTTGAGTTGCCTTCGGCCTTTCGTCAATACGGAATATCACTTCTTCTTTCCACCCCTCATTTTGCCGACTTGATTTCCTTATGCGACTTTTGCTTAGTCCTTGTCGTCCTATTTTCTAGGCGACTTGTTCTTGGACATTTGCATAGTCGTCTTACAAAGTCTGGGGATAACCGCACTGCTAGGGTGGCGTTCTCACCTCCAGTATTTCTAAAGTCACACCTCGGGTTCGCGTGTTATCAATCTTGTCTTTTATGCGACCTGCATGTTATCGATCACATCTTTTATGCGGCATGCATGTTATCGATCATGTCTTTCATGTTACCTGCATGTTATCGATCATGTCTTTCATGTGGCATGCATTTTATCGATCATGTCTTTCATGTGGCATGCATTTTATCGATCATATATTTTTCACGCGACCCGTTTGGTTTCTTCACACGGGAGTTTTGAAAAGAGAATTTTTTTTATTTAACTTGGCCAGACTATACAAAAGAAGGTGACCTCCGATCTACTAAAAAGAAAGTATCTCGGATGAGCCCCATTTCACGGGTACTAGGTCTCTGTGCCATATGTATTCTTGAGCTCGTAAGCTTTAATGGTGGAGAGGTCTCTCTGCCAGCTCCCCATTCCCTGGAACGGTTGGGTGGTTTGCAATTTTCAAGGTACCAGCTCGCCCTTCTGAGGTCGCTTGATAAACTCATTCAACAATCCGTCCTCGTACAGCCTCCAAAACTATTTCAGTAGGTCCT
The DNA here is from genome assembly GCA_037126765.1 of Stenogyne calaminthoides. Taxonomy (NCBI): domain Eukaryota; kingdom Viridiplantae; phylum Streptophyta; class Magnoliopsida; order Lamiales; family Lamiaceae; genus Stenogyne; species Stenogyne calaminthoides. The sequence continues at coordinate 33,584,752 of JBBCBC010000001.1, read as the reverse complement.
CGCATTCACTTGTGTAGTGGCCTGCCTGGTCGTGGTAGTTGCAGAACTTGTACAGATTCTGCTTACCCTTATTCCTCATTGGACGAGGTGGGAGAAGTAACTCCCGATCCTTAATCTGACCGTAGACATGAATGGGCGTCATGCCTAAGACATCCATCAACTTCACAGAAATCGACTCTTCGAATGACTTATAGTTGCTAGGAGAGTCTTTGTGGCTCCCAATTCCCTCAAAACTCCTTTTTGATGCCCCGACTTCCTCCGCATCAGAGAGTCTGGACTTCAGAAAGTAAGTATCAGGTCGCCGGCCCACTTTCAAAAGTCGGCATAACTGGTTGGATAGTCGGTGGTCATGCGCCGCCACATCTTGGTCCCCCTTCTAAGGCCGCCAATGGCCCCGAGCAGTTTTGCCTCATCCCCTAAGGGATCCCCTTCAAGGATGAGCTTCTCGATCCATTTAATATAGGATCGATCAGATTCATTGTCACCCTGTTGAGCATTAATCAGGCGCTGCTTGGTCGCTGGTCGGGGAGCCATTGTCGAGAAATGCCCCAGGAACAGTCTAGCGAGCTGGTCGAATGTGTCCACCGAACATGGAGGCAGTGAAGTGAACCACATATGAGCATGGTCGCTCAAAGTTAAAGGAAAGAGCCTACATCTGGTCGCATCGGTTGCATCCGTGGACGCCATGTAGGAGATATACCTCGATACATGAGCCCTTGGGTCCGTGCTCCCATTGTAGCAATCTATTGTCGCTGCGTCGACTTTCCTCTGAGTAGGTGCTAAAGTAATTAGCGTACTAAATGGCGATCTCGGGATGATGAGGTCGGCATCTGTCCCGATCATTCCGTACTGATTTTCAGCCCGTTCAAGCAATGTCTGAACAGCGCGGGTAAGTGAGGCGACCTGTGCATCGCGAATACGCGAGGTCGGGCAGGCGCCCTGCCTGTTGCCATGACAGACGACAGAACCCTTCGACACTTCGTGCTGGTGAGCAGCTAGTGCGAATGAAAGATCACGACTAAGCTTTTCGCGATCCAAGATAGAAGAGTTAGCCTCATCCTCCACATTTGCTGGAGCTTTCAGTGCTCCGAGGTTTCCGAGGCGGTTGAACAAGTTGTTTGAAACCGCTGGTCTGTCAGTCCGCAGGAGCCGGAACTTCCTAGTGTTAGTGACTCTCGTCGCCTGGAGGGTCAGTTGACCCGCGGACTGCCCTTTTGGGGTTAGATGCCCCTTAGCTTTAGGCGGACCCTCTCCCCGGGTGACCTTCTTGTTTGGAAGTGATTCTTCTGGGCCGTCGAAGACAAGCTGCCTCTTACGGAGGACAGCCAGGATGGCTTTTTCATTTTCTGGGGTCCGAATGAGATTGCCCCAGTCTGGAGTAGCTGTGGCAACCCTTCGGTTAGTGCGATGGGAGCCTAGGGAGGTTTCTGCCCCATCTTGCGCGTCAGCTTCTCACCCAGTAGCCGCTATCGGGTTGATGGCCATCAATTATGAACGGAAGGTGGGTCTTCCAAGAATGATGAACAATCAGTAGAAATTTTTCCCACAGACGGCGCTAATTGTTGTACCTGATTTATGTTCACCGGCCAACAAATAATAAACAATAATTAAGCAGACAATCAAAACAAGTAAAAACACGAAGTTTGGTTACCCAGTTCGTCTTTTGAATAAGACTACGTCTGGGGGCTCCAAGCCAAGTATCTTGCACTATAATTTCTGCCTAGGATTCTAATGTGTGAAGAATTCGATCCCTTACAATGTGTAATACAAGTTATATTTATAGACAAAGAATTAGGGTTACAGTCTTAATGCGCTTCGTTCCATGGGCCGACCTAGGGTTCCCTTGCTTGTCCCGCAAATCGCGCATCCGGATACACTTACCCTGATTACGGTCCACAAAATCTGCACCATTAACTCCCCGTATCTTTGCCATATTTATCCTCCTCTCAACCTTGAGACCGAGTCGTCCCCGACTTGTGCGACCTACCAGGTCGCCAAGTGGCCTTCCCTTTCTTCCACGTCGCCAAGCGAATTGTGTAACGTTCCAAGTCGCCTCCGACCTCGGGTAGCCTATGTGACTCCTACAACCTGCGGCTTCTGACTCATAGAGCCTCAACCTCAAGTCACTTCATCTGGTTGTTGGTGATCGACTTGTCAGCTTCGTACCTTATCTGTGTGGTGAGATTATTCATGGTACAACAAATAATAACCATGATTAAATACAAAATTATTACTTCGCTTTGAACGAGCCTCGTGGGGAGGGTCATCGTCGCCACTAATAATAATTCACAATCATCCTTTTGGGAATTTATTCATGTGAAAACCATCTTTTGGCCGTTCCGTGGGGGAAATTTCTCCAAAAGAATTCACAAATAAATAAATCATGGAGGTTAATTTGACGTAATTTTATTATCCGGAATAAAATTTGTCAATAAAACATACTTAGTAATTTTCGAAAGTGAGATTTTCTTTTAGACAATTCTAAATCATGCAAACACATTTAACAAATAAAATTGCACGAATTTAAAACAAGCATCAAGGCAAAATAAATCACGTTGGGCACATATATCCAACTGTCATGGTTTAAATTCCAAATCTTGTTCTTGAGAAATCGTCTCTTCTTTTGCCTTCATCGTTCGTCTCGAAAGGCTCCCACTGAATCCGCAATAATTCTTCAAAGAATGTCCTCCATTTTAGGTTAGGACAACGTCCGGAAAACGAGTAGCTCCGACCGAACGCCTTGAGTCGCGTGTACTGGCGCCGACGCCAGTCGGATTAGCCATCCGCCCGTCGCCTGACCTTACACGCTGGCTTGTCGCCGGAAGCATCCGCGTCCGGTACCGCTCTGTCGCCGGATCGGCTAAGCCGCCGCCTCACCGTCGCGCCCCAAATCGCCCCGTCCGCAATCGCCTAGGTGGTGCGTGCGGTCGCTAGGGGTTCCGCCTAGTCCTCGTGCTCCGCCTTGGCTCGAGTATGTCCGGGCACTCGGACGTCTGTCTTTAATTCATCGTCTCCGTCTTCGTTCACGATCCGGTTAAAATTTATTTATGAAAAATAAATAAACCTAGATCTAGACTAGTCTATTACATTGATCAAATCAAACAAATCCTAATCTACTCGTGGATTTTCTCACGAGGCAAAACGAATCCGAATGAATCGAATTAAAAACCAACATTTTATTTGCATGTAAATAAGCACATTAAAATACCATGACAATTGGATACCTGCAAAACAGATCTAACAGTCCTACTATCCAATTTCAATTTTAATGAACAATAATTTAAATTACAGTTTAAAAGATCAGAGCCCGAACCAGGGCTTTGATACACGTTGTTGGGATAACATATGCCAGGATTTATCGGGATGACCTCATAAACGCAAATTTAAATTAACAATTATTACTAGCATGAATTTACCTAAGTGAATTCAAATAACCAACAACAACATGTAAATAATATTTCACGTAAAAGATCCTAGCATGCGGAATTTCTAGGAGTTTAAGTAAACGTACCCATTGGAGAGACGATCTGAGACAGACAGGATCAAGTATCTGGATACCCACCAAAAGTCCTTCTCAAGTATTCCCAAGTCCTCGTCCAATAACCCCGGTGGAAGGTTCTCCGATGAACGATTTATAAAATAAGGAAAATAAAAATATTGTTGTCCACCTTTGTGGATTTCTAATATTTCCAACGCATGGAACACTAGTTGGGAATAAAAAATTCATCCCCTATTTATAAGTAAGGGGGTGTTTGAATTTTTCAAGGCAATTAGGGCTAGGAAAGATCTTTTCTTGATCTCCAAGAAATCTTGGATATATCCAATATATTCTTCTTTCCATTTGTATTTTTCCACAAAAATCTCACACCCTTTATTTGCCTAATTTTCAAAAAAAAGAAAGACGTAATTTCAAGATTGGAACATTCTTGAATTTATGAGATATTCTTATATTCCAAGAATACATATCTTCCATAAAATCTTTCCAAGAAAATCAAGAAAATCTTTCTTCCCTTTCTTATTCAAGATTTTTGAAAATTTTACTATTAAAGAAGCCAAGTGGGAGTTTTCTTGAATTTATGGGATAATCTTGTATTCCAAGAATACATTGTCTCCTTTCCATAAAATCTTTCCAAGAAAATCCTTCTCCCCCTTTTCTTTAATATTTTCGAAAATAATAGGAAATATTGCAACAATAAATTTATTTTATTTTAAGCACCTTTTATTTATTGGACTATAATTTGGGCTACTTGAAGGGCCTTTAGGAGAATTAAGATGGACCTTCCAATGGGATTCTGAATTCCAATATTGAGCCACAATATAATTCAGCTCATTAATATTAATTAATACCACTATATAATTAATATTGCACTATCTAATCTTAACCCATATTACGGTAATATGGCTCCCGGTTATTATTTCCCATGTTTAAGATTATTTAGTCCATTAATTAATTAAGCCATTGAAAAGATTTATATTAATTAATATCTTTATCCTTGGAGTAAGGACAACCCAGCTTTATTATCCATACCGGAAAATTAATTCCACTTGCAAGATTTGGTATGATAAAGGTTCCGGGCCCACAAAGGGGACCAATATTAATTAATATCTTTATCCTTGGAGTAAGGACAACCCAGCTTTATTATCCATACCGGAAAATTAATTCCAACTGCAAGATTTGGTATGATAAAGGTTAAGACCTAAAGGGACCAATCAAGCAAAACTATTGCAAGCACCACGATTCTCTGTATTAATTTAGCTTAAGCTAATCGTTGCAATTAATATTATTGCCCAAGATATAGAGTATCGAAATATAGCGATTCTCTTCCCGTTTATAAGTCCAAAGCAATAACTACTAATCACACACAGTCCTTATTAAGTGGCGAAATTAAGAAATCAACAACCAGCGAGGTCTTACTCTTCATCCCTTAAGTCGGTGTGAATGAGTTTATCCTCTCTGCGGTCCGCTTCAGCTCATCGAATGCACTAGTGTAATCTCTTGGTCAAGACAAAGTCGATCCTTACATCCAACTGTAATGTATTGTTTGGATCTATCTAAGTTGTGAAACAATCTATCGGGTTTAGATAGATCCTTAATCTATTGGCCTTGATCAAGTAAGGCCCACGATTTGGTTTCTATCGAGAGATTACACTAAGTGCATTTGATGCTACCGGGATTTAATTTTTTAGAGGATAAACTCATTCGCACTGACTTATGGGATGAAGAGTTACACCTCAGTGGTTGTTGTTTTCTTAATCTCTGTCACTTAATAAGGACTGTGTGCAATTAGTAATTATTGCTTTGACTTATAATGGGAAGAGAATCGCTGCGACTTAGATACCCTATATCTTGGGCAATAATATTAATTACATGACAATTGCTAAATTAATACATAGAATCGTTTGCTTGGAGAGTCTTGCATGATTAGTCCCCTTGGTAGGCTCAGAACCTTTATCATACTAAATCTTGCAAGTGAAATTAATTTTCCGGTATGGATAACAATGTTGAGTTGTCCTTACTCCAAGGATAAAGATATTAATTAATATAAAGATTTTCAATGACTTAATTAATTAATGGACAAAAAATAATCTTAAACACGGAAAATAATAACCGGGAGTCATATTACCGTAATATGGGTTGAGATGAATAGTGCAATATTAATTATATAGTGGAATTAATTAATATTAATGTGCTGAATTATATTGTGGCTCAATATTGGAATTCAGAATCCCATTGGGAGGTCCATCTTAATTCTCCTAAAGGCCCCTCAAGTAGCCCAATTAAAGTCCATTAAATGAAAAGGTGTTTAAAATAAATTAAATATTTTTGTTGCATATTTTTCCTTTATTTCGAAAATATTAGAGAAAAAGAGGGAGAAAGATTTTCTTGGAAAGATTTTGTGGAAAGGAGATAAGTATTCTTTGAATACAAGATTATCCCATAAATTCTAGAAATCTCCCACTTGGTTTCTTTAATTCTATTTTTAAAAAAATTAGAAGAATAAAAGGGAAGAAAGATTTTCTTGATTTTCTTGAAAAGATTTTTTGGAGAAAGATATGTATTCTTGGAATATAAGAATATCTCATAAATTCAAGAAAGATCCAATCTTGCAAATCTCCCTATTATTTTCAAAAATTTAGGGTAAATAAGGGTGTGAGATTTTTGTGAAAAATACACATGGAAAGAAGAATATATGGGATATATTCAAGATTTCTTGGAGATCAAGAAAAGATCTTTCCTAAGCCTACTTTTGCTCAAATTTTGCCCCCCCCCGTATTATAAATAGGGGATGAATTTTTCATCCCCAAGATAATTCCATGAGTTGAAAAAATTAGAAATCCACAAAGGTGGTGCAACAATTTATTTATTTTTCCTTTGTTTTATAATTGTTCATTGGAGAACCTTCCACCAAAGTTGTTGAACAAGGACTTGGGAATACTTGAGAAGGACTTTTGGCTGGTAGCCAGATACCTGATCCTGCCTGTCTCAGATTGTCTCTTCAACGGGTACGTTTACGTAAACTCCTAGAAATTCCGTATGCTAGGATATTTTACGTGAATTATTGTTTACACGTTGTTGTTGGATTGATTATTATATGAATTCATGTAGGTTAATTCATGCTAGTAATAATCGGTAATTTAAATTTGTGTTTATGAGGTCATTCCGATAGATCCTGGCATAATGTATCCCAACAACTGGTATCAGAGCCCTGGTTCGGGCTCTGATCTATTAAACTGTAATTTAAATTGTTGTTCATTAAAATTGAAATTGGATAGTAGAACTGTTAGATCTGTTTTGCAGGTATCCAATTGTCATGGTATTTTAATGTGCTTTATTTACATGTAAATAATTTATTAGTTTTTAATTCGATTCGTTCGAATTCGTTTTGCCTAGTCAGAAAATCCACGAGTAGATTAAGATTTGTTTGATTTGTTCAATGTAATACACTAGTCTAGATCTATGTTTATTTATTTTTTGTAAATAAAATGTAACCGGATCAAGAACGAAGACATAGAATTAAACACGGGATGACCAAGTGCCCGAACGTACATGAGCCGAAGAGTACACGCCAAGGCCTAGGCCAAAAACTAGCGACCTCGTCTTGACACTTAGCGATCGCGAGACGAGGCGGTGAGGCGCCTGGTTGCGCCATTTTTGGAAACTTAGGCGTTAGGCGAACGATGCGCAGCGTGGGGGGGGGCAATGGCCGGGTAGCCGGGTGACGCGATTTGCCGTCAGCTTCTTAGCGCGGGGCGCGCATGGGCACATGTGGATCCGTCCGACGACGATCTGTTGGCCTAAGCGAAGGTTGCCGGCAGCGGCGACGATGCCGATGGCCGGTTGAGACGCGTCGCGCTTGGCGCTTATCTCTGGACCGCTGCGTTTCGGCTATGAGCTACCCATTGCCGGACGTCTTCTCGAACCCGGAAGCTTTTCACGATGAACGATGAAGGCCAACAAAGAGATAATTTCTCAAGATCGAGACTTGAAATTTAAACCAGTACAGTTGGATATTTGTGCCTAACTTGATTTATTTTGTCTTGATGTTTGTTTTAATTTCATGCATTATTATTTGTTAATGTGTTTGCATGTTATTTGAATTGTCAAAAAGAAAATCTCACTTTCAAAAATTACTAAGTATGTTTTATTTATTGACAATTTTATTCCGGATAATAAAATTTCGTCAATTTTGACCTCCATGATTTATTTATTTGTGAATTCTTTTGGAGAAATTTCCCCCTCGGAACGGTCAAAAGATAGATTTCACATGAATAAATTACCAAAAAGGATGATTGTGAATTATTATTAGTGGCGACGATGACCCTCCCCTCAAGGCTCGTTCAAAACGAAATAATAATTCTGTATTTAATCATGGTTATTACTTAGGTATAAAATTGATATGCATATACTTCTCCGAAGTCCCGGTCAATTTTATATTGGTCAAGTGGGAGCCGACTATTAATTGTGAATTAAAAGTTTGTAATTGTTCTTGTTTGTAACCTGCTTGAATGTGTTTAAATAGACAGTTCACCCACGTGACCTATTTAAACTGTTCTGAGATGTCGGCTGATGCATATTCATATTGTTTTGAGATTTTGATATGAATAATGTGATCAAAATTATGTGATAATTTTGTGTTTATACAATTGTTATTTATTTCAGTTCAACATGTCGCAACCTTTTAATCCACTGAAATATATGCTCAAAGAACATTAACTTACTGGTGAAAACTATGTTATTTGGAAACATAATATGAAATTTCTCCTCAATGCACAAGAACACTATTGGGTTCTTAACGTACCCAAGCCTGACAATCCTACTGAAGGATCAACTAATGCGGATAGATCTTTGTATGATGTCTAGGAGCGTGCCAACGAGCCTATGAGATGTATAATCTTGACTTCCTTGTCTGATGATTTGAGATACATTCATGAAGGTGTTGAGTCTGCTGTGAAAATCATACAGAGTCTTGAGGAAATGTTTTTAACAGAAAACCGCATGATCAATCAGTTTAAATGTGATGGCGTGGTAAGGCTGAAAATGACGGAGGGAACACCCGTAAGGGATCATGTTCTCAAAGTCAAGCACCATTTTGACAAGCTTACTTATCTTGGTACTAAGTATTGTAATGGGGCTCAAATTGATTTCTTGTTCCTAACTCTTCCAAAATGTTTCGATGAGTTTTACTGTAGTTTTGTGATGAGCGATCACATGTTCACTACGGACACTCTACAAGAAGTTTTGGAGACGATAGAGAAATATTTGGGACAAGAGGATGAAGCATTGATGACTAAAAACCTTCTCTCAAAATCTAGGCCAATGGAAGGCAAGATAGATGAGGAGGTAAAGAGTCAAGACCAAAGCAACCCCACTACTAAGAAAAGTAAAAGAAAGACAGTCAAATGGATGGGTGCCAAGAGGAATTCAAAGGGGAAGTGCTTCAACTGCGGTGAGAAAGGACACTGGAGGTCTGCCTGTTCCAAGCCCAAGAGGGCCGAAAAGAAAGGTAATTCTCACGCACTAGTTGTTGAAACTTTTTTAGTGGCGTATGCTTCCCATTCGTGGGTAGTTGATACGGGATCCACTGATCATGTTTATTTCACGTTACAGGGGTTCAAGTTGACCCGACAACTTAGTGAAAGTGAGATCCTCATCACACTGAGTGATGCTACGAGAGTAGCAGCTGAAGCAGTGGGAGACGTGCACCTGTCTTTTGAAGATAGAGTTTTATTTTTGACAGACGTTCTTTATGTTCCCGTTTTTTAGAAAAAACCTTATTTCAGTTTCTAAACTATTTTGTGATGGATATTCTGTTCGTTTTAATAAGAAAGTTACTGTTTTTTGTAACGATGTGTTTATCTGTCATGGAACTTTACGGAACAATCTCTATACTATTAATTGTGCACACCACTCACAAAGTGCATCTTATAACACATCGACTGTTTCGAACAATAAGAGAAAACATTCAGATAACGTGAACGAAACACTTCTTTGGCATCTCAGATTAGGTCATATTAATTTGAATAGGATTCAAAGGTTGGTGAAAGATGGTTTGCTGGAGGACCTACAGTTAGAACCATTTCAAACTTGCGAATTGTGTTTAGAGGGTAAAATGACCAAGAGGGCATTTGGAGCCAAGGGGACTAGAGCCACAGAAGTGTTGGAAATTGTTGACACTGACATGTGTGGTCCAATTTCAACCAAAGCTAGAGGTGGCTATGAGTATTTCGTGATTTTCATCGATGATTACTCAAGGTTCGGGTACATTTTCCTTATGAAGCATAAATCAGAAACCTTTGATAAATTCAAGGAGTTCAAAGCCGAAGCTGAAAAGCATAGGGAAAAGAGTATCAAGATTCTATGATCTGATCGTGGAGGCGAATACCTCAGCGATGAGTTTTTGAACTACCTGTCAGACGAGGGAATTATTTCCCAGTTGACTGCACCCGGAACCCCTCAACAAAACAGGGTGGCAGAACGAAGAAACATAATGCTCTTAGAAATGGTCATATCCATGATGAGTTATTCAGATCTACCCAAGTCGTTTTGGGGTCACGTCTTGGAAACAACGGCTTATGTTCTGAACTTAGTGCCATCCAATCGGTTCCCAAAACTCTGAGAGAGTTGTGGACCGGGCGCAAGCCCAATCTGAGATACTTGAGAATCTGGGGGTGTCCGGCACACGTGCTAGACAAGGAAGCCAGTAAGTTGGACGCACATTTAGAGTTAAGGTTGTTTATAGGGTATCCCATGGGAACGAAGGGGTGCATGTTCTATGGTCCCGAAGATCAAAAGGTTGTAATCAGTACATACTTTAGATCCTTGGAAGAAGACTATATGAACAATAGAAAGCCCAAAAGTGAGATTACCTTAGATGAATTAAGAGGGCAAACTCCTATACCAACTGTACAAGTTGATATACCAAACGTCACACCGACACAACCGGAACCTCGTCATATGGGAGGGTTGTCCGATAACCTGAGAGATTCATGGGGATAGGAGAATCTTTGGATTTCATCCCCGAGGATAGTGAATCAGACCCCTGGTCCTACAAAGAGGCGGTCCAAGACAAGGATTCGGAATCCTGACAAACAGCAATGGAAGCCGAGATGGGCTCAATGGACCATAATCAAGTGTGGGAGCTAATTGAACCACCCAGTGGGGTAAAACCCATTGGATGCAAGTGAGTCTACAAGAGGAAAAGAGGACCGGACGGGAAGGTAGAAACCTTTAAAGTTAGGCTAGTGGCAATGGGATACACTCAGAAAGAGGGTATCGATTATGAAGAAACCTTTTCGCCCATAGCCATGCTTAAGTCCATCCGTATTCTCTTGGCAATAGCTGCACATCTAGATTTTGAGATCTGACAAATGGATGTCAGGACAGCTTTCCTAAACGAAAGTCTTGACGAGGAAATCTATATGCAACAACCCGAAGGTTTTATTGCGAAAGGCCAACAACATCTTGTTTGCAAGTTAAAGAAGTCCATTTATGGACTGAAGCAAACATCTCGCGCTTGGAACCAATGTTTTGATCACGTAATTAAATCTTATGGGTTTGATCAAAACGAGTTCGAGAGTTGTGTGTATAAGAAGTGTGACGGAACTGCCTTGGTATTCTTAGTACTTGTTGGGATATTTTAGTTTTGATGAATTATGCCAAAACATTATCAACTTGTGTTATTCAAGCTAATTTACAGATAACAAGTTGAGGGGGAACGAGAGAACAAGTTAAGGGGGAACTCACGAAATCAAAAGAAGATGATCGAGATCAGACGAGGCTGTAGACGAGACTGATCGAGATCAGATGAGTTCCGGAGTTAACTGATAAGCTGAGCAAAATCAGAAGAAAAGAAAAGTTAAGCCAGCTGATCAGAAGAATCAGAAGTTACCTGATTAGATGGACCTGAGATCAGAAGATCAGATGATCAGAAGTGACTTAATCAGATGACAAGAAAAGATAAGCTGGTCAGATGATCAGAAGACCAGATCATAATAGAAGGGTGCAGATCAGAAGAGGAGGTTGCTGATCAGAAGAGGAGCAGATGAGACTGATCGAGATCAGACATGATCGAGATCAGATAAGATAACCTGATGCAACTAACCTGATATGCTAAACTGATGAGCTAAACCCGAGCATGTTGAATCGATAGCGATCGATCCGATCGTGAGCCGACGATCAAAGAGAAGAAATCGATATCGAAAACCGTAAATCAAGATACCGCATCAAAGCACCAAATCAAGACAAGAGTCAAGATCTCAACAAGAAAACACAGCGCATCGATCCGATGTCACCTAGAGATAAGTCATCCGAAGTCATGTTCACTGAGAATCAGAACACTACTGATGATCAGATAACCTGAGTGCAAGTGACCTGAGGGTTAGATTGTCTGAAGTCAAGAGCCGAACTCAAGAAGCCCGAAAGTGTCAAGATACCCGACGATAAGGTCCAAAGGAAGAGAAGTCTGCTGAGTCAAGAATCCTGAGTCCAAGGAAGCCTGAGTTCGAAGAAGCTGATGATCAGATAATCCTGAAGACTCAGAATAATCCTGAAGATTATAGTCGTTAGATTCAGCTGACGAGGACCAATGAGAGGAAGACAACAAGCCTGAAAAAACTTCAAAAAGCTACAGAATAGTATGGATTTGAATGTGACTACATCCAATGGTAACATTCAAATCCACACTATAAATACAAGTTCTTCCTTAATTATTTGTGTGGGAGTGTGAAATGCGTGAAAACACCATTGAACCTATAGAGCCAAATCATCTAGCATTTTCACCTTAGAACACTGAGCAAGAAATACACGCATATATTCAAAAGTGTTCTACCCTAGATCTAAGCCCAAATGTAATATCCTAAGCTTAGAGAGATTTTCCCATCCTTAGCATTGAGACTAAACAAATGTAAGGGAAAATCTCAACCTAGTTGGAAACCAAACAAACCTTACCCAAATCAGTTTGATAGGTTAAGTTTGTAGGTGAGTGAGAACTCGGTAAACACCTAAGCAATCCCGAAAGGGAGGGTAGGCGATCCCGTGAGGGAGATAAGTCCCGTTTGAGTGAGAACTTCCAAACATCTAAGCAATCCCGAAAGGGAGGGTAGGCGATCCCGTGAGGGAGATAAGTCCCGTTTGAGTGAGAACTCGGTAAACATATGTTGGTTAAGTTGGTGCCCCTTGTGATAGGGAAGAGTGGATGTAGGAGTTGGACTCCAAACCACTATAAAATCGTGTGTTCTTTACTGCTTTATGTTCTTAACTTGCCATATGCAATTGATTATAAGCAAAACAAACATCGTTCTTAAAAGCAAAAAATTAGAACCACCATTCCCTCACCCCTGTTTTATATGCATTACAATTGGTATTTTCCGCATTCATGGGTTTTTAGAACGGGACCAACAGTACTATACGTAGATGATATTCTGCTCATCGAAAATGATGTAAAGGTTTTGTCAGACGTGAGGGTATGGCTATCAAAACAGTTTGATATGAAGGACTTAGGGTAAGCTGTGCACATCCTTGGGATCAAGATCACTCGAGATTGCAAGAAAATGATGATAGACTTATCGCAAACTTCATACATAGATACAGTTTTGAAGCATTTCAGCATGCAGGATTTCAAGAAAGGTTTTGTACATTTCAGACATGGAATCCATCTATCCAAAGATATGTGCCCTACGACACAAAAGGAGATAGATGACATGAGAGACATTCCTTATGTGTCGGTAGTAGGAAGCCTTATGTATGCAATGCTGTGTACGAGGCCGGATATTTGCTACGCCGTAGGCATGGTAGCAAGATATCAAAGTAAACCGGGAAATCAACATTGGACTGCTGTTAAAAATATTCTGAAGTATCTGAAGAGAACTCGGGATAGAATCTTTGGTTTATCGATCGACCGGTTTATTTTTTCGGGGGATACACGGACTCAGATTTCCAATCGGACCTAGATTCCAGAAAATCTACCTCAGGTAGTGTGTTTTGTATGGGAGGAGGAGCTGTAACATGGAGAAGCGTTAAGCAGAAATGCATCGCATATTCTACCATGGAAGCCGAATATGTAGCTGCTTGTGAAGCAACGAAAGAAGTGGTGTGGCTCAAGAACTTCTTAGTGGACTTGGACGTAGTTCCGAATTTGCCTAGCAGTATCACGATATTCTGTGATAACGCCGGAGCAATTGCGAATTTAAGGGAACCGAGAGCCCACAAGGCTAGCAAACACATTGAAAGGAAATACCATCTTATACGAGAAATTGTTAAGAGATGAGATATAGAGGTGGCAAAGATCGCATCGGATGACAACCTAGCCGATCTATTCACAAAGGGTCTGCCTCAGTTAACATTCGAGAGACATGTGGAAGGAATGGATGTCAAATGCGTTGCCAATCTGCTTTGAGTATAAGTGGGAGAAATGTTATTAGGTTGGTGTAGGTGACATCAGATGTCACGTAGTAATACATTAGATATGTTGTGGTATACTTAAAAGCAGACTTTGAGTATAAGTGGGAGATTGTTGGGGTTATTCGTGAAAGTATGCTTTTACTTTGTATAAACTATGTATTAAACACTTATTTACTAAAATAAATTATTTATCACTGTTGCTTTAAATATGATTGAATGTTATATATATTTATTGTAAACCGTTCATAGAATAACACGTGTTACATTGTAGTTAACGTGGTGATACCAGATCACAGAAGATCACGTTAACAGTCCCTTGTAAACAAGTGCGTGTTTCACAACTTAGATAGATTTGAACAATCTATTGGTAGATGTTGATGTGTAAGGCTCAGATTGACTTGTCATGACCGAGAGATTACACTAGTGCATTTGATGCGTTGAAACGGACCTACAGAGAGGATAAACTCATTCGCAGTGACTTATGGGATAAAGAGTTAGACCTTAGTGGTTGTTGATTTCTTAATCTCTGTCACTTAATAAGGACTGTGTGCGATGTTGGAATTTAGAGGCACTTAAACACGTAATACATACGCAACGAATTTAAACAGTTCAACAACAATGAACATATAATTGTGTTGGTCCCGATTTGAAAACCCATGAGTGCGTTAAATACCAATTGTAATGCATATAAAACAGGGGTGAGGGCAGAGCGATTCTAATTTTTATTTTTTTTACTTTTAAGAACGATGTGTGTTTTGCTTATAATCAAATGCATATGGCAAGTAAGAACATAAAGCAGTAAAGAATACACGATTTTATAGTGGTTAGGAGTCCAACTCCTACATCCACTCTTCCCTATCACAAGGGGAACCAACTTAACCAACTGAACTTAGTTTAACGTGTTAGTCTAACACCCAATAAATATTTACCGAGTTCTCACTCAAACGGGACTTATCTCCCTCACTGGATTGACTATAGATATTTACCGAGTTCACACTCGAACGGTACTTATCTCCCTCACGGGATCGCCTACCCTCCCTTTCGGGATTGCTTTGATGTTTACCGAGTTCTCACTCACCTAAAAACTTAACCTATCGAACTGATTTGGGTAAGGTTTGTTTGGTTTCCAACTAGGGTGAGATTTTCCCATACATTTGTTTAGTCTCAATGCTAAGGATGGGAAAATCTCTCTAAGCTTAGGATATTACATTTGTGCTTAGATCTAGGATAGAACACTCTTGAATATATGTGTGTATTTCTTGCTCAGTGTTCTATGGTGGAGATGCTAGATGATTTGGCTCAGTAGCTTGATGGATCACTCATTTCTCACACTTCCACCTTGAATAATGAAGGAAGAACTTGTATTTATAGTGTGGATTTGAATGTTACCGTTGGATGGAGTCTCATTCAAATCCATACTATTTTGTAGCTTTTGCAGCCTTTTCGGTCTTGTTGTCTTCCTCTCATTGGTCCACGTCAGCTGAATCTAACGGCTATAATCTTCAGGATCTTCTGAGTCTTCAGGTTTCTCTTAGTCTTCAGGATTCTTCTGAGTCTCAGGATTCTTGATTCAAAGAGACTTCTCTTGGCGGACCTTATACGTCGAATATCTTGACACTTTCGGCTGGCCGAGTTCAGTTCTTCTGTCTTGACATCCGACCCTCAGTCACTAGCACTTTTCGAGCTAACGATCATCGATGGCGTTCGATTCTCGATGAACATGACTTCAAATGACTTCTCTTCTGATGACTTCTCTTCTGATTTCTTCTCGCTTTGATCTAGTATCTGATTTACGGTTTTCGATGTCGATTTCTTCTCTCCTGATCTGTTCAGCTAACATGATCAGATCATTATAGCATCAGGTCAGCATATCAGTTTATCTGCATCAGATTAGTACATCAGTTTAGCATATCAGGTTAGCTTATCTGATCTCGATCACGTCTGATCTCAATCAGTCTCATCTTCTCATCTTCTGATCTGCAACCTCCTCTTCTGATCTGGTCATCTGGTCATCTGATCTGATCTTCTGATCAGGTCTGTTCTGGTCATCTGATCATTTGACCTTCTGATTCTTCTGATCAGCTTGCTTAGCTTTTCTTTTCTTCTGTTTTTGCACAGCTCATCAGTTAACTCTGGAACTCATCTTACTCATCTGATCTCGATCAGCCTCGTCTGTAGCCTCGTCTAATCTCGATCATCTACTTCTGATTTTTGTGAGTTCCCCCTCAACTTGTTCTCTCGTTTCCCCTCAACTTGTTATCTGTAAGTTAGCTTGAATAACACAAGTTGATAATGTTTTGACATAATTCATCAAAACTAAAATATCCCAACAATTTCCCCCTTTTTGATAATGATGCCAAAACATTAAAATATATGCACTTTTACAGAAACGGGTTTTCAAATAGATCAGTTCAGATTGTCACATTTGAAATCAGTAAACTTTTGAACTCCTGCTCTGATACCAATTGTTGGTATCAGTTCAGATGGTCACATTGAAAATAGTGATCTTTTGAACTCCCGCTTTGATACCAATTGTTGGTATTAGTTCAGATGGTCACATTGAAAACAGTGATCCTTTGAACTCCTGCTCTGATACCAATTGTTGGTATCAGTTCAGATGGTCACATTGAAAACAGTGATCTTTTGAACTCCCGCTCTGATACCAATTGTTGGTCGCGGTTTGAAAACCCATGAGTGCGTTAAATACCAATTGTAATGCATATAAAATAGGGGTGAGGGCAGAGTGATTCCAAATTTTATTTTTTTTGCTTTTCAGAATGATGTGTGTTTTGCTTATAATCAAATGCATATGGCAAGTAAGAACATAAAGCAGTAAAGAACACACGATTTTATAGTGGTTCGGAGTCCAACTCCTACATCCACTCTTCCCTATCACAAGGGGCACCAACTTAACCAACTGGACTTAGTTTAACATGTTAGTCCAACACCCAACAGATGTTTACCGAGTTATCACTCAAACGGGACTTATCTCCCTCACGGGATTGCCTATAGATGTTTACTGAGTTCACACTCAAACGGGACTTATCTCCCTCACGGGAGCGCCTACCCTCCCTTTCGGGATTGCTTCGATGTTTATCGAGTTCTCACTCACCTACAAACTTAACCTATCAAACTGATTTGGGTAAGGTTTGTTTGGTTTCCAACTAGGGTGAGATTTTCCCTTACATTTGTTTAGCCTCAATGCTAAGGATGAGAAAATCTCTCTAAGCTTAGGATATTACATTTGTGCTTATATCTAGGATAGAACACTCTTGAATATATGCGTGTATTTCTTGCTCAGTGTTCTATGGTGGAGGTGCTAGATGATTTGGCTCTGTAGCTTGATGGATCACGCATTTCTCACACTTCCACCCTGAATATTGAAGGAAGAACTTGTATTTATAGTGTGGATTTGAATGTTACCTTTGGATGGAGTCTCATTTAAATCCATACTATTCTGTAGCTTTTGCAGCCTTTTTGGGTTTGTTGTCTTCCTCTCATTGGTCCACATCAGCTGAATCTATCGGCTATGATCTTCAGGATCTTCTGAGTCTTCAGGTTTCTCTGAGTCTTCAGGATTCTTCTGAGTCTCAGGATTCTTGATTCAGCAGACTTCTCTTGTGGACCTTGTCGTCGGGTATCTTGACACTCGGCTGGCCGGAGTTCAGTTCTTCGTCTTCGGACATCGACCTCAGTCACTAAGACTTCGAGCTAAGCTGGTCATCGATGGCGTTACGATTCTCGATGAACATGACCCGGATGACTTCTCTTCTGATGACTTTTCTTCTGATTTCTTCTTGCCTGATCTGGTATGCAAATTTACGGTTTCGATATCTAATTTCTTCTCGCTTTGATCGTCGGCTCACATGATCGAGATCATTATAAAGATCAATCGACATATCGGTTTATCTACATCAGTTAGTACATCGAGGTTAGCATATCAAGTTAAACTATCGATCTCGATCACGTCGATCTCGTCGATCTCATCTCCGCTCCTCTTCGATCGCAACCTCCTCTTGATCTGGTCATCGGTCATCGATCTGATCTTACGTCGAGTCATTCTGATCATCGATCATTTGACCTTGATTCTTCGATCGGTGGCTTAGCTTTTCTTTTCTTCTGTTTTTGCACAGCTCATCAGTTAACTCCAAAACTCATCTTACTCATCTGATCTCGATCAGCCTCGTCTGATCTCGATCATCTACTTCTGATTTTAGTGAGTTCCCCCTCAACTTGTTCTCTCGTTCCCCCTCAACTTGTTATCTGTAAGTTAGCTTGATTAACACAAGTTGATAATGTTTTGGCATAATTCATCAAAACTAAAATATCCCAACAAATTGCATAATTAAATACGTGTAAACATAAAGAGAAATCTTACAGTAAATCGTACGCATATTTCTCTAATATGGTATCCACGTAATCCCCATTAACAGACTTGCACAGATTTGAAAGCGTTGAATCTGAGACGGAATTTGCTAGGAAAATTCCTATTCTAGATTTTATGGAGAAAATATGAATTAACGTTGTTTGTGAATTCCCAAGACTCATATATATAGGGAAGGCACAACTTAAATCTTAAGCTAACCTGATTGGAAAATAAAATCCCTAATCTTTATTTAAATAAATCTCTTAGATTTATTTTCCACATATAAAATCTCTACGGATTTAATTCCCATATATGTCAAATCTCTACGATTTGATTCCATATATATTAAATCCTATAATAATATTCCATATATTATTATTGGGAATCCTATTTAATTCAATCCAATTTAATTAAACATTAATAATAATTAATTCCAAATTAATCTATTATTAATTAAGTCTCCATAAATTAAATATTAAATCCAATTTAACATTTAATCAACCAACTATAATCCGTAAAAGGGAACTACTTGTTGTGTGACCCATAGGCTCTCATATATCGAGTGATTAGTCAAACTAACGGTCTTAATTGAACCCTAGACAATAAATCAAACATTCTGAATATATGAGGTACGTTGCGAGAAACGTGCAACTACCTGTAGCTGAAGCATGGACTATTACGATTTCCTCATTTCATTCACGAATACTCGATTAAATCTTGAACATGATGAAGTGTCTATTCAAATAACTTAATCATATTATCTCTAATCACTAATTGATCATGTATATCACACTTAGCCACAAAGTCTAAGTTGACGTGCATCGGCCGATGACTTTGATCCAATTATGATGAGAATACGAGTATTCTCTCTAAATCCA
Source organism: Stenogyne calaminthoides (assembly GCA_037126765.1). Lineage (NCBI taxonomy): Eukaryota > Viridiplantae > Streptophyta > Magnoliopsida > Lamiales > Lamiaceae > Stenogyne > Stenogyne calaminthoides. Next base: position 33,565,608 of record JBBCBC010000001.1, on the reverse strand, counting down.
CATTCAGGAATGAATCCTATTCTTGGCTCAACTACCACGCACATGCATTTCGTGATGAACCCAATCCAATCCATATCTACCCATGGAAGGGTGCAAGCGTCGGTCATGGTCAAAGTTCATCATCCCACACATGTCGTGCGTATTGACCTCAAGTCAGAGGAGTATCGCATCGCTCCCACTAACCGAGACACCCATAGACACATATAGTGGAAATACATCAAACGGTTTCTCGGATGGGTATACCAATACCCTCTAAGGTATTTGTGCATCCATCATGAGATACCTAGTATCTCGTAGTAAGTGAGATCTTACTACACTCTCTAAGAGTATGATGCAGATCGCACACCAATCTCCATTGCATCATCAATATCCCATTCTTGATGATCCTTGATCGGGGCTATTTGAGAATCATGCTTAAGTCATCTGAGTTCTCACAACCTCAATGACAACAATGACTCATGGGAACACTTGCATGAATAAATGCAAACAATCAAACATAATATTCAAACAAGTGTATTGCCATACATTAATATTAAGTGAACTATAATATTAAATCAAACTAAATATCATCGAGTATTATGTCCTTACAATAGATTGTCTCTAGGACACTAACACTAAGATGCGATTAGTAATTATTGCTTTGACTTATAATAGGAAGAGAATCATTGCGACTTCGATACCCTATATCTTGGGTAATAATATTAATTAGATGACAATTGCTAAATTAATACAGAGAATTGTGTGCTTGGAGAGTCTTGCATGATTAGTCCCCTTGGTGGGCTCAGAACCTTTATCATACCAAATCTTGCAAGTGGAATTAATTTTCCGATATGGATAAAATGTTGAGTTGTCCTTACTCCAATGATAAAGATATTAATTAATATAAAGCTTTTCAGTGGCTTAATTAATTAATGGAAAAAATAATCTTAAATACGAAAAATTTACCGTAATATGGGTTGAGATGGATAGTGCAATATTAATTATATTGTGGAATTAATTAATATTAATGGGCTGAATTATATTGTGGCTCAATATTAGAATTCAGAAGCCCATTGGGAGGTCCATCTTAATTCTCCTAAAGGCCCCTCAAGTAGCCCAATTAAAGTCCATTAAATGAAAAGGTGTTTAAAATAAATTAAATATTTTTATTGCATATTTTTCCTTTATTTCGAAAATATTAGAGAAAGAGAGGGAGAATGATTTTCTTGGAAAGATTTTGTGGAAAGGAGATAAGTATTCTTGTAATACAAGATTATCCCATAAATTCAAGAAATCTCCCACTTGGTTTCTTTAATTGTATTTTTCGAAAATTTAGAGGAATAAAAGGGAAGAAAGATTTTCTTGGAAAGATTTTATGGAGAAAGATATGTATTCTTGGAATACAAGAATATCTCATAAATTCAAGAAAGATCCAATCTTGCAAATCTCCCTATTATTTTCAAAAATTTAGGGTAAATTAGGGTGTGAGATTTTTGTGAAAAAATACACATGTAAAGAAGAATATATGAGATATATTCAAGATTTCTTGGAGATCAAGAAAAAATATTTCCTACATCCCCAAGATAATTCCATGAGTTGGAAAAATTAGAAATCCACAAAGGTGGTGCAACAATTTATTTATTTTCCTTTTTTTATAATTGTTCATTGGAGAACCTTCCACCAAGGTTGCTGAGCAAGGATTTGGGAATACTTGAAAATGACTTTTGGTTGGTACCAGATACCTTATCTTGCCTGTCTCAGATTGTCTCTTCAACGGGTATGTTTACGTAAACTCCTAGAAATTCCGCATCCTAGGATCTTTTACGTGAATTATAGTTTGCATGTTGTTGTTGGATTGATTATTATATGAATTTATGTAGGTTAATTCATGCTAGTAATAAACAATAATTTAAATTTATGTTTATGAGGTCATCCCGATAGAACCTGGCATAACGTATCCCAACAGAAACTTGCACTAGTTATATGTAGTTTATAAGATGTTTTGCAAAATGTATAGGTAGTATAATTAGTTAATTAGATGTATTTTCTGAAGAATTTTGCTGTGAAATGAAATGTCAAGTATTCTTGTTGTCTAGAACTCAAACACCGTTGATTTTGACCTTGATGAGCAAAGAAGTAGTCGTCTCCTTCCGGCCCGTTTTTATGAAACTTGTTGGTCTGCTGGTTTGTGGTTTGGAATCTGTTGAAAATTTGATTAAATTATTGGGTTTTTGATCTTAAATTTGATGAAATTTTGTGATCTGAATTTTTGGAGATTAGGGAAGATGGATCTAAAATTTTAGATGCATATGTGCATGTCGGGGTGAAGAGCGTCGGAGTCAAGATTTGACTCACTGAGTGAACCGAGTCACGCTTTGAGTCATTGGGTCAACCGAGTCTGACTTGGAGATGCATATGTTCATCACCTTGATGAACATGTGCATGTCGAAATGGAGTACGGAAATATGCAATTTTGATACGAAATTTTTTATAATTTCTATAATTTTCCAAATTTTTGTAATTTTCTAAATTTTTTATATGAAATTTTCAAGTTTGTAATATTTAAATTTTTATTGAATTTTTGTGGATGTTTAATTTTGTATTTAGATTAATTTTTAATTGGATTTTTTGTTACATGAAGATGAATATTTGAAAAATAAGGGTATGTTGGTCATTTTGTAGACATTTTGCACCTATGCGTAATAATAACTTTGGATGAACTTAAGAGTAATAGTTTAATGTGCTTTGCACCTAAGGGTGAGCCACTAAAAAATAAATTAATAAGTAAAATAATAATCAATAATAGAAGAATTAATATTAACCTGAAAACTTTGAAACCGGAAAAAAACAAGAGTGACTCTCTCGTGAAATATTGCACAAAAATCATATCTGCAATATACATATTTTAGGAAAATCTCTTAAAATCTCGCGGGTTGGGATGGGCCAGATCAGATCTTGCGCAGGTCGGGCAGGGCGGGCAGGGGCTGTGGGCTTGAGATTGAGCGGACGAATATATATTTATAGAATGATATCTTTATCAAATATATGTTGTAGCCTAATAGTTCGGGTTTGTTGTTAATGTATTTGGTTGAAGGTTCAATTCTTATTGAGCACATAATTTTTAAAATATTATTTATTTTTGCCAAGCTTTTGTGTGTTACTACTTCTATGTGGTACTACATGAAAAACAATGTAATACTTATAGAAACAAAATGTATTGCTACGTGAAATAAAACTTACATTATCATTTAAAAAATATATATATACCTTATCATTCTCCATGTGTTACTGAATTGATAAGTAAATGTTACTACATATTGATGAAGTGGAATAGCTCAAGCATGGTTAGAGCACCACTACCTATACTGCGAGGTCATGGGTTCGAGTCACCATTTGCCCGATAAAAAAAATGTTACTACATGTTATACTGAAAAAACTTCATATCTTACGTAACACGTATTAAAACATAACGTAACACATGAATGTTCACAAGGTAACACATTGTTGTTCATATGGTTACACATTAGTATTCACATTGTATTACGACGATATATATACAGTGTTACATATTACTAAAAAAATATGTTACTACATGAATAAGGTTACATGAATGTTCACAAGGTAACACATTATTGTTCACATGGTTACACATGAATATTCACATAGTATTATGACGACATATATACAGTGTTACATATTACTAAAAAATATGTGTTACTACATGAACAAAAACGTATTACCCTATGAATAAAAATGTGTTACCACATGAACAAAAAACCAGTACAAGTGCGAAAAAAAATCCTCAGTCCACAATTACAGATTTAAAGACCAGAGTGAGAAGAGTGCAGAAGGATCTGAAAGGGTGCGTTAGAAAATCAAGAGGAAAAAGAACGGAAGGACCTGTAAATTTGCGAGGATGAGAAAACTGAAGAAAACGAGAAGAATATGGAAGAGAAAAATAGAAAAAGAAGAACAAGAGAAGAGAAGGAAAAACCTAGAGACGCAGCGCCTGTGAAAATCAACTGAGATTTGGTTGTGTTGTTGCGGCCCGAGGAAGAATAAGAAATTTGGGTGTCTGTAGGACGCGATGCGAGGAAGAAGAAGCCCGTGAGACCCGCCAACCAAAGTCGGTCCTATAATTTTAAAGGTCTTGTGCAGAAAAAATATTAGACCCTCTATATTTATACCTTAAATTAAAAATGGAGTAATATAATTATTTTTTCATATTATAGTAAAATTATATATTTCGAACTTAATAAAAAAAATATAGTTCAATACATAGAGAAAATGAAATATTCTACACCAACATATAATTTTTTTAAACGCCTATACATATTATATTGAAAATTGTAAGGATAATAAAGAATAATTAGAAACAAAAAGAGAAAATATAAATTAGAAAAATTAATTTATCAAATAAATGTAGAAACTATATATTTAAAGAAAATGAAATAAATTACTCATACAATTATATATTGTAATTATAATAATAATTCAAAAGAAAAGAGAGGAGAAAATAATTAAGAAAAAAGACAAATTAAAAGAAAGAATAACAAACGGCAAAAAAAATAAAAAAAGAACAAAAAAAAGTTTATAATAATAAGTGATTTAAAAGAAGGCGAATGTGAGAAAATTTGATAAACTGAGCTTCAAAAATTAACGAAAATCTGTTCCAACTAAGTTCAATGAAAATTATAGCAACATATTGGCATTTATTTAATATTTACTTGCATATATATAAACATAAAATCGGAGGCCCTCGTCGGGGTGGGGCCCTGTGCGACAGCACAATCTGTGCCACCTCAGGGCTGCCCCTACCACCAACAATATACCCTAACCCACCCGCATGTTGTTGACCGCGAAAAATATTAAAAAAACTCAATTAAACTATAATTACACATAAACACAGTATGCAATATTGCATACAAATTTTTGAAAAAAAAAAAAAAAACAATGACGTACAATCATTGAATGAAATTAACTATAATCAAACAAAATCTCTCTTTTCCACCTGATATCTCAATCTTCCTCTTGCACGTTATAAAAGAATATAAGAAAAGTGGTTTAATTAGAACCAAACACCTAACTAAAGTGTGTTGATTGATGCAACTATAATAAAGGCACATAGGCTTCTTAAATACTTCTTCCGTCCCAATTATATAAGCTTATTGCGTTGCACATAAAAAAAAATGGAAAGGTAAATCAGATAAGTAAGATTTCTATAATAGCCCTATTCAATGTTTGTTATAGTTTTCAATATAATTAATGCATAGGGTTATATTAGTAAATTAATTAGAAAAAATTATTTTATGTGGGAATAAACTTATATATTTGGAACATTCATAAAAGAAAAATAAGTTTATATAATTGGGACGGAAGGAGTAATATTATGAAGCCCCTCATTTATGTTGATAAAATAATGCAGGATGCAAATACTTTTTTAATTTTAACACAAAACTGAAAAAAACTTCACATTGGTAAAATAAAAGAAATTGCACTTTTTTCATTTGACAATCATAATCTCAAAACAGAGAACCATCATTCTCAAAATAAAAGTCAAAACACGTTCCACCAAATAAGTAGACCACTTAGAATATATCATTCTAAGAATTTATTGACATGTAGAAATATTTATTGGAAATTATGGTGCAACTTTTATCTCATATAAATTCCATCGCGCACCTTGCATTCATTCATGTCATATTAAATTATGGATTGGTTAACCAAACCCTCAACCATGGCAACTGAGAATGCAATAAGAATGTTCAGTCCCTTCTCAATGGATATCATTTTATGTCATAATGATAACTTTGTATTCTAAATAATATGTAGTATTTTCTTTTGTAGTCTTTATTCTTACTGAAAGTAATCTTATCAATAGTAAAATAAAAGAGTGTTTTTAGCTATATTCTCTAGATTAGTTTCTTCTCACCTCAGTAGTCCACTCAACTCTAGGCCTCACAATCTCCTATGGAGATTCTATGGTCTGCTCATTTCAAGTGACAGTCTTTGTGATCAGATATGGACCTTCCTCAACGATACTCTACATATATATCCATACATAATTAAGATATGAGATTACATCGTGATCTTCCAGTTACCATATTTTACAATTAAGAACGTAGGAATCTTAAAATCCATTATGTTAGAAAGTGGGTGCAGTTTTCTAAATCCTAGAATATTCTGATTTTCTTGAAGATTCTTTGTAAGTTGATCGTAGTGTTCTTATTTGAAATGCTTGATTTGCTTGGATGTTAATCACTTGGTAAAATTTTGATAACCTTAGTTAAAAGTTATGAATAGTATTTATAGTTGAATATTAACATTGGAGAGTAAATTTAAATCTTTACTATTTTGAGATGGTGAATTGTCATCAAGATTCGTTGGGGTAGGTAAAATTCTACACTTGTGTAAGTCTAATTTTCTAGATGTACGATTGTATTGTTGCATTGTTGAATATAAGTTTCATTAGATTCGTGCTTTGTTGTCTACTCCTTATTGGTTCACATTAGCTTGGTAGGTATATAGTTGTCATCGAAACTATTCAGTTGACTTTGAATTTCAGCTTATCTTTTCATTCACTATAAGAAAAACGTTGATTTACAATGCTGAGTAGACAACGGTAATTCTGAAAACCATTGACTAAAGATGAAAACATGTTGTTTAAAATATAAATGTAGTATTTCAGCGCAAGTTTGTGCTGATATACAACGATTTTGGAGCTCCGTTGATGTTCCGCGTTGTAAAAGTAAGAAAAATCCACAGATACACAACGGTTCTATCACTGTTGTTGTTCAACGTTGTTTTTTCCAAAAAAAATCTGAAAGACAATGGTTATGACAATCGTTGTACTTAATATTGTATTTTACTCTAAAAGAAAACGACTATACATCGTTGTCTTTCAATGTTGCAAATCTGGTGATATGCGTTGAAAGACAACAATTTATGTGGGAGCTTTCTAATACCTACAATTAGACCCCCCTCAATTACTAATATCTACTGTTGGGAAATTTGTATTTAAGTTTTGATGGAAGTTCCAAAACAGGTTGTAATAGGACCAATCGGACAAGTTGGTATCGATGACTTAGAATCGATTAAGATGACCAAATTTGAAATGTATAGATAGCTGATGTAAGAGATAGGTCACATATTGAGGGGAACTCAATATGTATAGGTCGTCGAAGTATCGGATGATGGCCAGATAAGGTCGATGATCGGAAGGCTAAGAACAAATCGGAAGAAAAGAAGTCAAGATCGGTGAAGACGAAGACACCAAGACTCGAATGAACTCAAGACTCGGATGAACTGAAGACTCGGATGAACCTCAAGACTCGGATGAACTCAAGACTCGATAAAACTCAAGACTCGGATGATCCTCAAGACTCAAGAATAAACTCAAGACTCAAAGATGACCGAAGACACCGAGGCTCGAGAGTCACCAAGATCGAAGACTACCAAAAGACTCAAGACCTATATCAGCCGAGTCCGCATATTGAGCTAAGACAATCTGCATCGAAGACTCAACAAGGTAGATCGATCGCTTATCCGATCAAGTCACCACACCAAGGCCAACCAAAATGGTACACCAGACAAGACGAATCTTCTACAAAAGGAATATCAATCGTCTAACGGACAAATTACTAAAGTACCGCCTCGCGAAGACAAGGAGAAAGCGACACGTGCACAAAAAGAGCTGACAATACGGGATTCAACGCTGCGGACATAAACGGCGCTAATCATGCCTACGGCCATGCCGATATTCGGAGCACGTCACAATCATATCCTACAGCCTACCTAATATAGCCCGAAATTCAAATTGCTCTCCAACGGCTCTTTGATTTTGAGGTCTATAAAATGGGATCGATCTTCAAAATTGAAGAAGGCCAGACACTAAGAACTAACACGGAGACACCGCAAAAGAAGCAAAAACTACAGCAAAATCTCCGCTCGAAGAACACCATATTTGAAGATTATTCTTAGAGTGTTCATCCCATAGTTCTTAGCACGAAATCCTATCCACTAGCATTTGACTACATAAACACTTGGATAGATTTCCAATTGGAACCACAACAAACCTTTACCCAAACTCTAAGTTGGTTAAGTTTGTTACCGCAAGATTTCAGACTAGGGATTCTAGTTTCTGATTTCTGGTTCGGTTGAGTGTGAACTCAATAAATATATGTTGGGTGTTGGACTAACACATAAAACTAAGTCCAGTTGGTTAAGTTGGTGCCCCTGTGTTAAGGGAAGAATGGACGTAAGATGGGTTTCGTCTGAACCACTATAAATTCTTGTGTGCATTTACTTGCTTTCTTATTGCTTTACACTATTCACACAACTGAGTTTAAAACTGCATACATATTCTAAGTTAAGCTAAGTCTGCACCAAGCAACTGATCTGATCAGGTTGACACCTTAGTTAGCCGGTTGAAAACTAACTTAAGAATCTGATTTGATAAACTGGTTTTTCACATGCGTATTTACAAGCTTCCGCACTCTCAGTTAAACTGACAAGATATCAAACTGATCTGCCCCCAGGCACTCAGTAAGATTGAACATCAGTCCAAACTGGCTCTCTAGCACTCTGATCAGGCAATCTGCAAATCACACCTGATCCGCACAAAAAGTTTTCAAAAGTCTATTCACCCCTCCCCTCTAGACTTCTGCCCTCACAAAACCCGTTCGGGACCTACAAGTGGTATCAGAGCAGTGGTTCTACAGACCACTGGCTTTGAGTATCATCGATTCTTGAGGAAGAATCTTTGTGGTCATTTGAACAGATCTTAAAAAAACCGTTTTCAAAACTCATTCGTTTTCAAAATCACTCAGCATGGATAATACCTCTGGTATGTATCATGATTTGCCTAAGTTTTCAATTGATGAGTATGCAGATTGGACTATATACATGTGCAACCATCTGGGATCGATAAGCGGCAGAATGATAGAAGTTATTAAACGAGGACCCATCATCATATATCACGACAACCCAGCGGTTGGAGGAGATCCAGATCATGCACCTAGAAGTCTTGTTCGAAAAAGTCCAGCCCTAATGGATGCAGAAGAAAGAAAGTTGTATACTCTAGATACAATCGTCAGGCATATAATCATGAAGACGATGGATAAAGTCACCAAAGAGAAGATAAAGTATCTCAAAACAGCAAAACAAATGTGGGATACTCTTGCTTTGAGATATCTGAAGGAAATGATCGGATCAAAGACAAACCGACTACAAAATTTAATCGGGTGAAGTTCGAAAAACTCAAAATGTTGCCCAACGAGACCATCAACGAAATTTGGATGGGAGGATCACCATGTCGAGAAATAAGCTACGAGAACTTGGAAGAGAGATGTCAGACAAAGACATCAATTATAAGATCTTAAGATCTCTCACCAAGAAATGGGACGTGAAAGTCATGGTAATCAAGGATTGCCAAGACATTTCCAAGATGAAGCCAAGTAGCTTATTCCTAAGCCTTAATGCCCATGAGTTCGATTTAATCGAAAGAGGGCAAGCAGATGAAGACGAGACGCCTGCTGAAGCCTCAACCTCCACATCTAAATCAGTTGCTTTCAAAGCAACCAGCAGCAGATCAAAGGCCACTGAAACTGTTGGAAACATCATAAGCCAAACTGAACAGATCGCTTTACTTACCAGGAAACTTGAAAGATCAAATATTCAACTTGGTAAGTATCGCGGATTCTACAAGGATTATCAAGACAAAAGGAACAGGAGGCCAACTGACATATCACTAGAAAGGAATAGATCTGATGACCGAAGAGATCACAGAGATGATAAACGAGATGATCGGTCAGACGAGAGAAGAGATAACAGATCTGACAAAAGGAGTTCTGACTACAATCAGAAAGGGAAGTCACCTGACAGATCCTACAGACGAAGTGTCTCACCTGGCAGAGGAAGTTCCTTGGATTGTGGATCATGCTTCAAATGCTTGAAACCAGGTCACTACAGCTCCGACTGCCCAGACCTAACTCCCAGAGAAAGAGAAGAGAAGCGGAACAAAAGAGAGCTACGCTTCAAAGACGTAAAAAGCCATGGTTGTTTACACTTCGTGAATTGATGATTCCTATCCGCTTCGAGGATTCTCGCTACTCATCGTGAGAAGATTTACGTCCGATAAGCGGTCTTTGTTGATTTCCTCAACCATGAAGATCTGATATTCTCTTGAGATGACGATGAAATCAGCCTGATGGCCAGGGAGGAAGACCAATCTGAGGTAACCTCCAAACCTTCTGCTTTTTCAATTTCCACACCAAATATTATTAGCACACCATTGGAGAGATGGACTTGCGAAATTACTCGAGCAATTGCTTGATGATCTCTCGATGCAAAGAGACACTTATACAATAGTGGAAGTTTAAAAATGACAAGCTAAGGATCGTAAATAATCGACTTTTGTTAAAGAGAACGGCCATTTGTCGAAAAGCAAATTAACCGAAATCAAATTTGGCCGCTCGAGAAGGTAACCGAGAACTTAACGCTCGAACGATAAATCTTCGATCGGGAGAAGCGGATCAAAGATCAGCTAGCAATCAACAAACAGCAAGCTGATGATTTCAAAATCCTGCAAGCTAAGTTTGATGAGCTATTACGACTACACGAGAGTCTAAAATCTACTGAGGATAGTTTGCGCAAGAAAATAGAGGTTTTCACGAAGTCATCAAAAATCGTTCAAGATATGAACACCTATTTTCGAACGCCGACTAACAAGTAGTGTATTGGGTATGAGAACCCTTCTACATCCTCAAAAGCCCCGTTTGGTTCACTTCAGAAGGGTGTAATCAAACGAGTCTCTGACAAAGATACACAAAAAGCTAAAAATGTATCTGATAAGGGAAAGAGACCTGTTGAGCAAGTAAAGGCAAGTGCCTAATCGTAAAAGGAAATGAAATGGACCCCAACTGATTAAGCATCAGCCGAGGAATCAACAGAAGAACCCAGTTCTTCTGAAGAAACCTCAACCTAATCAGCAGATTAGGTATCAGAAGAGACAACCTGTAAAAAGGAAATCTAATCTGAGACTCAATCGAGGTCAGCTGACTAATAAGCAAGCTATAGGTAAACTGCAAAGACCATCTATGCCAAAGAGATATGAATCTTTTAATGGTAGCAGTCGTACCTACCCTTATAACCAGAGACCTAGGGCTACTGCACCTGAGCCACACTGGATTAAAGGAAGACAAAATATAAAGAAAAATCTCAAGTCTTCTGATTCACCCAAGGCTCACACGAATAATCATACAAATCATAAAGCATAAAAAGAGACGTATGATTATGTTGATATGTATGGGAGACAAATCAGGCCTTCTGATCTATCTGATTACAATAGAAGTGCCCTGTTTGTGTGGATCCCTAAATCCACCACTAACCCCTCAGGATCCAATTCCAAAGGGGTACCTAAAGCCTGATTCGATTGCAGGTTCGCGTGGGACTGGCCAACAAAGGAGGTGTACAAGCAACTATCTGGTACATCGATAGTGGATGCTCAGGGCACATGACTGGAAGCAAACATCTCCTTAGCTCTTACAAAGAACAAGAAGGCCCACGTGTACTCTTCGGTGATGATAACTTTGGTTTTACCAAAGGATTCGGAACCTTAGAGAATGATGATGTACAAGTAACTGGAGTCTTGTATGTCGAAGGATTAAAGCACAATCTACTATTAGTATCACAATTCTGCGACAACAGATTCAGCGTTAAGTTCTCAAGTGACATGTGTACGATTAGGAATCGAGCTACTCAACAAATCTTGCTAACTGGCTCAAGAAAAGGCACGATCTACACAGCAGATTGGAACAGTTGCCCAAGAAATGCATGCTTAATTTTTAAGAGTTCCAAGAGTAGCAGTTGGCTCTGGCACAAAAAGAATGAGTCATCTGAACTTTAAGACTCATAACAAGATAGCTAGGGTGCGTTTGGTTGAAGGACTTCCGAATGAAGTATTCTCAAAGGATCAGACATGTGCCGCATGTCAGAAGGGAAAACAAGTTAAAGCTTCATTCAAAGGAATACGGACCAAAGATCCAAAGAAAGTCTTCTGCAATCGCTCCATATTGATCTATTCGGACCAGTTACACCAGTCAGTCTCAGTGGATGCAAATATACTCTGGTAATCGTGGATGATTATTCCAAGTTTACTTGGGTTGTATTCTTATACAAGAAGAACGAGACAACAACTAAGATACTCGAGCTGCTCAAGAAACTACAAAATGAAAAGGGTGTCAGCATAGTAAAAATCAGATCAGATAAAGGTACAGAGTTCCTGAATTCTTTTATTACTGATTTTTGCACTGAGTTTGGTATACTGACATGAGAGACGTCACCGCAAGAACGCCACAACAAAATGGAGTAGCAGAACGGAGAAACAGAACTCTCAAGGAAGCTGCTCGCACTATGTTAGCTGAACATGCGACACCAAGCCGTTTATGGGCAGAAGCAATCAACACTGCATGCCACACTCAGAACAGATGTTCTCTAACTAAGACTCACTTCAAAACACCCTATGAACTGTGGAAGGGCAGAATACCTCGTGTTTCTTACTTCCATGTTTTTTGGTGCAAGTGTTTTATTCACAACAATGGGAAAAGTCAGTTGAAGACTTTTGAGGCCAAGTCAGATGAGGGTATATTCTTAGGATATTCCTCATCCAGCAAGGCTTTCAGGGTTTACAACAAACGAACCCTAGTTGTGGAAGAAATACCCCATTTGGTCCTTGATGAGACATCTTCTGAACAAGAGAAAGCTGCCTCAGAACAAGACGTACCAGATCAACCACTACCTGATACGCAGAAAATGGATCAGCTAAGTATCAAGGAGAAAGAAGTTGAACACGTAATAAAGTATATTCCGAACTTGATCTTGCGATTCAACAGTCAATCGGACCTAAAGGTACGCACAAACTATCGGTGAAGAAGCCGTCTGGTGAGGAGATAAGATCAACGAAACCATCTGGTTCGGAGGGAACTCCCCGTTCCTACGAATGAACATCGGCACATGATGAGTCCAACATCACCGAGACATCTTCTTATCAAGTGGATCATAATTACGCACCACTCCCAATCACTAGTAATGAACTACTATCGAAAATGGATGATGTTCTCCAAATAGACGCGCCGTCGAGTAGAAGGACTGGATTACGGTCATCCAACTGATCGATTATCGGAGACCAATCTGATAGAGTCAAAACTAGACATCAGATTGGTGAAAGTGTCATGTACTGTTGTTATCTGTCTTTGAAGGAACCAACTAAAGTAGAGGAAGCTCTACAAGACGCAAGCTGGATTCTAGCCATGCAAGAGGAGCTGGAACAGTTTGAGAGGAATCAAGTTTGGAAACTGGTGGACAGACCAACTCAACAAGACGTGATTGGCACGAAGTGGGTATTCAAGAACAAGAGAGATGAGAATAATGTCATAACCAGGAATAAGGCAAGACTTGTTGCTAAGGGGTATTCACAATCAGAAGGAATTGATTATGATGAGACCTTTGCACCAGTTCGCCGCCTAGAAGCCATTCGGTAAGCTGCATATCTTTGCCTACGAGGGTTCATTGTGTATCGATGAGACGTAAAAGAGTGCATTTTTAAACGGGGTACTAGCAGAAGAAGTTTATGTTGAACAACCTCCAGGCTTTGAAAAAGGCAACCAAGTGTACCGTTTAAGAAAAGCTCTTTATGGCCTGAAACAAGCTCCTCGAGCTTGGTATGATACACTCTCTCAGTTCTTGATAGACAGTGGATTCACTAAAGGAATAGTGGACAAGAACCTTATTCAGTATAGAAGATGGAGAAGATATTCTGATGGTTCAGATTTACGTGGACGACATCATCTTCGGATCTCCCAACAAGAAGCTGTGTGAGAAGTTTAGCAAATTGATGCAATGGAAGTTCGAGATGTCCATGATGGGTCAGATGAGTTACTTTCTGGGTTTACAAGTCAATCATAGTACAGAAGGGATATTCATCTGCCAGGCGAAGTACACAAGGAATCTACTGGCCAAGTTTGGAGTGCAACATTGCAAGGAAGCCAGAATTCCCATGATGACCGGGTTCAAGATGGATCCAGATGAAGATGGTCAGAAAACTAATCAGAAAGAATATAGGGCTCTCATTGGATCTCTACTATACCTGACTGCCAGCAGACCAGATATCACATTTGCAGTAGGTGTATAGATTTCAAGCAAATCCAATGCAAAGCCACCTAGAAGCAGCTAAGCGGATTCTCAAGTATCTGAAGGGGACAATAAACCTTGGTTTATTTTACCCATCAGATGATAATCTAGAAACTTAGTGGATATTCTCGATTACGATTACGGAGGTTCTGCGAATCGAATGCGGAAGTCAACCTCGTGTTCATGTCGGGTTCTGGAAATAAACCGATCTCTTGGTTTTCGAAGAAGCGGACATCGATTGTTACATCTACTACCGGGCGAATATATGGGCTGCGGAAGTCGCTTTTCCCCAACCGCTCTGCTAAGTCGAAATTGAGGATTACAACATCGTAGCTAAGAACGTACCTATATTCTGTGACAGTAATAGTGCTATTGCAATCACTTAGAATCCTGTTCTACATACAAGATGCAAGCACGTGGATGTCAGACACCATTTTATCAGAGATCACGTTGAAAAGAAGAATATCGTAATGGAAAAGATCCATCTTGACAAGCGTAAAGTCGATATTTTAACTAAGCCGCTAGCGAGATCGATTCGAGAATTATGCAACGAGCTAGGGCTTCGGATCTCAAGAAAGTGCACCGTAAATGATTGGTGGATCTGATCTCGAGAACCAGTTGGTTAAAAGACTAACCAAAGTTAAGGGGATCAGTTGAGTTAGGAATCTCAACCGATCGACGACTGACGAGGAGCCGATCCGAAGTTCGGACAAGGAGTAGATCGAAAAGTCGAAAAAAGTAGCCGATCCGTTCGGACAAAGGAGCAGATCGCTTCAAGATATATCGACATAAGGAACCGATCAAATTGAAAGATTACTTTATAAGTCGATTAAAGTTGCAGAAAACAAGCAAGTCGTACAAGTTGAAAGCTACATGATCGATAAGTCGGAAGAGGGCAACACAACAATGAAATAACAGAATTTTTTCATTGATAAGGACCCGGAGGTCAGAATTACAAGTTACAAGTGATATCACAAGCTACCTACAAGCTATCTTCAAGTGGTATTACAAGCTTCAAGTACAAGAAGACCCGGAGGTCACTACATAAACCATAAACCTAAGCCAACCCAAGGCAGGGAAGGAGAGAGAGAGATTTTAAGAGCTGATGCTCTCCTTCTCTCCGACCCAGGGGGCGCAGAGAAGCTTCTAGAATCCTGAAAGCTACTCTTAGAGCTTCGAAGTGAGGAGCGAGAGCGAGCCTTGAAGGATCTTTAAGCTAGGAGCCCTTAGACATGAAATCAATGGGCTCTCCAGCTGTTAAATGGGGCACAGTGCCACAGGTTTGGTCACAAGGACCAAATGGACACTAGTGTCACATGCAAATATTGAGTTTGATACACAAGATCGTATACCAAACTCATGTTTTGTTTCAGACTGAGTCTGTTGATGCTAATTCTGTCATCTCGATAAGCGCACAAGGTGCATACGGATAGGAGAAGTGCCTTCTCATTTGCCTTAGCAGATCCGCCTCCACGGTGGTAAAGAAGCTTTGCGAAGGAACACACAGGGTTGATTTGAGAAGCTAAATTCATTGGAAAAGGGTTAAAGGTTTTCACCGGAAGTTTCACCGGAAATAAGGAAATCATCGGAAAGGCATGAAGTATATGCTAAAGAAGATGAATGGTTTATGTTGTGTTGTTTTTGCCTAACACCCCAGGTTAATTTATAGAAGGAAATTAGGGGTACAAATGCAAATTTATTTTCTCAGAAGACCTTAAGAGAAATTTGCATCGACAACGCGTAAGGGACACGCGGCTAATGGTTGGATGAGTTGACGGTGTGAGTAATCACAACGTATCTATGCCATTATTACGGAATGTCAAATCGCGCCGATTTGGGAATCGAGGCGACTTTTTGACTCCCCGAAGCAAATGCTTTGGCGGGAGTTTAACTTAAGTGCATAGTAAATGCGGGCTGAATAGAAGAAGATTGAAGGATGAAGTGAATCAGATAAGTGCATCAGATGAGAGAATCAGATAAGTAGATCAGATAAGTGACGAAGTGCTTCACACAGAAATCTGATCAGATAAGTAAGATATTGTTGGGAAATGCTTAAGGCTACCATCAGTAAGATCAACAAGCACCAGATCAGATCACAGTGGTAACTGGTTGATTACAATATCAATCAGTCAGATACGTTCTCTTATTTATCCCTTTCTGAATAACTTATATGCGTTATTTAAATAAATTAATTTTACTCTGTTTTCACTTTATGATGCATGCTCTGCAAATCTTTTAATGCGAACTTGGGAATGTATTTTTAATGCGTTTTATTGCGAATTTTCGAGTCCGAAATACGAGAAGACTACTTTTCTCAACCGTGCGATCAAAATACTTTTTGGTCGACTAATCTCAGCCACCAATTTCAAAACACGGATACTTGAGTACTTTGGAAAGTTTTGCAAAAAGGTTTTTCCTCGTTTTCTATAAAATCCAAATCTTTATCAGAAAACTTCTTTCCAATACTTCGTCTTCTCAAAGCTCTTTAAAGCTCAAAACTTTCAAAATCTTCAGAGAATTACTTTCGAAATCAATTGATTCTTTTCTTACGATTTCTCAAATCCTCAAATCAATTTCTGGTAATTTCTCGTTTAAATATTGCTTTATTTCAATTCACTCTGGTACCTAGGTTTACAAATCGTGATGATATGTTTCTGTAATTTTTATAAGATCTATACGCTTACTTGCTAAATTGATGCTAAGATTACTGGTTTGACTGAATTTATTGAGATATCTTACTCAAACTAAACATCAATTTGCATATCGTACAGAAATGGCATATCTAATTCCACGACCGGGCCAAGGGAATAAGTTCTGCAACTTTGCATCGATGAAGAAAGACATCATTGATGAGAAGTATGTAGTATTCACCATCACCTCAGATCCTGAATCACTGGAAATTTTGGAGTGCTTGCAAGCGTGTGGGCTAGAACGATATTTCTCTACACATCAGAACATCGTCCACACCCATGAAGCCCTGGAGTTTTTATACAATATACAGAGGGATGAAGACATTGATGCTGACCTGGTTTCTTCCTTTGGCGGACTAGAAGTGCGAGTGTCGAATGACGATATCCAGAGGATATTTGGCCTAACTCGAGGAAGCATCAATCCAGAGACCTACACGGCTAATGTAGGAGAAAAGGAATTTCTTGAAGCCAAGTTATTGAGACCAGCAAACAAGGAGAACACGATGAACGTCAAAGCCTCCTATCTGAAGAGGAAATATCGCATTCTCCTTGAGATCGTTCAGAAGGTGATCATGTGCTCAACTTACAGTCTTGATGTTGTCACTTCGTATAAGATCAGTGTCATGGCTGCAATAATAAAGAAGGCTTCAGATATAGATTGGTTGGGTATGGTCAAGGCACGACTGAGGAAAGACTCCGGAAAGTTCGAACTGACCCAGAGCAATGTAGTGTGCTTATCTTCCAAGTGCTCCTTCATACACAAAATCTCTATCATTCTGTCAGATGAGCTGCCACAGAACTATGAATGGAATGAGAATGGAGCAAAGATATATCAAGCAAAGCACAAGGCCATATTGGGCAAGGATGAGTCCCTACATGGACAATCTGATGAAGATCCAACTCCTTATGTGCCCAAACCCAAGGGAGAAAAGAAGGGAAAAGGTAAGGCAACTGCATCATCTGAAGCGCAGGGAACGGCCATTCCGGAAAAGAGGATGAAGAGAAAGGATCTGGCCAAGAAACCAGATGCTCAGCGGAAACGTCAAAAGAGAGTGACTTCTCCTCTGAAGACTGCTCCAAGTTCTGCCCAGCAAGTTAGCAGAACGAAAGATCTGATGCAAGTGGAATCAGAAGAGGAGATAGCAGTCCGCTCTGAGCCCACTACCAGTGAAGTAAGGGAAGAGCAGATGACCGCAGCAGAAGGAGAGAAATCTGTCAGAAGGACAGAAGTGGAGCAATCTGAGGAAGAATCACCATCTGACTCTCTGCCTCTCACCACGATCTTCCAGAGAGCAAGATCGCCAACGCCCACTTCCAAATCACCATCACCCTCTCCTCACAAAACCTTGTCACCCTCACCTCACCTATCAGATCACCCAGATCTCCCACACCACCAATCAATGAACCTGTTCACGACACTGAAAACCCTCAAAACGCTGAAAATGAACCACAAATATCCCAATCTCCAAACAAGTCACAAGCACCTGAGAGATCTGACAAGCGAGTGTCCATCTCAATTAAACCCTTCAACACCAGAACCGTGCTTGCTTCACCTGTTTCAGAAAGCCCCATCATAAGGATAATGAAGCAAGAAATAAAGGAGTATCTGCTGGAGCTGTGCCCTGAATTGGATCAACATCCTGACATCCAGCAACAAATAGAAGAGATTGTGTTCTGGAGGGATATCAGACTGAAAAGCATTGAAGAATTTCTGATTCTCATGACATCTCTGGGATCAGATTTCTTTGTAGACTTGGAGATGAAATGCTTAAACACTGCTGGGATTGAAAGTGCTGTTGAATTGGCATCTGAAGATGATATCAGATGGTTGATTCACGAAAGGTTCGGAATTGCTGATAATAGGGAGAAAACCGTTCAACCTCCTGCAGATCATGAGGGAGCTGCCGATGAACCAAGAATGGGTGCTGCAGATGAGACCCAACTTGGCAAGGCTTCAACATCTGACCAGACTGCTACGATGAGCTCTGATACCCTAGATCTTTATACTGAGAAGATTCAGGATGGGATCAAGACTGCTTTTGAAGATAAATTCTCAGCGCTCACAGCAGATCTGATGAAGCGATTTGAAGAAGAGCAAGCAAAACTAGTTGACAGAGAAAGAAGTCACACAGTTGGGATGCACAGTGTCATCCTCTCTGAAGTTATGCAACTAGTTAATCCTCTTGCCGAGAAGCTAAATCTCCAGTCTGACAAACTCAAGGTTCAGACAGATATGCAGACACAGGTACTATTGGAGAATGTCTGGGCATCCTTGGAGAAAACTGATAACCACATGGATATGGGTTGGAAACACTTTGTAGCTTCTATAGAACGAGCAAGACAGGATATCAAAGTTGCTCTCAGACGCTTCTTGAAACCTGCACCTTCTGCCACCGTTCAGATCACTCCTCTTGTTGTCGACGAACTCAGAGAGGAGATCACACGACAATTCAATACTCTGAACCGCAGGATGTCCAACCTCTTTGATGAAACCAAAAAGGGGGAAGGACAAGAGAATAAAGAGAAGAAAGAAAAACAGACACAGTTGGTAACAATTACATCTCTACCAGAAATCACTGTATCTGACTTGCCAGCCACTTCATCTATTGATCTCGTTGCTGAAGTAAAAGAAACTGTGGAGCAACATAGCAAAGAGATCACTGAGCAGAAAATTGCTCTTTCAGAGGTTATTGCCAGAGTCGACAAGATTGAAGACTTTTCTTCGTTCGTACAGAAAAGAATGGAAACTGATGATCAGGCCAGGAGCCTTGAACTCGCTAAAAAATTAGCTGATTAAGACGAACAAGAAGAATCTGAGCAGAAGGCAGAGGCAAGATGATGAAAGCAACTGCGGAAGATCAGAGACAAGGTTAACCATTCTCTACCAAAAGCCAGATGACTCCTGAACAAGTTCAAGAGCAAACAAGACAGAGAATTAGAGAGGCCGCCATCAAAAAGCAGAAGTTAGCAGAGGCTAAGGGACTAAACATCGCTTACATCCGAAGGAAGAGGAAGAACGAAGCTGCAGCAGAGGAGATTGCTTGGGAGAAGAATGCCCTTCCAGCACCTGTTAAAGACATCCTCTGTGCACGGCTAGATCTGCTTCCAGAATGGGATCAGATCAAAGAAGAATGGTTATGTGACGTACACATCCTGGAGAAGATTCCGATTCATCAAAATCAGACTGAAAATGATGATGAATTCCGGAACTGGTTAGAAACGATGTATCCAGACTTCTACCAGACAGTGATGAAAGAAGGGAAAATCATGTCACTAATACCAGAAGCTCCACCCTTTGAACTACTCCTTCCTCCTTTGTGTCCAGACAAAAAGCTAGATGCTGTAAAATTCAAGAATGCCTACTATGGATTTGCTAAAAAAGGAGGGATCCATAGAAGAGAAGATCTGGACAAACTAATGCAAAGGATGTACAAGATGTTTGGCATCCCCAAAGAGCTGCAAATGTTCAAGTACACCTGAGGAAGACAACTTGGAATCAGATGATATGTACATTTTTCATGTATTCTATAACGCACACACCTATCTGAATGAAACATTTCATCTCTCTGATTCTAAGACAATGTCTCATTGTCTTCTGAAATATGTACTGCATTTCATTATCTGCATTTCTATTCGTGGCATCTGTTTTTTCTGATTAAGTGTTTTGGTTCCATCAAAAAGGGGGAAATTGTTGGAAAATTTGTATTTAAGTTTTGATGGAAGTTCCAAAACAGGTTGTAATAGGACCAGTCAGACCTGTTAGCTGACTGATGACTTAGAATCAGATTAAGATGACCAGCTGAAATGTATAGATAGCTGATGTAAAAGATAGGTCACATATTGAGGGGGAACTCAATATGTATAGGTCAGGTCGAAGTATCAGATAACCCAAATAAGGTCAGATGATCAGAAGGCTAAGAACAAATACGAAGAAAAGAAGTCAGAAGATCAGGTGAAGACAGAAGACACTGAAGACTCGGATGAACCTGAAGACTCAGATGAACCTGAAGACTCAGATGAACCTGAAGACTCGGATGAACCTGAAGACTCAGATAAACCTGAAGACTCAGATAAACCTGAAGACTTAGATAAACCTGAAGACTCAGATGAACCTGAAGACTCAGTAACAGACCTGAAGACTCAGTATGACTGAAGACACTGAGGCTCAGAGTCACCTGAAGATCAGAAGACTACCAAAAGACTTGAAGACCTATATCAGCCGAGTCTTCATATTGAGCTAAGACAATTTGCATCAGAAGACTCAACAAGGTAGACTGATCAGTTATCTGATCAAGTCAGCTCACACCTGGCGTCAACCAAAATGGTACACCAGACAAGACGAATCTTCTACAAAAGGAATATCAATCGTCTAACGGACAAATTACTGAAGTGCCGCCTCGCGAAGCCAAGGAGAAAGCGACACGTGCACAAAAAGAGCTGACAATACGGGATTCGACACTGCGGACATAAACAACGCTAATCATGCCTACGGCCACGCCGATATTCGGAGCACGTCACAATCATATCCTACAGCCTCCCTAATATAGCCCGAAATTCAAATTGCTCTCCAACGGCTCTTTGATTTCGAGGTCTATAAAATGGAATCGATCTTCAAAATTGAAAAGGCCGGACACTAAGAACTAACACGGAGACACCGCAAAAGAAGCAAAAACTACAGCAAAATCTCCGCTCGAAGAACACCATATTTGAAGATTATTCTTAAAGTGTTCATCCCATAGTTCTTAGCAAGAAATCCTATTCACTAGCATTTGGCTGCATAAACACTTGGATAGATTTCCAGTTGGAACCACAACAAACCTTTACCCAAACTCGAAGTTGGTTAAGTTTGTTACCGCAAGATTTCAGACTAGGGATTCTAGTTTCTGATTTCTGGTTCGGTTGAGTGTGAACTCAATAAATATCTGTTGGGTGTTGGACTAACACATAAAACTAAGTCCAGTTGGTTAAGTTGGTTAAGTTGGTTAAGTTGGTGCCCCTGTGTTAAGGGAAGAGTGGACGTAAGACGGGTTTCGTCTGAACCACTATAAAATCTTGTGTGCATTTACTTGCTTTCTTGTTGCTTTACACTATTCACAGAACTGAGTTTAAAACTGCATACATATTCTAAGTTAAGCTCAGTCTGCACCAAGCAACTGATTTGATCAGGTTGACACCTTAGTTAGCCGGTTGAAAACTGACTTAAGAATCTGATTTGATAAACTGGTTTTTCACACGGGTATTTACAAGCTTCCGCACTCTCAGTTAAACTGACAAGATATCAAACTGGTCTGCCCCCAGGGACTCAGTAAGATTGAACATCAGTCCAAACTGACTCTCTAGCACTCTGATCAGGAAATCTGCAAATCACACCTGATCCGCACGAAAAGTTTTCTGAAGTCTATTCATCCCTTCCCTCTAGACTTCTGCCCTCACAAAACCCGTTCGAGACCTACATCTACATTCCTGAAAAAAATTGCTCTGCACTACAAAAAAAAAAGTGAGCAAAAATCCAAATTTACCCCCTTCACATGCTGATGTCCAAAAGTAAAAAGTTGCAGTTGATATGACAAGTGATGGGAGAGACACGATTATTAATGACAGTAGGGAAGGTTCCTCACAATTCACCTTCCTCATTTTTTTGCTTTTCATCATTCTTTCTTACGCATAATTTCACTCTCACCTTTTTTTTTTCTACCGGAATCAATGGCATCGACAAAATCGCAACCAGTGTTCCCCGACGACGCACCAGACCATGAAAATCACTATTTCTCATCACTCTTCGTCTAAGTTACACGGATACAGGTACGATACGGTGCGGGTACTGGGACACAGATTTTTAAAAAATAATAGGGTAAGATACGCTTGGGTATGATTATAATTTTTCAAATTATTTTATATTTTCATTGTATATATAAATATTTCCACAATTTTTTTTTGAAAGTATGTGTCTTTGTAACCTATGAAATTTTTTAACACCTAAACAAATATAAAATCAAAACGAGATGAACATCATAATAAAATTATGTGAACGAATAACAGTTTGACAGTGATGTGACCGTGTGAGCAATAAAGAGTCAATATTTTTTTACTGTTTGTGTGCTAATTTGGGTTAATTTAACATAAAATAAATTTATTTCAAGGCAGAAAATAAAATAAATTGTACAAATTTGAACCCACGTGTACCCTATTCGTGTCTGACACGCCGATCAGCTGTGTCTGACACGGTACCCAAAATTATTATTAATATTTTTAATTGAAAAACGTCACGTGGCGTACTGGGTGCGTATCCCACCCGTATCCGCGTACCCAAGTACCAACGAAGTATCCGACACTGCATTATTCAAAAATTCCGAGTACCCATGCATCCTAGCTCTTCGTTCACCGCTTCATCACTCTTCCTCTCTAAGAACGACAAAAAAAGTACCATTGCAAACTCGCCGAAAAAGATTGCATCATTGCCAAAATCATAACATCGTCCATTTCGATAAATGTGCCAATGAAAGATTCTTTTTGGATGTAAACGAATGTGACGTTTGTAGATTGTATTCATTTTTTTCTTTATTTATTTATTTAAATTTTATTTTATGAATTTCACCTGAGTGTGAAATCTGTAACACTATTGCTTAGCATTCATAAACACGAATGTAGTTGATTGAATCTTTTCCGTGTTCAACAATTTAGAAGTGTACATATTGAATTTATGTTTTCATATTGCATGTCCTTGTTTATATTACATATATATATATTATGTAATGCATTAATGTAAATTAAATTGCATTGTATATTTAAACTTTAGTTTATTTATTTGTATTGCATATATTTGTTGGTATTGCAGTCTTCAAAAGTATGAATCATTCTAAGTGTAATGATTATCTTTAAAAAAAAATGTTTGTATAAATTTGACTATGTATATTTTTATATAATCATTAATTAGTTAGTTTAGTGTTATAATTGTTATCACAATAGGGGAATTTATTTATATTTAATTCATTCAAAAAATAATAATTTTTTAATAAATAATATTCAAATTTATTTTTGCTTGGACTTCATTTTTCAACCCTTTTTTTTAATATATAAATTATTAGTAGCTCATTTATGCATTCTCCAAAAAATGAATGTTCAAAATAAATAAATAAAAACGAAGAAAAAGAATTAACTTCTAAAAAAATATATTATACTAAAACAAAATAAACATGATCCATTTAGTACTTTTTTTTTGTTGATAACACGGTATCCGGCTCAAGGGCCGACTAATCCGGGGGACCAGAACCCATCGTCCATTAGCGGGGGACCCCACTTCAAGCCAGAGCTAAGCTCTCTGTATGGACTGACCCAACTCAAGAGTTGATCGCATCTAAGAGGGTTCGAACCTGAGACCTAGAGAGGAGCATACTCCTAAGTCCCAAGCCTACAACCACTAGGCCAACCCTTGGGGGTTATGATCCATTTAGTACTAACATTATCATAAAAACTTCTAAAAGAAAATAAGAAAATCAATATGAATATTATTGCACACGATGCAAATACAATTGCATAATAATTTATGTACTTGCATTACATGGTGCTATATTGCATAAGAGAACAAAGAGTTCCATTATTTCGAAAGCTTCGGGTCTTCGTTTAATCCTTCTCTTCCTCTGTTGCGCACATCCTTCGTCTTTTTCAGCCACAACACCTCCACGACCCCCAACTCACCGGAAAACCTCAACTTTAAAACTTCGACCCCAAACCACCACACCACACCATACCGCTGCCACCTCCGCAATCATCACTATAACCATATATTTCCAAGCATCAACAACTTCACTGACCTTATCTTTCCATTCTTCTCAGCCTCTCATCATATTCAAACAGCACAAAAAATCTTTTTAGTCACAAATTTCTATAACTGGGGCACATAAAAATTTACAACTGGGTTTGCTTCAAAAAACTTACAATTGGGCACAAAAATTACAACATGGGCAAAAAAAATTAGGGTTTTCGATGTCTCCGCCGTCTTCTCCGCGACCCCGACTCATCAAAAAACCTCGATTTTACAACTTCGGCCCCACACCACAACACACCGCCACCACCGAAAAATCATCGACCAAAATTTTAGTATAAAAAACTGGGTTTGTGATGAATTAATGAACTGTCAAATAAATGATACCTAAAATAAAAAAGAAAAAACCTAGAGCCATAAGTAAACAGACCGTACCAGAGGCCGGAGCCCCACTAAAAACCTTGCCAGGGTAAAACCCCCCTGGGGCAAAACCCCTAGTCGAAGGGAAAAATGGATACTCCTCTAAACAGGGACTACTTCGAGAGACGAAATAGTCCTTATTCATATCTGAATAAAGCAGATCACAAAGAAAATTGGGACAACCACCTATTCAAACATTATCATAGTGTAATTTGGCAAGTAAATCAGCAATGGAATTCCCTTCCCTATGAATGTGGGAAACCGTGAGGGTAATATTGGACCTGGCCTTGGCAAACTTCGGCCAGCTGGCTTTGAGCCTCCATGGGATATCCCTCCCACTGCAAGTAAGAACTTTGACAGCAAGCTCAGAATCATTCTCCACCCAAATGTTAGTCCAACCCCTGGGCGGATCAAAAACCACCCCATGCATACCAGCAAGAATCTCTGCTCCCAAAGCAATTAATTTTTTTATCCCGCGCCAGCATGTCTTAGGTTAGAAATCACTATATAATTTTTTTGCTCCACTCCATTCTCTTTGCATGCAAGAAAGATAAACCTAGCTAGCTGCTCCCAAATCACCTCCAAGCTGCTCCCAAATCACCTCCAAGCTGCTGATTCTCCACCACCACTACCGTCGAGTCTCTTCAGACATCGCTACCATCACTGCTAGACAAATATCGCAACCCTTTCCTGATGAGAAAGAAGAGTGGCTTCTGGTGTGACATCAGTTGACCGCCACCATTGGCCAAATATAGTCTGCTGCCCTTGCTGCTGGTATTTTCCATCAAAAAGAGGTAAAAATTTAAAAAGATGATGAGAAACTTATATCACATCCCAACTAAAATTATTGAAATATTGTATCTCATTGTTTCACTCCACGAGACACACCACTTGCTCATATATAGCATTATACTCAGGAATAAAATATGGTTAGGAATTTTTTACCTTACTCAAGTTTGGTAAGTAATAATTCAGTTAAACACTTCTCATTGAATTTGTTTAGCAAAAGCTTTATTAAATTTTAAAATATATTTTTTTAGTTGTTTCTTAGTCAGAAAATAGTTCCTTAATGAAAAAAAAAGAAAAGGAAACGATATCGAAGCTAGTAATTGTTAATTTATTTGGATTTTATATGCATTGGGTTTTTTTTGTTCAGTTTACCTTGGAGATATGCATTGCTAATTTTATGATTATTTTGGAGAGATACATTTATTCAGTTTATTCAATTCATTACGTTCTATGATTACTTTGGAGATATGCATTAGGTTCTTTTATTCAGTTCGTTTGGAGATAGGAAATCACACCAATTCGAAGCAATGAACAATAAACAAAATAATCACTACTACACATTTAAGCTTGGACAGCTCCACTTGGATAACCATTTTTTCAAACAGCTCTCCAAAATGTCCCTTGGAGAGCGGTTTTATTAAAAAAAAAAACTTAATAACCTCGTGGTTCATAACTTAGACAGTGGTTCATAACCGCTGTGGAAGGGTAATTGGAGAGCGGTTTTGAACCGCTGTGCAAGTGAATTAATGCATTTCAAACTAATAAATAAGTAAATTAATGCTTCGTAACCTCGTCGATCATTACTTCTAAAAATTACCCCAACCTTATTAACACGTCTACATAATATATTCAAGAAACAATACAATAATTATTAGAAAAGGGATAAAAAAGACCAACAAATTATTTTACAAGAAACAACTATTTTATATGGTTATAATTGATGACCACACGTTTCCGATATTCGGCTAAAGCCCATAATGAGAATGTGTTCCTGTAGAGGGGATAAATACAATTAATTCAATTTTGTCTAAGTATTACCTATTTAGATAGAAAAATATTACTTGTTTAGATAGAAAAGTATTACTTGTTTAAATAGAAAAATATTACTTGTTTAAATAGAAATGTATAACTTGTTTAAAGAAAAATATTACTTGTTTAGATGAAAAAGTATTACTTGTTTAAAGAAAAATATTACTTATTTAGATAGAAAAATATTACTTGTTTAGTTGAAAAAATATTACTTATTTAGATAGAAAGGTATAACTTGTTTAAAGAAAAATATTACTTGTTTAGATGAAAAAATATTACTTGTTTAAAAAAGATGGGTTTTTCTACGGTCAGAAAAGACTTCGCCATTCCTGACGGTAGGAAACCAATAAGAAATTGCCACGTCATCTACCTTCGCCATTAGCGATCTGGTGTAGCTGTGAGGCAAAATAATTTTTATTTTTTTTAAATAATATAAAATTACTAAAATATCCTTATAATAATATTTTTTTTAAAAATTATTATATTATAATAATCATTTTCAAGACATATTTTCGTCTAATTTGTATATATATATTTTCCATCTTTTCAGTTACACCAATTTAGAAATATACAAAATCACATCAAATTTTTTACATAAAACATATATTTGGTATGGTTGGGTGCCTGCGACAGAATTGGTCTGAGTTTATTTCATAAATTACCCTATCTATTTTTTCTTTGGTCTCTTGAAAAAACTGTCAAGATGGTAGGATGAAATAAATTACATGAACGGGGCTGAGTTTGATGTGCTTTGATGTTAATCATAAATTTTTCGTTTATGATTATAATAAATTTGATATGTTTAAAATATTTTGATTTAAAAATGAAAATATAATTTTATAATTAATGATTTTTTTACATTATAAAGATAATTTGGTCATTTGATATTTTTTTCATTATTATTTTAATTTTTTTACTAGGGCAATTGCATATAGCAAAGTGCAAACACACTAATGTGAAGTGCAATCATAAAAAATGAATCTCATTCGTTGGATCAATAATCCAATGGTAATTAGAGAATTTATAACGTAAGGAATGACGAAGGTTTTCCTGACCGTAGAAGGTCCCTTTAAAGAAATAAAAATATTACTTATTTAGATAGAAAAATATTACTTGTTTAGAAGGAAAAGGTATTACAAGTTTAAAAGAAAGGTAGTACTTTTTAAAAAAAAACAAGTAAAAAATATAATTTTAATATAATTTAATTTAAATTTAAATTTATATAAAAAATTATTATATAAAAATGTGAATGAATTAATAAATAAGATAATTGAAATAAAGAATTTTAAAAAAAAATTGTAAGAAAAAATAATTTTTAGAACACATAGAATTAATTTCATTAAGTAAACGCAAGAAAGCAAGTGCCCGAACGAAATTGATCCCCGCTCAGGCGCCCAAGGTCCCGTGTTCGGTCCCCCATGAAAGCGAATAATTGCCTCAATTAATTGGGAGGCTTGGTGACTTATATATAAGATTTGTTGGTTCGGGGCTAAAAACCATTGTCTAGTTATCAATTTTGATACTTAGACAACGGTTTTTAACCGCTTTCTATGTGGCATCTTGCAAAGCGGTTTTTAACAGCTGTCTAAGCATATATTTTGGACAGCAGTTAAAAACCGCTGTCTAAGCTCCACTTTTGCACAGCGGTTTTTTAACAGTTGTCTAAGCTTAGACAACTGTTACTTGGACAGCTGTTATAACCGTCGTGTAAGGCCTTTTTTAAGGGCTGTGCAAAGCCAAATCTGTATTAGTGAATGGACACTAGTTTCTTCAATTTGTGTGATAGGACAAGCATTAGGTTCATAATTTTAGATTTATTGACATTGAATTCTTCAATTTATGAGTTCTTTGAGAATATAATCATTAGTTTTGTTGTCAATTTAATGGTGGTATACTGTCTTTATTGAATTTAAAGAAGATGCTGTGACTATTTTAATGAGTTTTTCGTATTTTAATTTAACTAGTCTTTTGCCCGAGCTATACACGGGCCTGTTTTATTTATATATTCACTTTGACGGCATTGAATTATATTACTCGTTTAGCTTTTTATGAATTAATCATTGAAAGCACAAAATACTAAACAATAAAAATTGACCGGACTAAGAAACACCTTTGTTCTTTTTTCACAAACCGTCAAATAAAAATAGCTATATAATTTTTTAATTTTAAAATGTCACTCCTTTAATATTTTTTAGACTTGCTCCCAATCTATCTCTCTCTATATTAACTTAGATAAATAATATTCTAATTTCATATATCCATCTCCATTGTGATATGTGACAAAAGCAGGAGAGTGACTCGTTATTTTCGATATCATAATGTCCTAATTTTTCTTCTTTTTATCTCCTTATCTCCTTCCTTCTCTATTACATGTTCTACATCCTAATCACCCCTCTTGTCTCTCTTGTTCTATTTTTTCTTATTGAAATTTTCTTTCTCGTGCTTTCACCATTGATTTGGTTTCAAGTTCAAGTTCCACCTTTGTCTTTTCTTCCTTTATCAACCTTCTCAACTTCCCTCTCAACTGAGAGATTATGTTCTTCCTTCTTCAACTTCTCATCTTCTATACTAATATTGTGAAGTCAGTCTTTCATCCCAATCCACTATCCTAGCAAAATAAACACCAAGAAGTCATATTCATCATACAATGCCGAGCTCAATGTAGAGCTAATATTAAGCCTCTTTGAGCTGAAGGTAAATATTTTGAAAGGTTCATGTCCAAATTCTTTTCAACACATGTGAGAAGAAGAATCATCCAAAGAGGTATGATAAAGGTTAATTTGATAATTGAATTTTCAATAAACCCGTCATTTATGAATTCAATAGCATTGTGAAGGCCACGTGGATTGGCCAATTGGTATGTTTGATAAATTAGACAAGCAAAGATTTTAGCAGATTTAAAAGGAAATTGTGAGTGCACTGGTGAAAAGTTTAATTAATAAAGGACATTTAATACCTTCTACTTGACATTCTTTCATGCAGAGGCAGAACCAATTATTTTGATGGTCCCGGTGGAAAACCCATTTTGTGCGAGCGGAAGCAAAACATTTCATTGCGGTGCATATAAAAACAGGGGTGAAGGAATGGTGATTACAGATTTTTGCATTTTTAAGCTCATGTGTTGTGTTTTGCTTATAATCGAATGCATATGACAAGATAAGAACGTAAAACAAAAAGAACACAACAAAGTATAGTGGTTCGGAGACTCAAGCTCCTACATCCAATCTCCCTGTTCCTAGGGAAATTCCTTCAACTGGACTTATCACCCTCTCGGGTTCGCCTCTAGATATTTAACGAGCTCACACTCCAACGGGACTTATCACCCTCACTCGAGATTGCCTACAGATGTTTACCGAGTTCACACTCCAACGGGACTTATCACCCTCACTCGGGATTGTCTACCCTCCCTTTCGGGATTGCTAGATGTTTACCGAGTCCACACTCACCTACAAACTTAACTGACTGATTTGGGTAAGGTTTGTTTTGTTTCCAACTATGGTGAGATTTTCCCTTACATTTGTTTAGCCTCAATGCTTTGGGATGAGAAAAAATCTCTAAGCTTAAGATACATCGTGGGTTGCTTAGATTGGGTTCTAGAACACTCTTTGAATATATGCGTGTATTTCTTTCTCTGTGTTCTATGGTGGGAATGATAGATGATTTGGCTTGATAGATGTTTCACGCATTCTTCCACACAAATAATGAAGGAAGAACTTGTATTTATAGTGTGGATTTGAATATTCTGGTTGGATGGAGTCACATTCAAATCCATACTATTCTAATAACTTTTTTTGCGAACTTTTCGGTGGTTGTCTTCCTCTCATTGGTCCACGTCGGTGATTCTAACGGCTATATTCCTCGAGATTCCTCGCCTTGGAATCATTCGAGATTCTCTGAGTCTCGGTGTCTTGATTCCATCCCGAGCCTTGGTCTATCGAGCCTTGGTGACTTCTCTTGGCCGGACCTTATGCGATCGAGCATCTTGACACTCGGTGACCGAGTTCAATTCTTCCGTCTTGAACATCCTCGGCCTCGGTCCACTAACACTCGAGCTAACCGATCATCGGCGGCGTTCGATTCTCGGTGAATATGACTTCGATGACTTCTCTTACGATGACTTCTTTTCACGATCCGTATCGCATTTACGGTTCTCGATATCGATTTCTTCTACTTTGATCCGATCGGCTTTCACATGATCGGATCGATTATAGCATCAGTCGGCATATCAGTATATTTGCATCAGATTAGTACATCAGGTTAGCATATTTGGTTAGCATATCAGTTTAGCACATCTGATCTCAATCATCTGCTCATCTTCATATCTGATCTCGATCACGTCTGATCTCGATCAGTCTCATCTGCTCCTCTTCTGATCTGCAACCTTCTCTTACGATCTTACGGTTAGTTTCTTTACGATCGACTTTGTGCGCTCTTCCGATCATCGATCCGTGCGTTACGGTCATCGATCGAGGTCATCCGATCTTCGATCGGTGACTTAGCTTTTCTTCTCTTCTAATTTTGCTCAGCTCATCAGTTAACTCTTGAACTCATCTTACTCATCTGATCTCGATCAGTCTCGTCTGCAGCCTCGTCTGATCTCGATCATCTTCGTCTGATTTCGTGAGTTCCCCCTCAACTTGTTCTCTCGTTCCCCCTCAACTTGTTATCTGTATATTAGCTTCAAAAACACAAGTTGATAATGTTTTGGAATAATTCATTAAAACTAAAATATCCCAACATATTTTTTAAAGTAATAATATGTAATGTATTATGTATGTGCTAAGAAAGGTTTGTTCTATTTTCTATTATTCTTACATGTGCTTTGAATTAGTGCAAATATGCTCTATCAAACAGTGAAACTTAAGTTGCACTAAATGAATTGGAGATTTAATTCAAAGATCAGACGAAGTCCAGGTGTGTTGACAGAGTAGTTTTTAACTTTAGTCTTGCAAGAGGACTGGATTAACTGGTGTCATATTAGAAGTTGTTTCCTAAGAGGGGCTGAACAGGTTTTTTTTTCCCCCTATAATTTATGTAATACTCAAATGTTGCATGATGATATTTTAATGATTCATTTTATGTAATTATATATGTATAGACATTGTTGCTGAAACTTTTATGTTGGAGGTCACAACTCATCTACCTCATTTGTAATTTTAATGATTCATTTTCTGGTATTTATTTGTCTTTCTGTATTTAATAGTTATTATTTTGTAGGTGTACAAAAAAAAAAAAAAAATTGTTGAGTGCAACTTTAAAAAATAGATTAACATATTATTTGGTTGATTGCAGATTAACAAATTATGTAACCCATGCAAATCAATCTTTATATATAGAAATATGCCCGTAAACACTAAGTAGATAAATTCAAAGATGGTAGATTGATTTCTATTGGAACCTTAATTTTTGTGATCTTTTTTAGTTTAGCATGTGTTGATGTGTGTAGCATTGTTTGCTTAATAGTAAGATGATCATGACTCCAGGTATCATATGTCGTTCATTGTCTATGCAGTCCTGTTATCATTTCTTCAGGTTTTCTTTATGTTCAAGATTTTCGAGGAAATCACTTGGCTTGCCTTTGATTCTCATATAATGTATCCTCTGTGTAGAAATATCTTTTATCTGCAACACGTAAAATGGGTAACTGAATTCCAAATCAGATACGCATTGGGTCGTTGATTCATTCGATCTGGCAAAAAAATCATAGGAACAATTAAATAATCAAAGAATTTATTTTCTTTAACCTTTATCTAGAAACGAAATCCATTCGATCTATTAAAAAATCAGCGTCATTTTCTTATTTCTTCACTCAAATGCCGATCAAGATTCATTAACCTTGACATGAAGAAACACTCTATCTAATCTTTGCTTTTTCAATATTCCATCTCAGCTACTCAACAATCAGTACATCTAAAAAAACTCAATATAAGAAAAATCAGTACAATTTGCAAATTGTCATCTACAAACAACTTCAAACCTGCAGACTCGCACAGAATTTTATTTAATTAAAGAGAAAACTTGAGCTCAAGCCAATCTGAGCTCTAATATTAACAATAACAGCGTGGTAAAACTCATAAGCTCATTTATAATGTGAATGACCAATAGCCAATTTCAGAAATCAAAGCAAAAATACTATAATTAAGAATGATAATAGGAGCAAACAAAATAACCTCATAGTGTTGGAGTCAGGGGATGGATCAACAATTGGATACCATTGAAAGAACTATCTAATGAACTCCCAGGTCTCTTCACAATGTACAAATAACAAACAATTTAATTACACCAAATAACAAATAAAAAGTGATAAAACGCCAGACAAACACGTATACTTAGCAAAACATTTATTTTGCCTAAAATGTTGATAATTCATTTTTCACATATCGAATTTCCAAGCTCACAAAAAAGGATTAATTTCACTTTTGGTCACTAAACTTTACCTCAATTATATTTCACTTTTGGTCACCGAGTTTCATCCTTCATCAAAATTAGTCACTTAACTACACTTTTCTAATCAGACTTGGTGACAACGTTATTTTACCGCCAGAAAACTAATGGGAGCAAACTGAAGTGGCGCGAATTACATTAATCAGTGTCTGTGGACTCCACCGATCGGCCTCGAACGCTTTTGTTGAGGGAAAAAACAAAAACAATGTCTATGGACTCCACTGATGCAGGGGTTGAGAAATTTGAGCACCAGGGATTATGAATTGGAGAGAAATAGATTGAAGTTGAAGAGAAATTAAAGCTTGGAAAAAGGGGAAAGAGGCACGGTGAATTGGGGATAAAAAATAAAGGAACCTATTGTAATTCGCGCTACTTATGTTGCCCCCATTAGTTTTTTTACGGTGAAATAACATTGTCACCATGTCTGATTAAAAAAAGTGTAGTTAAGTGACTAATTTTGATGAAGGGTGAAACTCGGTGACCAAAAGTGAAATTAACCCCACAAAAAATAATCATACATTATGCACCAATATCAGAGAAAGCTTTCACCATCTACTAACTAAATTATCTGATCGACAAATCTAAAAACGATAAAAAAACATTCCAACTACTAATTAAATTGAGAGCTTAAAAATCTTTGTTTTATGTTGAAGCTTGCTATAGATATAGTTTAGAGCTACATGATGAAGAAGAGATATCTGAGGAAATTGCATGCTTAAGAAGTGGGATTAATGCCTTGTCTGAGGCAAAAAAGTCAGCGCAAAGAGGGGCAGCCCAGCAGCCCTTGGATGCAATAAATTATTTAGAAACTAATATGAACCGTAATCTGGAGAGGGCTGTGAAGGAGAATGACAGAGTGTACCTAATGAGGGTTCGTGAGAGATCCACGTTGGGCGCTGGTCGTGGGATCCAGGTCACCGTCGTCACCTGAGATACATATTTGCCCATGATGCATTAATATCCTGTAACAAAATATGTACGAAAAAACCACTTTAATATGTACTCTTATAATCACAATTCAACAAATAAGTCATAATATCTCAGCAGTAAATACTTAATATCCTCTGTAATAATAAAATCTCATTTCATTGTCATCTTCATCAGAGCAATTGCAAGAATCTTCAAATTTGATCACCGTTAGAACATCAAAATAATCAAACATCAATTGTAGCAACCCAGAATTGATATGAATGAATCTGCAGCGTCCCAAAATTCGTCAAAACAATCCCAGAATCTGTAACAACCCAGGAGTATAGACACACTGAAGGAATAAAAAATTTCAGCAAAAAATCGACAAAAAGTAGCAACCCAACATCAATTTGAAAAATGAAAAAACTGTCGATTGAAAAATTAATTCGAACCGTGATCCACCGATCAATCAAAACCACCTAGATTAAAAAATAAAATTAATTCGAACCGTTATCAGGTAATTACTAAGATAGAGTTTGTGTGGATGTAAAACATGTAATAGTGTAGGACCTTGAAACTTTAGCTCGAGTCCGAGATCCTTTGCTCGTTGTGGCGTCGGATCCATGGGTGTCCTATCCGTCGTCGTCTCTCCAGAATTTGAATCGTGTTGAATACGTCGCCGTCTCTCCAGTTTTCGCAGATCCGTCCGTTTCGTTCAGCAATCTCTCGCACTTCCTGCGTTTATGAGGGAGCGGTGTGGTTTTGAAAGTTATTAGTCCAATGAGTAATTACTGTTTTAACTTTCCAAACGTAAAATGGGAGAATTACTGAATTAGGCAAATGGAAAATTTAAAATTACATGTTTGAGATTATTTTCAAGGCACGTGTCATTAAGATGGAGCTGATTCTTGGCAGCATTTTGGAGGTGTAATCCTCCTATTATAATATAAGATTACCATTAAATTGTGATATGAACTACTTGGAATAAAAATAGTTACAGAGGTATAACGTTTCTCTGGTATTGAGTTGTTTAACAAGGGTCACGTTGCTTCTCCTCCAAACTGTTACGTGCATTGCCTCATTTACTCTCTCTCCCTCTCCCTCTCCCTCTCCCTCCCTCCCCCCTCCCTCCCTCCCTCTCCCCAACATACTCCCTACTCATTCATCACTCTTTCTCCTACAACTGGTCAACAATTTATTCCATCACAAAAATTAAAATTGCATAGAAAAGAGTCATGTGAATATATTCGTTTGAATAGTAACATATTGTACAGTTTCTGCTTAGATATTTTGTAGATTTATTCGATAAAGCAGATATGATATGTTTGTGGAGTATTAATGTTTAGAATTGTTAGAAGTCTAAGATGGGTGGGAGTTGAATCTTATATTATAATAGGAGAGTTGCACTCACATAATACTGCCAAGTGTCGCCTCTACTCTGCTGCCACGTGTCATCTTTATAATTTTTTAACCTATTAATTTTACCATCATCCTCTTCACCTATTTTTTCCCTGCGCCAAAAAAAATCTGACAGCCTCTTCACCTATTTTCATCCGCCTCTTCACCTATTTTCTTCTTTCTTCTCTGCGCAAAATATCAGACAGGAGCCGTGCACGGTATGCGACAAGGGATAACTGAAACAGGCGACGATTTGATTCTGAACGACTCGCGATTCAGATATACAGATCGCCCGCGGATGCCCTGAGAGATCCTGGAACGGGGTCGGCGGTGATGGATGCGACAAGGGTTCATGGAACGATGATGATTTGATTCGATTTACTCACGATTGGATGCATGCATTTAACGATTAGCGGGCGGACTGCTTTATTCTCTGTAAGTTTTCCTGCACAGTAACAGTTATTTTCTGATTTCGAAACTTTACTTAATATTGAAAGAGAAGTGGTTACAACAGTGGGCAAAACAACTTGGTTAGAGAAATGGATGGATTTACTGCAGTTTGTCATCGCTGCCATCTTCAGGGGTCTGGGTATTGATTATTGTATGATTATATTTTAGATATTTAATTGTTTCTGGTTTCAGGCAATTGATTTTCAGCTCATATTCAGTCTTCCCTTTGCCGCAATCTATAGTGTAAAGGTACGAATTTTTTTTAGTTAGGATTCTTCTTCTTCTCCCCTAATTATTGTTATCTCTTTCTTTTACAGATTTAAAGCTTTTTAAGTGTTTCTCATTCCCCAATCATGTGCATCTTCGACGTATATAAAGTTATTTCAGAGTCGGAATCAATTTTCATTTTGTGGTATGTTGTAACATGAAATAGTCCGACTTGCCAGTGGCAGTGTTTCTCCATATTACGCTTGTCATTAGAGATGACTTTGCTTTGGCTGGGTAGGTCGCGAGGCGACTTAAGAGGCTACACAAATCGCGAGGCGACTTGGAGGAATGTGAAGGTCGCTTGGTGACCTGGGAGGCGAGTAGGTCGGAGTCGACTTGGTCGGAAGGTCGGATAAAGGATAAATATGGAAAAGATATGGGTAGTTAATGATTTATCGGATCGTAATCATGTTATGTATATCCAGGAGCGAGAATTGCGGAACAAGCCAGGAAGCCCTATCCTGGCGGCTGAAACCCTAGCAAGCCCGCGAGAGAAGCCCATGAAGACACTTAACCTAGTTCTACATCTATAAAAACAACCTGTATCATTCATTGTAAAGGATCGAACATTTTAGTATTCTAGGCAGAAAATATAGTGAAAGAAATCTGGCTTGGTCGCCCCCAGACGTAGTCTTATTCACTGACGAACTGGGTAATCAAATCTTGTGTTTTTACTTGTTTTGATCGCCTACTTATCTTTACATATTGTCTGTTGGCCGGAGAATACAATCCGGGTACAACAATTGGCGCCGTCTGTGGGAACACTTTCTTGAAGAATTATACCAATTCAGAGAAAAAACCCATTTTTCCAATCCAGCAATGGCGATCAACCAAGTCCATCCTACCGGACGTGAAATAGATGCCCGTGACGGTGACAAAGTCTCTCTGAGCTCGCAACGCATTCGCCCAATGGCTCCGGTGATCACCCCTGACTGGTGGAACTTGGTTCAAACACCAGAGGACGCCAAGACCGTAATGGTCGTCCTTAACAAAAAACGCCTCGCCTTCGACGGCGAAAACGAGCAACCCCCATCCAAAAAGGTCGCCCAGGACACCGGGACTTTGAAGAATAGGGGCGCTCCGGCCAGAAGGGACATTCGATGGTTCAACTGGCCTATGATCCGGCAAAACATGATGTGGTTCGGAATCATCGACTCCTGGAGAGACCTGCGGGGTCAAACAATGTGTTCGACCGACTTGGGGACCTAGGGGTCCAGAAAGAACCAAAGGTCACCGAGGACGAGGTGTAATCTGAGCCTCGACATGCTGATCAGGTGGAGCACGATCTCGCGCTGGCCCTGAACCTACATCACAATGAATTGCCGAGGGGATCAACCGCCCACCGTGGTGATCCTCCAGTGATGGGTGTAGTAGGAGATCATCGATGCTCGTGTCAGTGGCTTTGACTTCGGACGGTCCAAATGACTTATCGAAATGTGGAGAATCAAAGTGGGCCATCGAGGGGCCGAATCACATCCTCACCGGACTCTCCACTTCCACTCGGCCATGGTTTACTCCAGGCGCTACCGGAGAGAAAGATCAACATAGCGACCTTAGATCACTATAGTGGAAACACAGACCCAAGGGTTCATACGGCAAAGTACAATTCCTACATGACCTCTATGGGCGCAACCGATGCGACTAAGTGTCACTCTTCTCTTTAACTCTGAGTGACCAAGCTCATCAGCTGTTCTTGACGCACTTCACGGCTTTGGCACCCCGACCTGCGACCAGGCAGCGTCTAATGAACACTCAGCAGGGTGATACAGAGTCCGATCAATCTTACATTGAGAGGATCGACAAACTCATTCTCGAAGGAGATCCCATAGGGGATGAGGCAAAACTACTGGGGGCCGTCTCCAGCCTCAAGAAGGGAACCAAGCTTTGGGGACGCATGACTGCCGAGTACCCGACTAGCTATGCCGACTTTCGAAGGCGAGCTAGCGACTTGATCCACACTGCGGAGCTACTAGAATCTCGACTCTTCGATACTAAGGAAGTCGCAGATCCCAAGAACAGCTCCAAGAAAGCCGGAGGGCAGTACAAGCCACCCGACAACTTCAAGCCCTTTGAAGAGAACATCCCAGTCAAGCTGATGGAAGCATTGAGCATGACTCCCGGACATGTGTACAATCAGATCAGAGAGCGGGAACTACTCCTCCCGCCTCGCCCTATCAAGAACAAAGGCAAGCTGAACCCCAACAAGTTCTGCCACTTTCACGAGTAGGTAGGCCACTACACGAGCGAATGCAAGGACTTACTTCCCCAACTCTGGAGGCTATAAGAAGATGGTTTGTTGGACGAGTTCGTCAAATGACCTCAGAGGAATCAGGATCGCGCTCAAAAAGGTCGCCAACAGGCGGATCGCCCACGGCATGGGGAACTCGCTCCCAGAAATGCCGACCAGGGAATGGGGCAAGGGGAATGACCTATCCCGCCCATGCTCGAGAATGCGGGAGATCGCATCATACATACCCTCTCCCCCCTTCGGGACAGTTGGAGGACTCTCCTCGACTTCCTCCTCTAAACGGAGGATGAAGGCCGAGATAAGGGAGATAGAAAATGCCAAGAAGATGGTGCTGCCACTCTTTACAGTGGGGGAAGAATCCATCACGATCGAGTTCGGCGAGAAGGACAAAGCTGGGATTGTCTATCCTAATGTTGACCCCCTTGTGATCAAAGCAAACATCATGGGGATTACTGTGTGCCGACTACTGGTGGATGGGGGTGCCTTCTGCAATATCCTCTTCACCCCTAGATCAGCTTGGGGATTATGATACCTACATCACCCCATGCGACCACGTCGTGAAAGGCTTCGGTGATGCAATGGTGAAGCCGTCAGGGTTGATTCGGCTGGCTATTGAGCTAGTCTCTACTTTGAACAATGAAGTTAGGGCGACTAGGTTGTTAGATTTTCTAGTTGTCGACCTCCCAAGTTCCTATAACGGCTTTCTTGGGAGGCCTTTTGAGCATGAATTCGAGGCTGCGTCCTCCACTTTCTATTTCTGTATAAAATTCCCCACCAAGAGTGGGTTGGTCGGCATCGTTAAGGGCGACCAGGTCGATGCAAGAGGTTGGTTGATTTATTCTTCGTCTCTTTTCAATTCCGCATCAACACCTATCAAACAAACACTTGTAATAGATAGTGAGAAACAATGTGAAGAATTGAATAACAAAAGATCAAGTAAGAAAAGAAGCCACAGCGACCTCAATCCAAGAATGGGGCCCGAGCCTAAAGAGTTTCTAATCGAGGCCGAGATCGATGACCCCCATTAAGATGGAACAAGGGCCATCCCGGGAAAGAACTCGAGAAAGTCAAGGTAGATCCAGCTCGCCCAGATCTAGAAGTCATTATAGGCTCCAGGATACCGGACGACCTGAAGGGGGAAGTCAACGACTTTCTCAAGAAGAACTTGGACGTCTTCGCATGATCACACAAAGATATGATAGGGATCGACCCGGAAATCGCCTGTCATCGACTACACATCGACCCAGCTCGGAGGCTGATAGCCCAAAAGAGGTGGAAATTTGGCCCGGAAAAGTATGCAGCACTAGCTGAAGAAGTGAAGAAGCTGCTAGACAACAACCTGATTATGCAGACCGACCAACCACAATGGGTAGCTAATGCGGTGTTGGTGAAAAAGTCAAACGGAACCTGACTACTGTGCATTGATTTTACCGACCTCAACGAGGCTTGTCCGAAAGACTTCTTCCCCATGCCTCACATCGACCACCTGATAGATAACACAACTGGACATGAGATGATGTCGTTTATGGATGCTTTCGCAGGCCATCACCAGATAGCCATGTACGAACCAAACCGACAACACACCTCATTCCTGACAGAGAAGAATCTATATTGCTGGAAGAGGATGCCCTTTGGCCTAAAAAATGTAGGGGCAACATACCGAAGGTTGGTCAACCACATGTTTACCGACCAAATCGGTAAGTCAGTAGAGGTTTACGTCGACGATATAGTCGTTAAGATCCTAAAGAGGGAAGACCACCTGGCACACCTCGCACAAACTTTCGACATCCTGAGGAAATTCAACATGAGACTCAACCCCAAAAAGTGTAATTTTGGAGTTGAGTCTGGGAAGTTCTTGGGGCATTTGGTCAGCAAGCGAGGAATAGAGGCGAATCCGATGAAGGTTAAGGCCATATTAGATATGGGGGCACCCCGAAATGTGAAAGAGGTTCAAAAGCTCACGGGATGCTTGGCCGCACTAAACAGGTTCATCTCCCGAATGGGGGACAAATGCAAGCCAATGTTCGACATGATCCGAAAGAAAGAAAAGTTCGAATGGACACCTAAGAGCCAAGAAGCTCTCGAGAAAATAAAAGCTTATCTGGCAGACGTGAGCATCTTGTCCAAACTCGTCCCGGGAGAGAAACCTTTCCTATATCTCGCGGCTTCAGAAACTGCTCTAAGTGCAGTGCTTGTCCGGGCAGAGGGCCAAATCCATTTTCCCATCTACTTCGTCAATCAGACACTGAACGAGACGAAGCAACGGTATCCATCCCTAGAGAAGCTGGCGTATGCACTAGTCATGAGTGTAAGGAAGTTGAGGCCATATTTTTTTGACCATCAAGTCGAAGTTCTCACTTCCCTACCCCTGAGGAATGTGCTTCACTGACCTGACACGATGGGTCAGTGCCTCAAGTGGGCCATCGAGGTCGGGCAGTATGGAGTGACATATGTACCATTGCCTGCCATCAAAGCTCAGGAACTAGCCGATTTCATCGTCGAGCTCACATTCCCTTCGGAGGCCGGGTGCCCAAATAACCCGCCATGGGAGTTATTTGTGGATGGGTCAGCGACCTCCCAAAGGTCGGGGGCCGGTTTGGTTCTGATAACTCCAGAGGGTGTTTCTTTCCAGAATGCCATTACCTTCGACTTTCCCGCGACAAATAATAAAGCCGAATATGAGGCACTCATCAGCGGCCTAGAGATGTCGACGGCCATGGGCGTCAAAAGACTGCAAGTTCATACTGACTCCCAGCTTGTAGCCTGTCAAGTTTCGGGGGAATACAAGGCACAGGATGACAGGATGGCAGCCTAACAGGAGATCGTAAAAATATTGTGTCAAAAATTCAAACAAATCCATGTCAAACTGATCCCGAGAGAGCAGAACTCGCGAGCCGATGCCTTAGCACGGTTGGCGACTTCCGAAGGATCGCCAGAATTGAAGGATGTCACCATCACGACACTTTCCCACCCATCCACCGCACACATGAAAGTCACGACTTTAGAAACCCCGTCGTCGAACTGGATGACACCTATCATTAAATACTTGACTAGCGGCCTCCTACCAACTGATCGTGTTCGAGCTCGGCAACTACAGCTGCGAGTCGTGCGGTACACAATGCTCAATGACGAATTATACAAGCGAGGCTTCAGCACACCCCTACTTCGATGCATTACTCCAGAGCAAGGGCAAGTTGTCCTCCACGAAATACACGAAGGGGTGTGCGGGAACCATGCCGGGGGGGAGTCGCTGGCCCACAAAACCACAAGGCAAGGATATTTTTGGCAAACTCTAAGGGCCGATGCTATCATTTTCGCCCGCAAATGCCATATATGCCCCTTCCATCAAAGTTGCCCCAGAGGAACTTACGAGCATCCTTAGTCCTTGGCCATCCGCAAAGTGGGGGATAGACATCATTGGGCCACTCCCAACAGCCCCAGGCTCGGTCAAGTACGCCCTGGTAGCGGTGGTTTACTTCACGAAATGGGCCGAGGCTGAGGCATTGGCAACTATAGACCAAGATCATGTCATTAAATTCATATGGCGGAACATCATCTGCAGATTCGGATTGCCTCAGGTGATCATATCTGATAATGGAAAACAGTTTGACAACCTCAAAATAGATGTTTTTAAAAAAAAATTGAAGATCACAAAGCTCTTTTCAACCCCGTACCATCCCCAATTGAACGGTCAAGACGAGGTCGTAAACAAAATCATCAAGCACACGCTCAAGGCTAAGATTGAGGGAGGAAAAGGGAAGTGGGCTAGCGAGCTCTCGGATGTGTTGTGGGCATACAGGACGACCTGTAGAAACTCAACAGGAGAAACTCCTTACTCGCTGGCTTTCGGAACCGAGGCAGTCATACCAGCGGAAGTCGACTTTCCCAGTCTCCGCACAAGCCAGGTCGCCTTCGACCACAATGAGGAAGCCTTGGCCAGAAATCTAGACCTACTCGAAGAGAAGCGCTTTGAAGCCAACTTGAGAAATGCAAGATACAAGCAAAGGTCAGAGAGGTACTATAATTCTAAAGTGCGACTTCGACGCTTCAAAGAGGGGGACTTGGTATTGAGAAAGATACTCGGAGAGTCAAGGGGTGCCCTCGGTCCAAACTGGGTGGGTCCTTTCCAAGTCTCAAAGATCCTACCAAATGGAGCCTACGAGCTCGAGAAACCAGAAGGTACCAAGACCCAATATCCGTGGAATGCAACCCACCTGAAGAAATACTATCAGTAGGTCCACATCCATATAAATAAGTTGTATCAATCGATTAATAATGATCATCTCTTTACCAAATCCTTGTGTAAAAACCAAGCGGGTCGCATAAAGAACACATGTGAATGATAATATGCGAATTACCCGAGGTGCGACTTTCGACATACTGGAGGAAAAATCACAACCCAGCGAGGTGTGATTAACCCCGACTTTGTAAGACGACTAAGTAATGTCCGAATAGCAAGTCGCATAAACAGTAAGACGACAAGGACTAAGCAAAAATTAAAAGTCGCATAAGAAAATCAAGTCGGCACAATGAAGGAATTAATAAAAAGAGACTTTTCATTTATAAAGCCCTGAAGGCCGGTACATGGGAAATTAAAAAAGAAACAAGAAAAAATTACATCATGAGTTTTTTTATCAAGGCGCGACCTCAGGCGGAGGGCTGACCGTCCCAAAGGGGGTCCCAGGAGTTGGATCGGCGGAACTCGACGACACCTCTTCAGAGTCCGGAAGGGGATGCACAATTTAACTTGGGTTGGCGAAGAAGGAGAGGTCGATGCCCATATCCTCTAAATCCTTGATCTCCAACATGACACTGGGGGTAGGGGGGTTATCACGGACATAATCAGAAAGCTCGGCGACAAGCCCGCTGAGGTCGCCGGTGGGGTTCACCTTGTGGTAAATTCGGATGACACCCACGAACTCCATCACGTATGCGAAATTAGCGTTCAGCTCCTCCACGACCTTGAACTGCGCCTCCTTGGCGACCAGCTCCCCTGTCGCCTCAGCCAACCCTTTCCTCGCCTCCGCTAGCTCGGCCTCCACCTCGCCCAACCTGCCCTCTGCCCGAGCCACTCTCGCCTTCTCAGCTGTG
The DNA here is from genome assembly GCA_037126765.1 of Stenogyne calaminthoides. Taxonomy (NCBI): domain Eukaryota; kingdom Viridiplantae; phylum Streptophyta; class Magnoliopsida; order Lamiales; family Lamiaceae; genus Stenogyne; species Stenogyne calaminthoides. The sequence continues at coordinate 33,521,945 of JBBCBC010000001.1, read as the reverse complement.
AGTTCACCCTCGACCTCGGCCACGTAACCTTCAAGAGTCGAGATCCGTTGAAGGTGCTCGGAGTTAGCTTTCTCCGTTCATACGGGTCTCGACGCCCGATCGGGGATCGACTTGGCACAGTTGGCAACTTCAGACCCAGCGACTTTAAATGATTCTTGAGCTCGAGTCAAAGCTGGCGCGCCACTTCTCGGGGGAAGAAGGCAGCATGCAGGAGTAATGGGCCGAAATCTGAGTTTCGTCACCTTACAGCACCGAAGTTGGCATGATCGGTTTGCGTCCACCCCCGAGGCAGATTCTGTAGGCCTCGAGTAAGGTACCCGGGCCAGTTCTCGAGAACCCCAGTCAGAACAAGTTGGGGCGACCTCATGAAGCTCACCACCTCCGGGGAAAATTTGGTCGGTCCAAACTCGGGGCTGCAAAGAGATGCTAGTTGTCAGTAAAAAAAAAAGAGATAAAAGAGAAGAAGGAAAATTTACTCATTCACCCGATCGGCTTCCCAGCCCAGCCAGGAGTCGTCCTCCGGATGGCGACCTCCCTCTGACCGGAGGGTCCGGGCGTGAAGGAGTGGGCTGTGAAGTCAGGAGCAGGGGCGACCTCCCAAGCCCCCTGTTGATCTCCGACTGATAGGTGCCAATTTTCTCCCTCACCCTCTTCCGAGCAGGCTCGGAAGTCAGCAGAGTCAGCCCCGTGGTCTTCCTCTTTCCCCTGTCCGCGGGAGAGGGACCGGAGGGGACTGAGCTTGGAGGAGCTGCCTCGGAGGTCGCCGCATGCCTCATCTGACCGAGCACGGACTTCTTGCGGGAAGACATCACGACGACAGGTGGTTGACATCGGTAAATGGGGATGGTAGGAACTACACATGGGAAAAACCGGTCAGGCAGGTCTCATGTAAGAATTCTAAGTAATGACAAATACGAATTACTTACAAGGGATCTTCAGATGACGTGGATATGTGTATAAGCCGGCCTTGAGATGATCGAGCTCAGAGTTCAAGGCGTTGATGTCCCGGCAGCTCGGAGGAGTGTCACGAATGAGGTTGTAATCCTCGAAAAGTCCCAAAGATACAAAGTCGGCAAAGCGTGAACGTGAAACTTTGCAAGATAAAAAGGGAATTAGATCAGTACAACCTCGAAGTCGGAAAATTTTAAACTCAACATGTTTGACTCGATGGGCATAGTCGGTCGGAACACGTATGGGCAGGTTGCTCAAAGGATCCACGAACTCCCATGCTCCCCCGATGAACCACCATTTGCGATGCCAGTCAGCGATCTTGTTGGGGATCCCACTCACCAGCTCGCGACCTTTCCGAAGTCACACGGCATTATAGCCACCGGCTTGGGCAATCGACGTTATCACGTATGCGATCTCACCAGGATTCGACAGCCGATTGAGCCCGGCCTGCCCCAGGACGGTCATGGTGGCCAGGATGTAGTTCCAGCCATTAGGGGTGATTTGTGTAAGGCTCTGATTCCAAGCCGCGAGGAGATGGGAGACGGCAGGATGTAATGGGAAACGAATTCCCACCTCCATCGTGTACTCGTTGATGGCGATCATGCCAGGCGCTGGCTGGTCGACACTCTCGTTGGGGTTCGGCCCGTAGAAGTGTACGTCCAGGGGTACTTTGTATAGTCGACGGAGGGAGCGCACATACCGATCATTCAAAGTCGACTGGTATTTCTGGTCGGAGGCTGCAAAATCCTACCTGACCGACTTCCTGTAACTCCGTTCTGGTCTCTTGTAGGGAGCACGGGCCTCATAGGACTGGTAGTCAAAGACCCGCTCATATGCCCCATAGTTGCGGGCCGGGCTAGAAGGACCCGCGGATGTACCCGTCCCCGATGCAACAGAGCGGGAAGGGCTGACATTTAGCGGGGGGAGGTATGTGATTTCCTCCAGTTCGGCTAAGAACTGTTCATCATCATCATCATCATTTCCCCCGCAATCTCTAGTATCGATTGGGGCATCAGTGGTCGAGGGCTCCCCCACATTGGTAGTGGCGGAGCTGGAACCATGGCGGTGGTAAAGGTGGGCTATGGCCAGATCATCGTCATCCGGAGATGACAGAATCAGAACAGGGGAAGGCGTGGGAGCAGATGGGGAACCGGATGCCATGGAAGGAGTGGAGAAAGGGCGAAGGTGTTACCTGAATTACTCTCTCAAATTGGAAGCTCGCCGGAAATTCGGATGCAAGAAGAGTTTTTTGCGCGGAAGATGGAGATGAAAGGGTTTAAGTCTTAAACCCTAGCCCTTTTTATAGAGAGAGGGGAGGGGGTGGAAAGTGCAAAGTGAATAAATCCAAGGCCCCCCGAAGAAAATAAGGTCGCACGTGTAGCGTTTGGCCAACACCGCATCTGCTGGATGGGCGAGCTCGCGACACATGACATCACCTGTCTGCCAAGCCATCATGACGAATCAGTCACACCTCACGTCGATTCAAGAAATTGAGGCAACGATTTGCCTCCCCAAAGATGACGGTTCGCTTCGGACACACTACCCAAGGTCGACTTGCCGCAGGTCGATGATGAACAACGGATCAAGTCAAAGCCCCAATGCGAGCTTGCGACCTCAACTTGAGGGGCAATTGTTGTAACAGGAAATAGTCTGACCTGCCAGAGGCGGTGATTCTCTATCTTGCACTTGTCATTAGAGATGACTTCGCATGGGTAGTCGCATGGGTTGCACGTGACTACTTTCAAGGCCCCCCGGAGAAAGCGAAGTCGCATGGGTAGCACGTGACCGGCACGCGTCTACTGGTTGGGCGAGCTCGCGGCATATGACATCACCTGTCTGCTAAGCCATCATGACAAATCAGCCACACCTCACGCCGATTTAAGAAATCGAGGCAATGATTCGCCTTCCCGAATATGACTTTTCGTTTCGGACACACTTCCCTAGGTCGACTTGCCGCAGGTCGATAAGGAACAACAGATCAAGTCAAGGCCCCAATGCGAGATTGCGACCTCGACTTGAGGGGCAATTGTTGTAACATGAAATAGTCTGACTTGCCAGTGGCAGCGTTTCTCCATCTTACGCTTGTCATTAGAGATGACTTTGCTTTGGCCGGGTAGGTCGCAAGGCGACTTAAGAGGCTATACAAGTCGCGAGGCGACTTGGAGGAATGTGAAGGTCGCTTGGCGACCTGGGAGGTCGCGTAGGTCGGAGTCGACTTGGTCTCGAGGTCGGATAAAGGATAAATATGACAAAGATACGGGTAGTTAATGGTGCGGATTTTGCGGATTGTAATCATGGTATGTATATCCAGGAGCGAGAATTGTGGAACAAGCCAGGAAGCCCTAGGCGGCTGAAACCCTAGCAAGCCCGCAAGAGAAGCCCATGAAGACACTTAACCTAGTTCTACATCTATAAATACAACATGTATCGTTCATTGTAATTGATCGAACATTTTAGTATTCTAGGCATAAAATATAGTGAAAGAAACCTGGCTTGGTCGCCCCCAGACGTAGTCTTATTCTCAGACGAACTGGGTATTCAAATCTTGTGTTTTTACTTGTTTTGATCGCCTACTTATATTTACATATTGTCTGTTGGCCGGAGAATACAATCCGGGTACAACATGGTACTTTTTGGTTTAGTTGATCATTGAACTCCTCTGAGTGGTTAATACTTTTCGATGTTGCTTTCAATTCGATATAATTCATTTTAAACTCAAACCTTTTGGATCATGTCCATTCCTTATATTACCAGTGTTATCTATATCTAATTGTAGGTGAACAAGAATAACACCTGACCTTTTTATGCTAATAACAAGAATAAGCTAATTTAATGTAGGCATATGTGTAAATTCACAAAAATACAAATATCTATTATGTTTAATTTAATTGAAGGTTAGTTTGCAAATTATCCACATAAATTTATAATCAAGAAATATGTACAAGTGTTTGGGATATATTTCAGATTTTGTTGTTGTTTCCTGATTATTTTTCTACTTAATGGTTAATTCTCGGTCAAATGTTACTTGGGAGATTCTCTATTCTAACTTCATACTTAATTGTGATTTTTTTTTCCTGAGCAGCTGAGCTCCTTCTGCATAAAGTTGAAAATAGTAAGTTATGTACTGTTTTTTTTTTCTAATCTTGATAACTTGCTGATACCCATTAGTGAACTATATTAAAGGTTTATAGAAATTTTGTCTATAGTTTTTGGAATATTTTATGGCTATAATTTGGTTGAATGTATCTAATATCCATTCATTTGATTGCTTTTCGACATTTAAAACCATATACCTATTTCAATCCAATGTGATGTTTCTATGGCATGTGTTTAGTTCAGGTTTCGCCTAAAGAAATTCCACCTCCAAAAAGCTCTGGTTTGCCTCTCAATGCCTATATTCTCTATAATCCTGCTCATGTTGAGCTAAATGCTATTGATTTAGATTGGGACCCCATTGTTCGATTTTCTCCGTATGTTGAGCTTTTTGGGGAAGGATTCTTTGCTGATTTTGCTCATGTAGATGATTCTGAAAGTAGGCATTTCACTTGGTGTTCACAGAGACTTGGAGAGCATGGATTCAGGTTAAGATATTTGAAACTTTAGCATTTAGCATTTTGTTTTTATGCTTCTTCCTGACTTAGAATTTAATTCTCTGAGTATCTTTGGCAACATGCACGCTCATGGAATTTTGTGGAGGGAATATGAGAAATCGTCAGACAACGTTGCTCCTCGGCTTGCAGTCATCCCATTGGTGCAGGTGCTGCTCATTTATCCTTATACCCTATTTTCAGATTTTATGGTTTTCTGTTTGTTGAAGATAATTTTGATTTATCCTTGACTACTATTTACTATTTTATTGTAAAATCATTGGTTTACTTTTTTACGAAAGAGAGTTGGTATTTAATTTTTCATATTGATTCTTGCAACTATTCTCACTGGATTAGTGTTTGGGGAAATGGAAGTTGTTAGATATAGAATGGGAGTAGACGATAGAGATTGTCGGATTAATAAGAATTTGTATATCAATGTCTTCATCATTTGAAAAACTAGACTTGAATGGAAAACAAATGGCTTCTATTTTTTGGAAAATCTTCATTATGATCTAATTTGGCAATTGTGCAGGTATCTGGCCTTATGATTTTCAGTCATAAGATCTGAAGAGATAGAGTAAGATACTTTCATATCACGGCACTTCAACTTGGTGAGCTTTGAGATTATTACCTATCTTAGAAAAAGTTTGACGTGATACAAGCTGCAAAGAGTAAGACAGATGACTTGATAACAACTGGACTGTAAATCAAAGGTATCGTCTATAAACAAATCAAAAAAATTGTGAATTTTCTCAATCATATTGTTGGTTACGATTTTGTTGAAGGATTTTTATTTCCAAATTCCTAATTGATAGGCCCGGTGGAAAACCCTTGAAATGCGGAAAAATCATGAAATGCATATAAAACAGGGGTGAAGGAATGGTGATTCCAGATTTTTGCGTTTTAAGCTCATGTGTTGTGTTTTGCTTATAATCGAATGCATATGACAAGATAAGAACATAAAGCAATAAAGAACACAACAAAGTATAGTAGTTCGGAGACTCAAGCTCCTACATCCACTCTCCCTGTTCCTAGGGAAATTCCTTTCAACTGGACTTATCACCCTCTCGGGTTCGCCTCGGGACTTATCACCCTCTCGGGATTGCCTACAAATGTTTACCGAGTTCACACTCCAACGGGACATATCACCCTCTCGGGATTGCCTACCAACTACCTCACTTCACCACTACTTATCTCTTACGAAAATGGAGTTTGGGTTTGGTGTTGTCTCCAACTATGGTGAGATTTTCCCTTACATTTGTTTAGCCTCAATGCTAAGGTTGGGAAAATCTCTCTAAGCTTAGGATACATCGTGAGTTGCTTAGATTGGGTTCTAGAACACTCTTTGAATATATTTGTATATCTACAGACTTGTGTTCTATGGTGGGAATGATTGAGTATATGTCCTCTTAGCTGTGTAGCATCGTTTGCTACATTCTCCACACCTAATTTGATGGAAGATCTTGTATTTATAGTGTGGATTTGAATGTTACCATTGGAGAGAATCACATTCAAATCCATACTATTTTTGTATGTTCTGCAGCTTCTTCAGGCTGGTTGTCTTCCTCTCATTGGTCCACGTCAGCTGAATTCTAACGGCTATATTCCTCAGTTTCTTCGCTTCGGAACATTCAGGTTATATTGAGTATTCAATTATCTTCTTCGAGTCTTGATAAATTCTTTGTCTTGATATTCTCGAGTCTCAGTGTCTTCAGAGACATACTGAGTCTTCAGGATCTTCTGAGTCTTCAGGTTTCTCTGAGCCTTCAGGTTTCTCTGAGTCTCAGGTTACTCAGGGTTCTTGATTCAAAAGACTTCTCTTGGCCGGACCTTGTCGTCGGATCGTATATCGACACTCGGGTTGACTGGTTCAGTTTTTCGACTTCACATCCCGACCCCTCAGTCACTTTTACTTACTGACCCTCAGATCATTTTACTTACTGACCCTCAGATCATTTTTACTTCTCGAGCCTCGGATCACTTTACTTCTTCGAGTCTCGGATCACTTTTACTCGGTATCGATTTCTTCTTTGCACTGATCGGATCGGATGTTGATCAGATCAACACATCTTCAGATCAACATATCAGGATAACATCAGGTCATCATATCAGGTTATCATATCTGATCTCGATCACGTCTGATCTCGATCAGTCTCATCTGCTCATCTTCATATCTGATCTCGATAACGTCTGATCTTGATCATTCTCATCTGCTCCTCTTCTGATTTGCAACCTTTTCTTCTGATTTGCTGTCTTTAGCTTTTCTTCTCATTCTGATTTGCACAGCTCATCAGTTAACTCCGAACTCATTTAACTCATCTGATATCGATCAGTCTCTTCTGCAGCCTCGTCTGATCTCGATCATCTTCTTCTCATTTCGTGAGTTCCCCCTCAACTTGTTCTTTCATTCCCCCTCAACTTGTTATCTGTAAATTAGCTTCAATAACACAAGTTGATAATGTTTTGGCATAATTCATCAGAACTAAAATATCCCAACAATTTCCCCCTTTTTGATAATGAAGCTAAAACATTAAGATATATGCATTTTTAAAGAAACGGGTTTTCGTTTATAAAGATCAGTTCAGGTGATCACATTAAAAGTGATCTTTTGAACTCCTGCTTTGATACCAATTGATAGGCCCGGTGGAAAACCCTTGAAATGCTGAAAAATCATGAAATGCATATAAAATAGGGGTGAAGGAATGGTGATTCCAGATTTTTGCGTTTTAAGCTCTTGTGTTGTGTTTTGCTTATAATCGAATGCATATGACAAGATAAGAACATAAAGCAATAAAAAACACAACAAAGTATAGTGGTTCGGAGACTCAAGCTCCTACATCCACTCTCCCTGTTCCTAGGGAAATTCCTTTCAACTGGACTTATCACCCTCATGGGTTCGCCTCTAGATATTTAACGAACTCTCACTCAAATTGGACTTATCACCCTCTCGGGTTCGCCTCGGGACTTATCACCCTCTCGGGATTGCCTACAGATGGTTACCGAGTTCACACTCCAACGGGACTTATCACCCTCTCGGGATTGCCTACCAACTACCTCACTTCACCACTACTTATCTCTTACGAGAATGGAGTTTTCGTTTGGTGTTGTCTCCAACTATGGTGAGATTTTCCCTTACATTTGTTTAGCCTCAATGCTAAGGTTGGGAAAATCTCTCTAAGCTTAGGATACAACGTGGGTTGCTTAGATTGGGTTCTAGAACACTCTTTGAATATATTTTTATATCTACAGACTTGTGTTCTATGGTGGGAATGCTTGAGTATATGTCCCCTTAGCTCTGTAGCATCGTTTGCTACATTCTCCACACCTAATTTGATGGAAGATCTTGTATTTATAGTGTGAATTTGAATGTTACCGTTGGAGAGAATCACATTCAAATCCATACTATTCTTGTATGTTCTGCAGCGTCTTCAGGCTGGTTGTCTTCCTCTCATTGGTCGGTCAAATTTGAATTCTAACGGTATATTCCTCGGTTTCTTGGCCGGAACATTAGAGGTTATCTTGAGTATTGATATCTTCTTGAGTCTTGATAACTTTGTGTCTTCAAGATTCTCTGAGTCTCAGTGTCTTCAGAGACATACTGAGTCTTCAGGATCTTCTGAGTCTTCAGGTTTCTCTGAGCCTTCAGGTTTCTCTGAGTCTCAGGTTACTCAGGGTTCTTGATTCAACAGACTTCTCTTGGCGGACCTTATCGTCGGGTATCTTGACACTTTCGAGTGACTGGTTGATTCTTGACTTCCGAGACATCGACCCTCAGGTCACTTTTACTTACTGACCCTCAGATCATTTTACTTACTGAGCCTCAGATCACTTTACTTATTGAGTCTCAGATCACTTTTACTCAGGCTATCTGATTTCTTCTTTGCCTGATCTGATCAGATTGACTGATCAGATCATCTTCAGATCAACATATCAGGATAGCATCAGGTCATCATATCAGGTTATCATATCTGATCTCGATCACGTCTGATCTCGATCAGTCTCATCTGCTCATCTTCATATCTGATCTCGATCACGTCTGATCTTGATCATTCTCATCTGCTCCTCTTCTGATTTTCAACCTTCTCTTCTGATTTGCTGTCTTTAGCTTTTCTTCTCATTCTGATTTGCACAGCTCATCAGTTAACTCCGAACTCGTCTAACTCATCTGATATCAATCAGTCTCTTCTGCAACCTCGTCTGATCTCGATCATCTTCTTCTCATTTCGTGAGTTCCCCCTCAACTTGTCCTTTCGTTCCCGCTCAACTTGTTATCTATAAATTAGCTTCAATAACACAAGTTGATAATGTTTTGGCATAATTCATCAAAACTAAAATATCCCAACATTAATTATTAGAACATGTGTCTTTTAATCATTTTCACCATTTGCATAGATATTGTCCCATGGTCTGTGTCTCTTTATCATTTTTTCTTGCCATTTTCCTAGGTATTGCCCTATGATACATTTATACAAGATTTGGATGTTACTAATGCCCATGAGTTTGAAAGCTTTCTTAATAACAACTGCATGCACGGGGTAAGTTTCTACTGGCTCATTCCTACCCAATTTAATACTTTATTCAAAATTTCAAATCATTCACAAACATGCGGTAGATAAAATAATAATCGATATCTGAAAGACTTTTTTGCCATGGTCGATATCTGCATTAGGGCCGCGGGATTCTATTTTTAATATGTTAATTTTATTGTTTAGTTTGAGGACCTTGAGGCATTTGCACGTCCAAATTTTTTTTTCATAACTATGTTTCCAATCTTTTTGTTTCCAAATCTATTTTATATATGTTTTGCCATAATAATGGAGAATATACATGTTCTTTGATTAGTGAAATGTCAACCTTCTTTTACTTTTTTTTTTAATTCGGGAGAAGAACAATGGTGATGGTCGTAACTTGGAAATGTGGGTGTACCGGGAGATGGTGAAGGTAGGTTTAATTTTGTTTCAAATCAATCAGGCATTTTAGACATTTCGTAATTATATAAGAATTACATAAAAAGAAGACGAGCATAAAAAATTTCATAGATACACCAAATTGAGTCCTAATCTCAGAACAAAAGGCAGAAAAGTGAGTAAATTACTCAAAATGATTCTTCATCAAATATAACCATGTTGTACGAGAATGATCATAGACAAAGGTGACAAAATAACGAAATTCAGGTTTTGATGTAACTGGACACGGACCCCAAACATTAGAATGGACTGACTCAAAAGAAGCACTTGCTCGTTTATTGACCCGAGGACTCAAACTAACACGGTGGTGCTTAGCAAAATGACAAGACTCACAATCTAAAGATGATAACTGAGAAAGCTGCGAAAACAATTTCTTCAACAAAGAAAGTGAAGGATGACCCAACCGACGATGTGCATCCATGGGAGTGACAGTTACTATACATGCCACTGAATTAGGCTGATGTGTATCAAGAATGTAGAGACCGTCCGATTCATGTCCATTACCAATAATCTTCTTCGTCTAGATCCTGAACTAAGCAATGGTCTGAAAAGAATGAGACACAACAATTAAGATTGGGAGTAAGTTTACTCACATAAAAAGAATTAAATGAGAGTTCAGGGAGACTAAGAACCGATGACAATGATATGGATGGCATTGGGTGAACAGTACCCGATCCAATAACATGGGATTGTGAACCATCAGCTAAAGTAACAGGAAAGACAGTATTATGTGAGTCAAAGGTAGAGAACAAGTTTGAATTACTTGTCATATGATCTGTGGCACCATAATCAATGACCCATTTGGATGATGAGGAAACAAGACATTCATTAGGATTACCTAACTCAACAATAGCAGGAACAAAACCTGTTATGACTAATTCATATCCTGAAATTGCATCAACCTTGATATTCACTAGAAGAAATAGTGATAGAATTACCAGAGTTACCAGAATTATTGCCCCAATCAGCCACTTGAGGAGATGAAAGAAACTTCTCGTTCCATAATTTTGCCGTTTGATATGTCCAATCATATGATAATAATGACACTCCACAATAGTCTTCTTCTCGTAATACATAGTGAACCACAAATCACAAAAAAAAATTGAGATTTCAAATAATACCGAGACAGAGTGTTACCAAACACAAAATGACACACCGCTTGGATGTTGAACAAAAAGGGTACACATGCAATTATAGGATGTCGGGGCGAGTCGAACGCATCGGCGGAAGTGGCAACGGCAAAAAACCTCAGGCAGCGCGTGGAGGCCACACACTCGACTGCTGACTATGGGTCTTCATCCGATTGGTTGCCGGAAGGTGGCGGTTCTTCTTGTACTGCAGGTGTCGATCAGAACGCTATAGAAATAGTAAAACCCCAAATTTGTGCCCATACCTTAATTTTCTCAAACCCTAATTTTCTAAATTTAAAGCCCTAATTTTTTAATCTAGAACCATGCTCTAATACCATGTCATACTATAATCAAAAGACATATTGTGATAGGATTTTAAGTACATATATATATATATACAAGTTAGTATGTTATTCTAATAAAGGTCCACTAAAGGCCTATCTATACATATTATTCTGTCACATCCTAATTTTACGTAGTCTTTCATGTATAAATTTTTATAAAAATTTGCAGCGGAAAGTAAAATAAGTAAATAAGATTCTCAGTCTTTCATGTATAAATTTGTATAAGAATTTACAGCGGAAAGTAAATAAGTAAATAAGAATTCAAAGATTCAAAATTTCTCATGGAGATGTGACTAAAATTTAAAATACAATTTAAATTTAAATGTTGATACTAATAAATCAACATGAAAACAATTTTCCTCAAGATACATCCACCGTCCCTCCACCGCACTCCTTCTTAATCTGAAAAATGTTAAATGTATGGTATGAGCAAAACCACTAGCTCAGTGAGGTCACCTTATCAAGAATAAGTATAACATACAAATAAAGTGAAAATCACAAATAATTCATGTATGTAAAATCTTTCATGTATGTAAATTCCTTTCCATCGAAATAATCAATTGCTTCCATGAAGACCTCTCTTCAGTCCCGTGTTTTTTCTTGTGCACGGCGGTTCCCCTAAGGATCTCTCTTCAATCCTGGATTCCCCGAGGATCTCTCTTCAGTCCCGGGCCTCTTTTAAGTCCTGGCCTTTTATAAAATTTCTTATATAAAACTTGTCATGTACTTTCATGTAATGCAGTAGATAAATAATTTATTCATACGACATATTTAATAAAAACAAAGTAAACCACACCTTGAATTCATGTCATGGATGTAGATGCATGCAACAAAATAACTTTATTCCTTGTTTAAAAAAAGCTCTGGAATTCTGAAAACTATAAAATAATATTTTCTGTGTGTTTTGATTTCACAAAAAGAGGTCTCTATTTATAAGGAAGAAAATATATTTCCCAGTGGATAGGTTTAAATCTTGAAAAATGTATTTTGTTATATTCATGTAGATAGGTTTAAATCTTGAAAAATGTCGTTCATGTAGAATTGGGACTTAAACCTATCTATGTCGTTCATGTGGATAGGTTTAAATTTTGTTATATTTCCCAGTGGAATTGGGATTTAAACCTATCCATGTCGTTCATGTAGATAGGTTTAAATCTTGGAAAATGTATTTTGTTATATTTGCTATAATTAATACGTATTCTGAAATCTATAACATGGATGCTGAATTTAAAAAATAAGATTGGGTGGCTTGGCGCTCTGTTTAAAATAAAAAAAGATTTATGAATTTTTATTTTAAAATAATTAATCACGGGAGTACGATTTTGGATTTGTCTCGTATTTACGAGAGAGAGAAAAAACAAAGAGGATTTCTTGAAGGGAAAGATTAAGTTCAAATATAATATAAATTTTCTATATAAACATATGAAAGAATACCTGAACTTTCTTTAATCTATATTCTAGTTCGTTATTACACCTATAATCTATATTCTAGTTCATTACACATGAGACTATCCACCTCAAAAAAAGTGTTGAATCTTAGATTTTTTAAAATAAAATCCCTACGCTGTACTGAATTATGGTATTTAGAAGTCCACTTAAAAATAGCACCTCGTGTTTCCTTCGTATTTTTGAGGTTTGGTTGCAAATGGCAACTCACATAAAAGCTCAAGGATTTTGGTGATGCTAAGAAAACAAAAATGTAAATTAATGAAAGAATCCCCTAGTGCTAAAGATATTGAACTTGAGGAGGATGCAATAGTACAAAGTGAAAAGAGAAATGCCAGGAGTAGAATGACTATTAATCGAAGAGGGCCCACATACATGGAATCTCTTGACAGGCATAGGTCTAAAGGTTTGAAGGAAGATATAGAATTCAATTCATTGGGACAACCTATAGGTCCTTCAAAATCCTTGTATCAAAGCTATCTCGGGGTTTTAGTTCGTGATAAGGTGGATATTACCTATGTATTTTGGAGGGATGTCCTAGAGGATGTGATCAAATATGGGATTCAGTAAATGTAAGTTACTGCTTTTTCTTTTTTTACTCTTTTGGCATGCATTTAGAATTTAATATTGTTTGTTACAATTATGTAGTTGGCATTTAATGTCAATGAATGGAATATAAAGACTTGTATGATTTCATGTGGAAATAAATGGAGACAATTTATGTCAAATCTCAGGGAACACTATGTATATGGAAGACAACATGACACCAACTTAATGAATACACCACCAACGGACTATCACATTAATCAAGCTACTTGAAGTGCATATATGATTAGTCATTTGACAAAAGAATTATTGGTAAGCTTTCAAAAATATGTTATTTCCTAATATCGAATTAATTAATTATTGATTGTATGTTTTTTAATAAAATTTAGGAAAAGAGAAAGAAATAACGAGAGATATATACAAGCATAACCTAAATTTCCACATCGTCTCTCTCGCAAACGTTGTGCAAGTTTTGCTGTGGAAAATGTAAGTTTATTCATAAGTGATTTCTTGTGATTGTACATCATAAAAGGTCATGTTTAAATTTATTGACTCTTTATGTAGAAATAATTGTTATCTGGAGATGGTGATGTTGATAGATATATGCTTTAGGTCGAAGGACGCAAAAACAAACAAGGCCTGATTGAGGGAGAAGAGCTGAAAGAAAAGTTTACACAAATTGTAAGGTATTTCTGAATAATTATTCCTTCATTTTCTATTTCAAAGCTGATTTATTGTGCCTTCTATTTTCTAATCCATAAACAGATATTATATTCCAAAAATTGATTTTCTATTCAAAAACTATTTTATTGTACCTTATATTTTATGTTCCACAAACTAATATTGTGTTCCAAAGATGATTTTCTATTCCAAAACTACTCACGAAACTGATTTTCTGTTTCAAAAACTCAGTTCTAGCTTGTCTCAATTTCATTATTTTACCTTGATTAACAAGCCTACTCTTATTTATTTATAAAGTTCTACGAAATATTTGGTTGGAGTGTCAGTATATAGAGGAAAGTAAAAGCGGTTCATCACAATGATCGGGAATCAAAGAAGTTGTTCTTACATGAGTATTGTAAGTACGATTCGTGTGAATTTAGTATAAAAATACGGAAACTGCTTTACAAGTTGATTTCTTGAATTGGATGTTGAATTTATTGGGTTCAATCTTCACCTTATTCCTCTGATTCCTCTCTTTGTTGACTTTGAACTCGATTTGGATGGCTTCGTGGAGAAATCCTTGTCTTGATTTTGTTTGGAATTGAAGTTGGGGATTTGAAAAGTTGATGCAAGGACTGGACGTCCTTTTTTGAATCGAACGTGGCTTTTGGACGAACGTTTTGGAGTTTGCACGACAAACGCCTTGGAGTTGCTTCGAATCTTTAAGAACGATTGCAGAGAGTCTTGAGGTTTCCTTAGCTATTCTCTCTTTTCTCGTCTAGATCGTGGTCATCTGGAATGTTAGAATGAACGAGTTTGGACCCCTATCTATAGGGTGAGGGGTGACAAACTTTTCCCTTCTTGAGGAGCCACGTGGCTGCCTCTGGTTGGTTAGAAATTGGCTTAATTAACATAAATCATTAATTTGATTGATTTGTAATTAATTCCTTTCTATTTATGACCAAATATCATTCTGATTCTCCAAGTACGAGTATTCGGGTGCCCGTAAAGTTTGATTGACTTGAACCGTCTATATATTAAATACCATTCATTTATTTTGAGAATTAATTTATTAAATTCTCAATATAAATAGTTGATTCAATTTGATATTAATATTTAACTTGTACATGTGTACTTGGGTGCAAATTTAATTAGTTTATTTGGTGGCGCGATGTAGCGGTGAGGCAGATGCGGCGGCTTGTGGGCAAAGTGGTGTGGCGGCGGATTCGTAATTTGGTGGAGTTCCGATCGACAGCTTTGTGCAGCGTGCTCGTGGCGTGATTAGCGGCAAATTTTCTGAGCGGGTGTAGAGTGTACGCCGCAATTTCTGGGAAGGAGGAAGAGGCGACAATTTGGTGAATTTCTGGAAAGAGAAACAAGACATTTCAGCATGATTCTCCACGTACGAGTATTCGGGTGCCCGTAAAGTTTGATTGACTTGAACCGTCTATATATTAAATACCATTCATTTATTTTGAGAATTAATTTATTAAATTCTCAATATAAATAGTTGATTCAATTTGATATTAATATTTAACTTGTACATGTGTACTTGGATGCAAATTTAATTTGTTTACTTGGTGGCACGATGTAGCGGTGAGGCAGATGCGGCGGCTTGTGGGCGAAGTGGTGTGGCGGCGGATTCGTAATTTGGTGGAGTTCCGATCGACAGCTTTGTGTAGCGTGCTCGTGGCGTGATTAGCGGCAAATTTTCTGAGTGGGTGTAGAGTGTACGCCGCAATTTCTGGGAAGGAGGAAGAGGCGACAATTTGGGGATTTTCCGGAAAGAGAAACAAGACATTTCAGCATGAACTTAGAAGACCAGACACTTTGGGCCTTATGCATTTTTTTATGTTCGTCTAATTTAAACCGGGCCCAACATTATCATAGGAATTTGGACTTCATGTAGTTTTATCTTGGATCAAGTCCAATTTTGGGTTTATTGAATTTAAAACGACTTGTGATTTATTTTGTTACTAGTTAGAACAGTGTGTTACACGGGATTTTAAATAAATTAAAAATTTTAAGTTATAATATATATATTTTTTTATAAACTTTAAATTTTAACATTTGCCATTTTTGTATAGCAAATTATTATAACAATATTGTAATATAAATTTAGTATTATAAGTTAAAATATAAATTTTTATAGAAGTAATTAATTTGTACAATAATTAACCATTTATCAAAACACGTATAATGAAAACATTATATTTTTTTTATTCACATATGGGGGGGAATACAAGTGTTCAGTGATTTTTTAAAACTTTTCTTCACTGAGATCAGATGGGTCAGGATGTCCTGAGAATTTTGCCCTGAGAAGCACAAATCGCCCTGAGTCAAAGTCTACTGAGACAATGATCCTGAGCAGCTTTCAGAAGCTTCAGATTAGCCCAACTGATCCTAAGTTTTATAAGAGATCCTGAGAAGCTTGGATCATATAATTATCTTACTGAATACTCAATAGAGTGAGTTTAGTTTGGTAACTATCTGTTCTAGCTAATCAAGAGTGCGGAATGGTTGGCCCTAAGTTTATACTCGTTTTAACTTGCTGAAAATCTCTTCCTTAGTAAAATAGTGGTTAAGGCTGTGAATCAGTTAATGCACATTCAGTGGATTGATTCCAACTGAATATTAGTAAAATCAGTATGCTTTCAGTGAAAATATGTAGCAGATAGTATGCAGTACAGAAAGCAAACAACACAGCAATTATAGTGGTTCAGAGACTCAAGCTCCTACGTCCACTCTCTCTGATCTCCAGAGATATTCCTTAACACACTTCTAGTTTGTCAATGGATTCACCATCTTCCATTTCAAAGCTGTCAAACTTTCCAATAGCAACAGAAAGCTTGTTTTCTTTAATATAATTTGTGCCTTGACACATGATAGCAAGTGTGTCCCATATTTCTTTGGCAGTTTCACAGTGAGAAATCATCCCCATAACAACATAATCAATAGTGCTATATAGAGTATCTTTAGCAATGTAGTCCAAATTGACTAATTTTCTCTCATCAGGAGTAAGTTGATCATCAGGTTTTAGGAATTCATCTCTGAGATCATTTCTCTCAGTATCAGTAATTCTGGGATTCAAAACAGTATATTTGAATGGTCCTTCAGAAACTACTCTCCACATTCTTTCATGCTTAGAATACAGATGTGCCTGCATTCTCAATCTCCATAGGTCATAGCTCTCAACAGAGAACATAGGAAGTTTCTTAGAAGGCATGATGAATGAGCCTTGTAAGATATCAGCAGTAAGATCTATTCAGTAGACCACCAAAGTCTTTCAGCAAATAAGACTATGGCTACCAAAGCAAGTGGTCAAAATGAACCACAACTCTGATACCACTTGTTGGTCCCGGTGCAAACGAGTCTCACACGTGTATGGGGGGGAATACACGTGTTCAGTGATTTTTTAAAAAAATTCTTCACTGAGATCAGATGGGTCAGGATGTTCTGAGAATTCTGCACTGAGAAGCACAAATAGCCCTGAGTCAAAGTCTACTGAGACAATGATCCTGAGCAGCTTTCAGAAGCTTCAGATTAGGCCAACTGATCCTGAGTTTTATCAAAGATCCTGAGAAGCTTGGATCAGATAATTATCTTACTGAATACCCAGTAGAGTTAGTCAAGTTTGGTAACTATCTGTTCTAGCTAATCAAGAGTGCGGAATGGTTGGCCCTAAGTTTATACTCGTTTTAACTTGCTGAAAATCTCTTCCTTAGTAAAATAGTGGTTAAAAGTCGTGAATCGCTTAATGCACATTCAGTGGATTGATTTCAACTGAATATTAGTAAAATCAGTATGCTTTTAGTGAAAATATGCAGCAGATAGTATGCAGTACAGAAAGCAAACAACACAGCAATTATAGTGGTTCAGAGACTCAAACTCCTACGTCCACTCTCTCTGATCTTCAGAGATATTCCTTAACACATTTCTCCTAAAGGTTTCAGGTTGACTCACTGCAGCTTACTAAGTTTTCTACCTTGAGTTTTCTGGCTGACTCACAGCAGCTTACTAACTCAACACACACAAGTTTTCAGACTACCACAAGTAGCTTACTAACTTCTGCTCTAGAGCTTTCTGGCTGAACTCAACTGCAGCTTACTCACTCTTTATAACTCTAACTCACCAACAATACACACACACTCAAACTACCTTATCAAAGGGTTTGGGTTTGGTTGGTTTCCAACTATGGTGAGATATCCTTTACAATAAGAACAAATGCAAAGGCTAGGATATCTCTACTAAGCTTTGGATATATCTATCAAATCTAGGCTTAGTGTAATGAGCTCTCTTCAATGTGAAACACTTGGGAAATTCTAGGTTTTTCGAGTGCTTCAATTTGCAAGAATACGAATGAGCTATTGAGTTGCTTTGATTTCCAATGGTCACTCTTTGAAAAACTATCCGTTGAAAGAGATATCGTCAAGAGTTTCCTCTTTTGGTTATTGATGAATGACTATTTTTAGGGTTTGAACACTCCCTTGCTTGTTTTAGGTAATATGCAACCATGTAGCCAATCACCAATTTTTGCAGTCTGGAACATAGTACTACTGATAAAATTAAGTGCCCTGTCGCTTTCAGTGTCAGTAAAGTACAGTGTTATCCTCCTCTGATTGGTTCTTGTCTTCAGTGAATGTAGACAAACAAAATGGCTCTTTGTAGGTCAATCTTTCTGAATGAGACAACCTTAAACAACACTTAGACTTAGTTTCTTTTGTCTGCTCTTGAATGTTTTGGGCAATATATATTCTTTTGTAAATGTGTGTTTTCCTTAGTTTTGCATATATTCAGATAGATATTTCTTCAGTGCCTCTAAACATTCAGTCTACCCCGAGTCTTGATAACTTCGAGTCTTGATTCTTGAAGATCTTCCGAGTCTTGATTCTTGATATCTTTTGAGTCTTGATTTCTTGAAGATCTTAGTTTTCAGTACTTTAGTATCTTCTGAGTCTTCAGTATCAAGACCTGATTAATATCTGTTGACTATACATTGTGCAGATATCTTCCTTAACTATTCTATACTGAAACCTGACTCAGACTATCAAGATTATCCTGAACATGTCATACTCAGGGGTTTTGGGATCTAATCAAAACTCTTTATTAAATTCATCTCCCAACAACATAAGATTTTGGAAAACTTCTTTGAAAACAATTTTAGTCGTAGAGCTAGAGAGCTTTCCATCATCAACAAGACAATGTATTTTCAATCCCTTTTGTCTCTTCACCCTAGAAATCGCAACATATTATTGACCATGTGAAATACAGGTCTTGGTAGGAATAAACCAACGTTAGATAGAGACTGGCATTGACTTTCTCTTCACCAGGTATTTTAGAAAACACATGTTCATTGATCGTCTCAACAACTTTATGAGTTCGAGCAAGTATTGCCTCATCATCAAAATACCCCGGGTCAGAAAAATGACTGGCAAGTGATGGGTAGAGAGAATTTAGTATTGCCTCAATGGGATCGGGTGCATCCATTATTAAATTTTGTTCTGGAATTTCAATTTATGAATAACCATCGTTATATTCTCCAACATCTCCATCACCAACCTTCAAAATCCAATCAGAAAATTATCGAAGCTGAGCATCAGGTTCATCACTACTCTAGTCACTTGACTACAATCTCATATTTCGTGTAAGTCTAAGTACCTTGAAATAATGATAAAAAAATTTGATTAAATTGATCAAAACAATAATGATAAAGAATATGATTACAAATAACAAACCATTCATATTTCTTTATATATACATAATAATTGAAAACCATATAATGCACCTGATTATATGAAAGCAACCTATATATTCGTTCTTGAGTATGCAATGGTAGAAATTATTATCACATATCACATATATATATATTAAAGAAAAAATTATGGTCTACTTATAAATTTGTTTTGTCACTAATTTTTACCTGATTACTTGCCTAATTGCCTTCTTATTTGTAATAATTGGGTGATATATATATATATATATATATATAAAAGTATATATAGTTTTGATATGGAGACCACGAGTGATCACCTTATGGAGCCAAATAGCCTAGTTGGACAGCCACATAAGCATTCACTTAATTAATTAATTTTAATTATATTAGTAAAAAATGGATATGCAGCTTCCCTTGTAATAAAAGCATTTAATGTTTTCGACCATTTTCTTGAAATCCATATTCCAAAACCTATCTAGACAAATTTATTAAGTGCAGCTTGCAATACAGTACTAATCGAGAAACATTACTGAACTCAAAATTTGATTAATAAGAACAAACACCATAGCTTTTGATAAATTTCTAGATTCTTGTGACTTGACGACATTACCTATAAATTGTAATTAAATAAAGAGTGATGCTTGTGTGCACCATGAACCCTAAACACTAAACCTTATACCCTAAACCCTAAATCATGAACTATTCGGGTTGGGTGAACTATGAACCACTCGGGCCAGGTTCAGGTCGGGTCGGGTAGGGTTCGGGCTGGGTAAAAAATCTAAACCTAAACCCTAAATCATGAACCATTCGGGCCTGGTTAACCATGAACCACTCAGGCGGGGTTCGGTTCGGGTTGGGTTGGATCCGGGCCAAAAAAATAATATTTCAGAAATCTGTATTTTTTTAATATAATTAAATTAATTATTGATCCAGTATTCAATTATTATTCAATGTTCTCTCCCAACATTGGAGAAAACAGGCTGCACGACAAAAAATACAGAGATGATATCCAAAAGATGGTACCCCTCTCTCCTAATTATTCTTAAACTCAATATATATATATATATATATATAGGAAAATATTTATGGTTTGCTTACAAATTTGTTTTGTCATTAATTTTTGCCCGATTACTTGCCTAGTTGCCTTCTTATTTGTAATAATTTTTGGTGCTATTAAATAATTACTAGTTTTTTGTCAGCCCATGCATTGCATGGAAGTCATTAAATTATGATATATTTTATTAATTTATTATATATTTTTAGTATCACTTCAATTTATAGATTGTAATTATTCTTTTAGATATTAATTGTCATATTAATTGGTAACTTAATCATGATATATATCTATATATATATATCTCTATATATATATATTTTACTAATACTTATATTAATTAAAATAAATTTTAATAATTATTGTCATCCCCAAAGTTTCAACTGCGGGAGATCCAAAAAGTTAGAGCCTCTCCGTTTACCACTTCACAATTTGGTTTTTGAAACGACGCTTTGATTCTCATTCTCTAATTTTTAATATAAAAAAAATTAGATATAATATATCAAACATAAAATAATAAACATATATGTAGCAGTAATTATATTTTTTAAAAAATAAAAATAAAACAAAAACAACCATTTAAAAAAAATAACGTTCACCCTTTCAAATAAAAACAATGTAGATAAAAAAAAATCATTTCTAAACATTTTGGAACATTTCTTGAAATACAACATTCTTTTTTGTATTATGTTCAGAACTATCATTATTATATAACATAATCCTCAAACCACATCGATTGGTAACCCTCGAAACTGCGACATAAAACTGGTCATGGCTACACACCATAAAATTCAATAGAAATGGGTGCTATTAAATAATTTTTATAATAGAAATGTTTGACTAATTCAATATATCCCATAAAGTTCAATCATTAATTCCTTAAAGTCCTAATAATTTAATGATTTTATGGTCTCTAACTAAGATAGAGTGATAGGATCTCATATTTTTAGCAGGGATTAAGTTTTTTGTAGTCTAGTAACTTTGCTTCATTTTGAAATTGGTCCTGGTTGTTTTGACTTTTTGATTTTGGTCCTGTAAATTATCAATTTTTTTGAAATTGGTACTTTAACCTGCTGTAGCAGATCACCAAAAAGGTAACCACTTGTTGGTCCCGAACGGGTTTCAGTGAGGCAGAAGTCTAGAGGGGAGGGGTGAATAGACTTCTGAAACTTTTTCGTGTGATCAGTGTGATTTGCAAGTTTACTGATCAAAGTGCAGGTGATCAGTATAGACTGATATCCAACCTACTGATCGCTGGTAAGCTGATCAGTTTGGTGTCTATCAGTTTAACTGATTGCGCGGAAGCTAAGTTTTACCCGTGTGAAAAATCAGTTTTATATAAATCAGATTATAAGGTTTTCTGGATCAGATCAGATGACCAACTGTCAAACTGATCAGATCAGTTGCTTGATGCAGAACTGATCTCTTCATAGAATATGCATGTTAACTTATCAAAGCAGTATTGTGCAGATAGTATAAAACAGGTAAACACCCAAGATTTATAGTGGTTCGGACAAATTGTCCTACGTCCACTCTTCCCACATACTACCCAACTAGACTTAGTTTAATGTGTTAGTCCAAACACAGTACAACAGATATTTATGGAGCTCTCACTCAACTGATCCCAGAGATCAAGACTAGAAACCCTAACTTGAAATCTTGCTAACAACCTTAACCTAACACTCGGTTTGGGGTAAGATCTGTATGGTTTCCAACTGGAATTCTATCCTACTATTTAAGTAGCCTAAGTCTAAAGGATAAGAATTCTTGCTAAGAAACTATGGGATGAAAACTTAGAATATTTCTTGGGTTCTTGGTGTTCTTCGTGCGGAAATTCCTTGGTGTGTTTAAGCTTGTATATTTTCCGTAACCTTACTCTGAAGATTGATCCCATATATATAGGCACGAAATCGAACTAGCCATTGGAGAGCAATTTGAATTTCGGTCTATTTAAGGTAAGTTTGCAGGGCTGATTTGATGTGCTCAGAGACGACATGGCCAAATGCGTTGTCCTTTATAGTCGTTTGGCTCTCAAACACCTTGTCCTCTCCTGTCAGTTCCGTATGTACGTGTCTCGCTCTCATTGGTTGTCAAGTACGCTTATTCGGCGCTTGATTCACCAATTTAGGTTGACATTCTTCTTATCTGATCGACTTGTACGTCTTAGGTAAACACTTGGTTGTTACCTAATTGAACTGACCTGATCAGGTTAAGACTGATCAGTCTACCTTGTTGAGTCTTTTGATGTAAGCTGTCTTAGCTCAAATTACTGACTCTTCTGATGTTTACTGATGTAGGTCTTCCAAAGGTTTTCTGGTCTTGTTATCTTCTAGACTTCGAGTCTTCTCAGTCTTCTGAATTTATGCCTTCTTCATAATGATTCTTCTGATCTTCTGACTATTCTGATCTTCTGATCTTCTAATCTTCTGATCTTCTTCAAGACTTAACCTATACATATTGAGTTCCCCCTCAATATGTGACATATATATTACATCAGCTGTCTATATATCTCAGCTGGTCATCCTATTCTGATTTCTAGTTCATCAGTCAGCTAACATGTCTGACTGGTCCTATTATATCTGTTTTGGAACTTCCATCAAAACTATAAATTTCCCAACAATTTTCCCCATTTTGATGGAACCAAAACATTAATTAGAAAAAAAGATAACAGAAATGTAAAGAACACAAACACAAAAACCAGAAGACAATGAGATGTTGTCTTAAGATCAGAAAGGTAATGCTTCTCATTAATAATATGCAGATATTACAAGTATAGATAATAACAGAAAACCTACCATCTGATCCTAACAACAGTCTTCTGATCAACAAAACTTACAACACAATTGACCTCTAACTCGGAGGAATCTGGAAGATCTTATATCCTCTCCAGGAGGTCTGTAAGTATGTCTTCCTCAATTATGTCTCCTCGATCAGCAAAGTCAAAGAACAGCTTCTTGAAGGCAATTGGGTCGAATGTCTAATTGGGTCTGAGAGGTGGAATCATGGGCTCTAATCTGGGTGCAGTTGGTACCAGCGTCATAGTCTTGCCCTCGTGCATCACCACCTTGTAGAAGTCCTCGTACTTCGTTTCCAACCAGTTTAGAAAATCAGCATCGAACTTGCCTTTGTCTTCTTCTTCTGGTATCTTCTGAAGAATATAAACATCAACCAGCCAATCAGCCTTGATCCCGTTCCATTCTTGAACTAGGTCCTGACGGCATACCCGAATATTCAACATCGGAGCAGGCAAGGCTCGTTCTTCTCAGTCAATCTCTTCTGCAGTAGCGGCCTTCTTCCTTTATCGTCTAACATAGGTTCTGCTTAACCCGTCTGCTTCTAGGAGCTTCTTCCTCTTGATTGCATCATCAATCACCTTTTTTCTCCTATATTGCTCTTCCTGTTCTCTGATCTGCTCTCTGGACATCTGCATCTCTGACCTGGTAACAACTGTTTTCTGAGTAGGTCTTTTCACTTGCTTACCCTTCAGTTGTTTCCTGGACTCGGCCTCTGCTTCTGCAGCTTCCTCTGCTTCTAACTTCTTTGCTAACTCAAAACTTCTGGCTTGATCTTCATGATTGAGTCTCTTGTGAACAGATGAGGAGAAATCCTCAATCTTGTCTACACGAGCAACAAGTTCTCCCATCGAAGTTCTCTGTTCAGAAATAGCCTTGTCTTGTAATTCAAGCTGTCTGATGTATTCCTCAATGGTTGTAAACAACTCAGCCAATTCTGTACCCTGAACCTCAGCAGCATCTTTCTCAGAAACTTGAGTAGTAATCATGGCAAGTGGACCAATCTGCTTTTCTCCAGAAGTTTTAGCCTATTTTTCTGGTCCTCTTTCTTCCCCCGTTTTAGTTTCATCAAAAAGGTGAGAAAACTTGTGCTCCAGGTTGCCAAACTGCCTCAGCATTTCCTGCTTCAGCTCTTTGACCTCCAAATGAGTGATTTGGACAGACGAGGCAGATGGAGCTTGTCCAAGCATTCTAGAGACAACATTCTCCAATGCTGTTTTGGCATTGCACAGGAAGACTTCAAATCTTCTCCAGGCGGCATCAAAGCTGGTGTCAACATTCATCAGGGATTTGTAGACTTCTTCAAACAAAATCCTGATATCAGATAGGGTAGACAACTCAGCTCCAAGCTTTTCTGCAAACAGTTTTATGCGCTTCATCTCCTTTTCAGCCACCTCTGAATGTAAAGCAAGGAGTTTCTCAGTTGTGTAATTTCTTTCATATTCAACCAGCTGCTTAGTTTTCTGCTCCATTTGATCCATTAGATTGGTCGCCAGAGTGATGAATTGGGCTTCAATAGATACCTTCAACCCATCCTGAATAGTCTTCGAAATTTGATCTAGGGTTTCAGGTGGGATGACGGGTGTTTTCTCTGATGTTGATGCCTCACAAGCTAAGGTCTTATCTGCAGCACCCTCAACTGGTTCATTGGCAGCTTGCTCATATTCTGCATATTTTTAGCAATATCCCATATCATCTGGTCAGTCTCTTCAACATCTGGGTATCCCATGTTCTTGTTGACTAACCATCTGATATCCCATCAGACGCTAACTCCGCGACACTACTTACTCCAGCCAACTACTTCATCTTCATCTCAAGATCTACAAATGCAGCTTGACCTAGTGCTTCCAGAATAATCAAGAAATCTTCAATTTCTTGTACTCTGACATCCCTCCAGAACATGATGTCAACTACCTGTTGTCTGACTCCAGGGTGATCTACCAGATGAGGAAAGTTCTTGTTCAAGTAATTTTTGACTCGTCGCTTGAGGAACTTTATAGCAGGATGAACCTGTTCAGGTAAATCTGGTTCAATCACTGTTCTAGTATTTGTTGGGATACACAAATTTAAAATTTCAATTATTACTAACATGAATCAACCTAAGTGAATTCAAATAATAATTAATCCAACAACAACATGCAAATAATATTTCACGTAAAAGATCCAAGCATGAGAAATTTCTAGGAGTTTACGTAAACATACCCGTTGGAGAGACAACCGTTGAGACGGACAGGATCAAGTAACTAGCTACCAACCAAAAGTCCTTCTCAAGTATTCCCAAGTCCTCGTTCAATAACCCGATGGAAGGTTCTCCAATGAACAATTTATAAAACAAAGGAAAAATAAATAATTGTTGCACCACCTTTGTGGATTTCTAATTTTTCCAACTCATGAAATTGTGTTGGGGATAAAAAATTCATCCCCTATTTATATGGAGAGGGTTGGATGAAAATTAGGCTCAAAATAGGGTTAGAAAAGATCTTTTCTTGATCTCCAAGAAATCTTGAATATATCCCATATATTCTTATTTCCATGTGTATTTTCCCACAAAAATCTCACACCCCTTTCCATGCCTTATTTTCGAATATAATAGGGAGATCCTCAAGATTGGAATTTTCTTGAATTTATGAGATATTCTTGTATTCCAAGAATACAAATCTTTTCCCATAAAATATTTTCAAGAAAATCAAGAAAATTTTTCTTCCCTTTTATTTCTCTATGATTTTCGAAAATTACCCACTAAAGAGGCCAAGTGGGAGATTTCATGAATTTATGAGATAATCTTGTATTGCAAGAATACTTATCTCCTTTCCATAAAATCTTTTCAAGAAATTCATTCTCCCTCTTTTCTTTAATTAATTTCAAAAAATAAGAAAAAATAATGCAACAAATATTTAATTTATTTTTAAGCACCTTTTATTAATGGACTTTAATTGGGCTACTTGAGGGGCCTTTAGGAGAACTAAAATGGACCTCTCAATGGACTTATGAATTCCAATATTGAGCCACAATATAATTCAGCCCATTAATATTAATTAATTCCACTATATAATTAATATTGCACTATCCATCTCAACCCATATTATGGTAATATGGCTCCTGGTTATTATTTCCCGTGTTTAAGATTATTTTGTCCATTAATTAATTAAGCCACTGAAAAGCTTTATATTAATTAATATCTTTATCCTTGGAGTAAGGATAGCTTAACATTATTATCCATACTGGAAAATAATTCCACTTGCAAGATTTGGTATGATAAAGGTTCTGAGCCCACCAAGGGGACTAATAATGCAAGACTCTCCAAGCACACGACTCTTTGTATTAATTTAGCAACTATCATGTAATTAATATCATTGTCCATGCTATAGGGTATCGAAGTCGCCGTGATTCTCTTTCCATTTATAAGTCAAAGCAATAATTACTAATCACACACAGTCCTTATTAAGTGACAGATATTAAGAAATCAAAAACCACTGAGGTCTAACTCTTCATCCCTTAAGTCAGTGCGAATGAGTTTATCCTCTCAGAGGTCCGCTAAAACAAGATCAAATGCACTAGTGTAATCTCTTGGTCAAGACAAGCCAATCTGAGCCTTACACATCAACTTCTACCAATAGATTATTCAGATCTATCTAATTTGTAAAACACGCACTTGTTTACAAGGGACTGTTAACGTGATCTTCTGTGATCTGGTATCACCACGTTAACTACAATATAACACTTGCTATTTTATGAATGGTTTGCAATAAATATATATAACATTCAATCATATTTAAAGCAATAGTGATAAATAATTTATTTTAGTAAATAAGTGTTTAATACATAAGTTATACACAGTAAAAGCATACTTCACGTATAACCCCAACAGTATTGAAGGGATTCTGGGTGATAGAAACAAACATTGCCTTCTATCTATCTAATTGATCAGGCAGTGTAGGTTCTTCTGGCAGCTCAGGTTGGGTGACTTCTGGATGAATTATTTCTGGTTGGGTTTTTTCTGGTTGAGGAGGGTGATTTTCTGGTAGGTAGGGGTGAAGGTGATTTTGGTTTTTCTGGAGATGGGGATGGGGATTTTGAGGTAGGGGTAGGTAATCTGGGTAACAACATTGGATCATGGGCAGGTTTCTTGAAGATAGAACTTAGATTCGCAGAATCAGAAGGCTCTGATTCTGCTGATTCCTCTTCGGCTCTACTTCTTTCCTCCTCCCTTCCGCCTTCACCTTCTCCTTCTACAACTTTTTCTGCTTCTGCAGTCATCTCCGTTTGACCAGCCTCCTTTTCAGTAGGCAGTTCTTTCTCAACACTGATTGTGTGCTCCGAGCTCACAACAATTTCTCCTTCAATTTCTTCCAAAATTGGCTCTTCTGTACCTTCTTCTTCTGACTCCAAGATTTCAACATCTATATCTTGGTCTTTTAGCCCTTCAGATGGCATACCAGACTTTTTGGGGAGCATAGATGTGAGTTGTTGGGGTTATACGTGAAAGTATGTTTTTACTTTGTATAACCTATGCATTAAACACTTATTTACTAAAATAAATTGTTTATCACTGTTGCTTTATATATGATTGAATGTTATATATATTTATTGCAAACCGTTCATAGCACGCGTTACATTGTGGTTAACGTGGTGATACCAGATCACAAAAGATCACATTAATAGTTCCTTGTAAACGAGATCACAAAAGATCACGTCAACAGTTCCTTGTAAACGAGTGTATGTTTCAAAACATAGATAGATCCGAACAATCTATTGGTAGAAGTTGATGTGTAAGGCTCAGATTGACTTGTCTTGACCAATATATTACACTAGTGCATTCGATGCACTGAAGCGGACCTACAGAGAGGATAAACTCATTCGCACTGACTTAAGGGATGAAGAGTTAGACCTCAGTGGTTGTTGATTTCTTAATCTCTGTCACTTAATCAGGACTGTGTGTGATTAGTATTTATTGCTTTGACTTATAAATGGGAAGAGAATCATTGCGACTTCGATACCCTATATCTTGGGCAATAATATTAATTGCACAACAGTTGCTAAATTAATACAGAGAATCGTGTGATTGCAATGTCTTGCTTGATTGGTCCCCTTGGTGGGCCTGGAAGCTTTATCATACCAAATCTTGCAAGTGGAATTAATTTTCTGGTATGGTTAATAAAGATGGGTTGTCCTTACTCCAAGGATAAATATATTAATTAATATAAAGTTTTTCAGTGGCTTAATTAATTAATGGACTAAATAATCTTAAACACGAGAAATAATAACCGGGAGCCATATTACCGTAATATGAGTTAAGTTGGATAGTGCAATATTAATTATATAGTGGTATTAATTAATATTAATAGGCTGAATTATATTGTGGCTCAATATTAGAATTCAGAAGACCATTGGAAGGTCCACCTTAATTCTCCTAAAGGCCCCTCAATTAGCCCAATTATAGTCCAATAAATAAAAGGTGCTTAAAATAAAATAAATTATTGTTGCTTATATTTCCTTGAAATTTTCGAAAATATTAAAGAAAAGAGGAAGAAGAATTTTCTTGAAAAGATTTTATGGAAAGGAGATAATGTATTCTTGGAATACAAGATTATCCCATAAATTCAAGAAAACTCCCACTTGGTCTCTTTAATTGGTATTTTTCGAAAATATAGTGAATAAAAAGGGAAGAAAGATTTTCTTGATTTTCTTGAAAAGATTTTATGGAAAAAGATATGTATTCTTGGAATACAAGAATATCTCATAAATTCAAGAAAGATCCAATCTTACAAATCCTCTTGAATTTTTTGAAAATTTAGGCTAAATAAGGGTGTGAGATTTTTGTGAAAAAATACACATGGAAAGAAGAATATATTGGATATATTCAAGATTTCTTGGAGATCAAGAAAAGATCTTTCCTAGCCCTAATTGTCTTGAAATTTTTGAACCACCCCGCACTTATAAATAGGGGATGAATTTTTCATCCCCAACTAGTGTTCCATGCATTGTAAATATTAGAAATCCACAAAGGTGGTGCAACAATAACTTTATTTTCCTTTGTTTTATAAATCGTTCATCGGAGAACCTTCCACCGGGGTTATTGGACGAGGACTTGGGAATTCTTGAGAAGGACTTTTGGTGGGTATCCAGATACTTGATCCTGTCTGTCTCAGATCGTCTCTCCAACGGGTACGTTTACGTAAACTCCTAGAAATTCCGCATGCTAGGATCTTTTACGTGAAATATTATTTGCATGTTGTTGTTGGGTTGATTATTATTTGAATTCACTTAGGTAAATTCAAGCTAGTAATAATTGTTAATTTAAATTTATGTTTATGAGGTCATCCCGATAGATCCTGTCATATGTTATCCCAACAACTGGTATCAGAGCCCTGGTTCGGGCTCTGATCTTTTAAACTGTATTTAAATTGTTGTTCATTAAAATTAAAATTGGATAGTAGAACTGTTAGATCTGTTTTGCAGGTATCCGATTGTAATGGTATTTTAATGTGCTAATTTACATGCAAATAAATTGTTGGTTTTTAATTCGATTCGTCGGATTGGTTTTGCCTCGTGAGAAAATCCACGAGTAGATTAGGATTTGTTTGATTTGTTCAATGTAATAGACTAGTCTAGATCTAGGTTTATTTATTTTTTCGTAAATAAATTGTAACCGGATCGTGAACGAAGATGTAGACGAAGAATTAAAGACGGACGTCCAAATGCCCGATCATACGCGAGTCTAGGCGGAGCACGCGGGCTAGGCCTAGGGCTTAGCGACCGCGTGAACCACCCGAATGATCATAGATGGGGCAAGGCGGACGACTAGTAGGGCGCTGGCCGCTGGTCGCCGGACGACGATCGCCCGCAGACGCATGGCGCTGCGGCGATCGGCCGCGCGCAGCCGCTAAGCCGGGGATGGGCGCGAACCCCCGGACGCGATGCGTTCGGGCACGCTTCACGCCGCAAGGTCAGGGCGATGGGGCGGAATGGCCGAGTCGGACCGGGAGCGTGCGCCTAGGTTCCGGGTCGTGAGCTACTCATTTTCTGGACGTCGTCCTAACCCAAAACGGAGAACATTTTAAAGAATTTTTGCGGTTTCAGTGGGAGCCTTTCGAGACGAACGATGAAGGCAAAAAGAAGAGACGATTTATCAAGATCAAGATTTGGAATTAAACCATGACAGTTGGATATATGTGCCCAACGTGATTTATTTTGTCTTGATGCTTGTTTTAAATTCGTGCAATTTTTATTTGTTAAATGTGTTTGCATGATTTAGAATTGTCTAAAAGAAAATCTCACTTTCGAAAATTACTAAGTATGTTTTATTGACAAATTTTTATTCCGGATAATAAAATTACATAAAATTGACCTCCATGATTTATTTATTTGTGAATTCTTTTGGAGAAATTTCCCCAACGGAACGGCCAAAAGATGGGTTTCACATGAATAAATTCTCTAAAGGATGATTGTGAATTATTATTAGTGGCGACGATGACCCTCCCAATGAGGCTCGTACAAAGCGAAGTAATAATTCTGTATTTAATCATGGTTATTACTTAGGTATAAAATTGATATGCATATATTTATATTGGTCAAGTGGGAGCCGACTATTAATTTTGAATTAAAGGTTTGTAACTGTTCTTGTTTGTAACCTGCTTGAATGTGTTTAAATAGACAGTTCACCCCACGTGACCAATTTAAACTGTTTTGAGATGTCGGGTGATGCATGTTCATATTGTTTTGAGATTTTGATATGAACAATGTGATCGAATTGTGTAATAATTTTTTTTATTTATTTCAGTTCAGCATGTCACAACCTTTTAATCCACTGAAATATACACTCAAAGAAGATCAATTAACTGGTGTTAACTATGTTGTTTGGAAACGTAATATGAGTTTTGTCCTACCTGCACAAAAAACACAATTGGGTTCTAGGGGTGCCCAAGCCAAACAAGCCAACTGAAAGATCAAACAAAGCGGAGAGATCTTTATATAATGACTAGGAGCAAGCCAACGAACCTATGAAGTATATAATCTTGACATCTTTGTCTGAGAATTTGAGATACATTCATGAAGGTGTTGAATCTGCTAAAGAAATTATGCAAAGTCTCGAAGATATGTTTTTAACAAAGAACCGCATGATCGATCAGTTCAAATGTGATGGCGTGAAAACGCTGAAAATGACGGAGGGAACACCCGTAAGGGACCATGTTCTCAAGGTCAAGCATTATTTTGACAAGCTTGCTTATCTCGGTGCTGAGTATAGTAGTGAGGTTCAAGTGGATTCTCTGTTCCTAACTCTTCCAAAATGTTTTGATGAGTTTTACTGTAGTTTTGTGATGAGCGATCACATGTTCACTATGGATACTCTTCAAGAAGCTTTGGAGACGATAGAGAAATATCTGGGACAAGAAGATGAAGCCCTGGTGACCAAAAGTTTTTTCTCAAAATCTAGGCCAACGGAGGGCAAGATTGATGAAAAAATGAATGGTCGAAATCAAGAAAACCTCACTGCCAAGAAAGGTAGAGAAAAGACGGTCAAATGGTTGGGTGTCAGAAAGAATCCAAAAGGGAAGTGTTTCAACTGTGGTGAAAAAGGACATTGGAGGGATGCCTGTTCCAATCCCAAAAGGAGAGGAAAGAAAGTTAATTCTCACGCACTAGTTGTTGAAACTTATTTAGCGGCGTATGCTTCCCACTCGTGGGTAATGGATACGGGATCCACTGATCATGTTTGTTTCACATTTCAAGGGTTCAAATTGACCTAGCAACTTAGTGGAAGTGATATCCTCATCACACTGGGCGATGATACGAGAGTAGCAGCTGAAGTAGTGGGAGACGTGCACCTGTCTTTTGAAAACAAGATTTTAGTTTTAAGAGATATTCTTTACGTTCCAATTTTTCGCAAAAACCTTATTTCAGTTTCCAAACTAATTAATGATGGATATTCTATTCGTTTTTCTAAACAAGTTACTATTTACCGTAACGATGTGTTTATCTGTCATGGAACTTTACGGAACAATCTCTATACTATTAACTGTGCACACCACTCACAAAATGCATCTTATAACACATCGACTGTTTCATGCAATAAGAGAAAACGTTCAGAAAATGTGAACGAGATACTTCTATGACATCTAATATTGGGTCATATTAATCTAAATAGGATCCAAAGGTTGGTGAAAGATGGTTCGCTGTCGGACCTACAGTTAGAACCACTTCCAACCTGCGAATCATGTTTGGAAGGTAAGATGACCAAGAGGGCATTTGGAGCCAAGGAGAATAGAGCCACAGAAGTGTTGCAAATCATTCACACTGACGTGTGTGGTCCAATGTCAACCAAAGCTAGAGGTGGCTATGAGTATTTCGTGAATTTCATCGATGATTACTCAAGGTTCGGGTACATTTTCCTCATGAAACACAAATCGGAAACCTTTGATAAATTCAAGGAGTTCAAAGCCGAAGTGGAGAATCATAAGGAAAAGAGTATCAAGTTTCTACGATCTGATCGTGGAGGCGAATACCTCAGCGATGAGTTTTTGAACTACCTGTCAGACGAGGGCATTGTTTCCCAGTTGACTACACCCAGAACCCCTCAACAAAACGGGGTTGCAGAACGAAGAAACATAACACTCTTAGAAATGGTCAGATCCATGATGAGTTATTCAGATCTACCCAAGTCATTTTGGGGTCATGCCTTGGAAACAATGGCTTATGTTCTGAATCTGGTCGGTTCCCAAAACCCCTAAATAGTTGTGGATCGGGCGCAAGCCCAGTCTGAGACACCTCAGGATTGGGGGGTGTTCGACATACGTTTCGGAACTAAGGTTATTTATAGGATATCCCATGGGAACGAAAGGGTGCATGTTCTATGGTCCCAAAGATCAAAAGGTGGTAATAAATACGCACTTTAGATTTTTGGAAGGAGACTTTATAAACAATCGAAAGCTCAAAAGTGAGATTACCTTAAATGAAATAAGAGGGCAAACTCCTATACCAACTGTACAGATTTATATACCAAGCGTCACACCGACACAATCAGAACCTCGTCGAAGTGGGAGGGTTGTTCGATAACCTGAGAGATTCATGGGGATAGGAGAATCTTCGAATTTGGTCCCTGGGGGTAATGAATCAGACCCCTGGTCCTACAAGGTGGCGGTCCAAGATAAGGATTCAGAATCCTGGCAAACTGCAATGGAAGCCGAGATGGGCTCAATGGATCATAATCAGGTGTGGGAGCTGATTGAACTGCCCAATGGGATAAAACCCATTGGATGCAAGTTGGTCTACAAGAGGAAAAGAGGACTGGACGGGAAGGTGGAAACCTTCAAAGCTAGGCTTGTGGCAAAGGGATACACTCAGAAAGAGGGTATCGATTATGAAGAAACCTTTTCGCCTGTAGCCATTCTTAAGTCCATCTGTATTCTCTTGGCAATAGTTGCGCATCTAGATTTTGAGATCTGGCAAATGGATGTCAAGACAGCTTTCCTTAACGGGAGTCTTGACGAGGAAATCTATATGCAACAGCCTGAAGGTTTCATCGAAAAAGGCCAAGAACACCTTGTATGCAAGCTAAGGAAGTCCATTTATGGACTGAAGCAAGCATCTCGGGCTCGGAACCAATGTTTTGATCAATTAATCAAATCTTATGGGTTTGATCAAAACGATTTCGAGAGTTGTGTTTATAGGAAGTGCGACGGAACTACCTTTGTATTCCTAGTACTATACGTAGACGATATTCTGCTCATCGAAAATGATGTAAAGGTTTTGTCAGACGTAAGGGTATGGCTGTCAAAACAGTTTGATATGAAGGACTTAGGGGAAGCCGGTCATATTCTTGGGATCAAGATCACTCGAGATCGAAATAAAAAAATGATCGGCTTATCGCAAGCTTCATACATAGATACCGTTTTGAAGCGTTTCATCATTCAAGATTCCAAGAAGGGTTTTGTACCTTTTAGGCACGGAATCTATCTATCGAAAGGCATGTGCCCTAAGACACAAAGGGAGATAGATGTTATGAGAGGCATTCCTTATACGTCGGCAGTAGGAAGTCTCATGTATGCAATATTGTGTACGAGACCGGATATCTGCTACGCCGTAGGCATGGTAGCAAGATATCAATGTAATCCCGGAAATCAACATTGGACTGTTGTTAAGAACATTCTGAAGTATCTGAAAAGAACTCGAGATAGAATGCTGGTTTATCAGTCAGACGGTATACTTCCAGTGGGATACACGGACTCAAATTTCCAATCAGACCTAGATTCCAAAAAATCTACCTCGGGTAGTGTGTTTTGTCTAGGGGGAGGAGCTGTAACATGTAGAAGCGTTAAGCAGAAATGCATCACCGATTCTACCATGGAAGCCAAATATGTAGCTGCTTGTGAAGCAGCGAAAGAAGCGGTGTGGGTCAAGAACTTCCTAGTGGACTTGGATGTTGTTCTGAATTTGCCCAGCACAATCACGATCTTTTGTGATAATGTCGGAGCAGTTGCAAATTCAAGGGAACCGAGAGCCCACAAGGCCAGCAAACACATTGAAAGGAAATACCATCTTATACGAGAAATTATTAAGAGAGGAGATATAGAGGTGACAAAGATCACGTCGGAAGACAACCTAGCTGATCCATTCACAAAGGGTCTGCCTCAGTTAAAATTCGAGAGACATGTGGAAGGAATCGGTGTCAAGAGCGTTGCCAATCTGCTTTGAGTATAAGTGGGAGAAATGTTATTAGGATGATGTAGGTGACATTAGATGTCACCAGATAATACATCAGACATGTTGTGGTATACTTAAAAGCAGACTTTGAGTATAAGTGGGAGATTGTTGGGGTTATACGTGAAAGTATGCTTTTACTTTGTATAACCTATGTATTAAACACTTATTTACTGATATAAATTGTTTATCACTGTTGCTTTAAATATGATTGAATGTAATATATATTTATTGCAAACCGTTAGTAGCACGCGTTACATTGTAGTTAACGTGGTGATACCAGATCACAGAAGATCACGTTAACAGTTCCTTGTAAACGAGTGTGTGTTTCACAACTTAGATAGATTCGAACAATCTATTGGTAGAAGTTGATGTGTAAGGCTCAGATTGGCTTGTCTTTGACCAAGAGATTACACTAGTGCATTCGATGCGCTGAAGCGGACCTACGGAGAGGATAAACTCATTCACACTGACTTAAGGGATGAAGAGTTAGACCTCAGTGGTAGTTGATTTCTTAATCTCTATCACTTAATAAGGACTGTGTGTGATTAGTAGTTATTGCTTTGACTTATAAATGGAAAGAGAATCACGGCGACTTCGATACCCTATAGCATGGACAATGATATTAATTACATGATAGTTGCTAAATTAATACAAAGAGTCGTGTGCTTGGAGAGTCTTGCATTATTAGTCCCCTTGGTGGGCTCAGAACCTTTATCATACCAAATCTTGCAAGTGGAATTAATTTTCCAGTATGGATAATAATGTTAAGCTATCCTTACTCCAAGGATAAAGATATTAATTAATATAAAGCTTTTCAGTGGCTTAATTAATTAATGGACAAAATAATCTTAAACACGGGAAATAATAACCAGGAGCCATATTACCATAATATGGGGTGAGATGGATAGTGCAATATTAATTATATAGTGGAATTAATTAATATTAATGGGCTGAATTATATTGTGGCTCAATATTGGAATTCATAAGTCCATTGAGAGGTCCATTTTAGTTATGGAAAAAGATATGTATTCTTGGAATACAAGAATATCTCATAAATTTAAGAAAGATCCAATCTTGCAAATCCTCTTGAAATTTTCGAAAATTTAGGCTAAATAAGCGTGTGAGATTTTTGTGAAAAAATACACATTGAAAGAAGAATATATTGGATATATTCAAGATTTCTTGGAGATCAAGAAAAGATCTTTCCTAGCCCTAATTGTCTTGAAATTTTTGAACCCCCCTCACTTATAAATAGGAGATGAATTTTTCATCCCCAACTAGTGTTCCATGCGTTGGAAATATTAGAAATCCACAAAGGTGGTGCAACAATAACTTTATTTTCCTTTGTTTTATAAATCGTTCATCGGAGAACCTTCCACCGGGGTTATTGGACGAGGACTTGGGAATACTTGAGAAGGACTTTTGGTGGGTATCTAGATACTTGATCCTGTCTGTCTCAGATAGTCTCTCCAACGGGTACGTTACGTAAACTCCTAGAACTTCCGCATGCTAGGATCTTTTACGTGAAATATTATTTGCATGTTGTTGTTGGGTTGATTATTATTTGAATTCACTTAGGTAAATTCATGCTAGTAATAATTGTTAATTTAAATTTGTGTTTATGAGGTCATCCCGATAGATCCTGGCATATGTTATCCCAACATGAGTTTCTTCTGCGTTTTCTCACTCACATCTTCAACTTTGCGTGAGGGTCTGGTAGCCATCTGCTTTCCTTTCATAACCCTCTTGGGAGGATGTTCTTGGGCTTCTGATTGCACAGAGGATGCCAGTGCCTTCTCTTTCTTCTTCGGGATGAAGGGTTCTGGGATATCATCTGTCTTCCCAGAGAGTGGGCCATCTTTGTCTAGCATGGCCTTGAACTTCCTTAGGTAGGGCTTTTTCCCTTGCTCCGACCATCGATAATTTGGGAGCTTATCCACCAGAATCAAACTTACTTTATGAAGAAAGCATATTTTCTTTGCCAGATACACTTTATTATCTTCATTACCAGCAAATGTGTCTGTCTCCTGCAGCAACTTATGCTTGAACATGCCAAGCCAATTCATATCTTGCGCCTTCTCATATATGATGGTCATCACTCGTTGCTTATGCAGTGTTAAGGAATCGAAACTAAAAGTGATACCCAAAATCACTTTAGATACTATCTCGAACAGTAGCCTAAACTTCCTTCTCAACATCAGTTGTTTGATATAATTACAGTGTGTTCCTTGTCAGCAGGCCTAAGTAGGATTGTTTGAAGAAACTCTTTCTTACTAATCGTGGGGCGATACTCATCCGGAGCATTGCGACCCGACCTCAATCCGAAGATTCTTGTTAAGACACCATCAGTGACTTCGAATTCTGTACCTCCAACAGATGAAGCAAGTTATCCATTGTCAATTT
This sequence comes from Stenogyne calaminthoides, assembly GCA_037126765.1. Taxonomy (NCBI): domain Eukaryota; kingdom Viridiplantae; phylum Streptophyta; class Magnoliopsida; order Lamiales; family Lamiaceae; genus Stenogyne; species Stenogyne calaminthoides. The sequence goes on along the minus strand of JBBCBC010000001.1, from coordinate 33,484,646 downwards.
GCTTGAGTTTGTGCAGAAATTCCAGCGCTTCGATCGTGTAAACAATGTCTAAGTGCCTGTAGCAAAAATCTTCAAGGCCACTTTCTCTAAGACAATCCAAAATCTCAAGGGACTTGGGGTCTGTTGTGTTGGTGAATATGACGTATTTCTCATCATAGATATTTTTCACCATAGATGCATAGTTGCAGATCAGGTCTCCCTTTCCCTGTAAGGTTGCGATTTTTGGTGCCATTTCTGCATAATAGACAACTTCTCAGTTCAAGTTGGTATGTGTAAACTTCAAATGACTAAAACCCAACATATGAACAATTAAAAACCCATTCAGTCAACATAAGTGTAGCTCATAACCATTAGACTTTTGAAAGATCTATTTAAAAGAAAATTTCAGGTTTATAAGCAAGAACACATAAAGATGAACCTATGACCCTAACAAGCATAAATCACAAATTCATCTTGAAGAAATTATAAATTACTAGATATGCGATTCGGTATTAGAAAAACGTGAAGAGTTGGAATCACTTCAGTGAGCAAAGAAAGAAATTCGCTTTAAGAGATTTTCTGGGTTATTTTGAAGATGAATAATGTGAAAGGTTTTTCAAAACAGAATTAGGGTTTAAATAGATGGGAGGGAAAATATTTTGCACGAAATCCTATGTATACTCGAGTATCCAAGTTTTAAAATGGACGGTTGAGATTAAGCGGTTTAAAAAGGTTTTGATCGTGCAGTTGAGGATTTTGATTGGCAGACTTTTGGACTTAAAAAACTCGTAATAAATGCATTTAATACAAAAACCCAACGTCCGCATTTAATGCTTGCAGGCGTGACGTCATAAAGTAATACACACAGTAATGATATCACAGAAAGGATAAGCTCAGATAAAATAAATTAGAAAATGTATCTAACTAACTGATATCGTAATCAGTCAGTTACCACTTGGTCTGATCTGGCTTGCCTGATTTCTGTTGATCTTACTGATTGTAGCCTAATCCTCATAATTTTCCCAACAATGTCTTCTTGTCTGACCAGTTTCCAACTGATCTTACCTTATCAATTGAAGTTCCCCCTTCAACTGGTGTCCATTACCTGATCAGTATCCAACTGATCTTTACTTATCAGTTGAAGTTCCCCCTTCAACTGATTTTCCTTACCTGGTCAGTTTCTTAACCAGCTGGTCCTAGAGACCAATCCACCAAAGAATTCTTGGTGCATTTTCTCCTAAGTCTAGTAGTCCTAGCTCGACTGATAATTCCCTGAATCTGGTTTCAGCTAGTGGCTTGGTTAAGATATCAGCTCTTTGTTTATCAGTATGGATCTTTTCCATTCTGATATTCTTCTTTTCCACATGATCTCTGATGAAGTGATGTCTGATGTCTACATGTTTGCATCTTGTATGCAGAACTGAGTTTTGAGTGATTGCAATAGCATTATTATTGTCACGGAATATAGGCACATTCGTAGCTATAATATTATAATCCTTCAGTTGCTGACTAAGCCAGAGCAGTTGGGAGCAATAGCTTCCTGCGGCCATGTATTCTGCTTCAGTTGTAGATGTGGCAACAGATGCCTATTTCTTTGAAAACCAAGAGATCAGTTTGCTACCTAAGAACTGACTTGTACCTGAGGTTGACTTTATATCTATCTTGCAACCTCCATAGTCAGAATCAGAGTACCCACTAAACTTTAGATTATCATCTGCTGGGTAGAATAAACCAAGGTTTATTGTCCCCTTCAGATACTTAAGAATTCGCTTAGCTGTTTCCAAGTGGCTTTGCATTGGATTTGCCTGAAATCTGGCACATACACCCACTGCGAAAGTTATATCTGGTCTACTGGCAGTTGGGTATAGTAGAGATCCAATGAGAGACCTATACTCTTTCTGATTAGTTTTTTGACCATTCTCATCTGGATCCATCTTGAAGGAAGTCATCATGGGAATTCTGGCAGTCTTGCAATTTTGAATTCCGAATTTAGCCAGCAAGTTCCTTGTATACTTGGCCTGACATATGAAGATTCCTTCACTATCTTGTCTGACTCGAAGACCTAGAAAGTAGTTCATCTGACAAATCATGGACATTTCGAATTTCCCTTGCATTAGTTTGCTGAACTTCTCATATAAGTTCTGATTTGGAGATCCGAAAATGATGTCGTCCACATAGATCTGAACCATCAGAATATCATTTCCATCTTCAATTCTGAATAGTGTTTTGTCTATAATACCCTTAGTACTAATCACATCTTGGTGAGTTGGTCTATCTACAAGTTCCCAAACTTGATTCCTCTCGAACTGCTCTAGTTCTTCTTGCATTGCTAGAATCCAGTTGACATCTTGTAGGGCTTCTTCTGGTGTGGTAGGTTCTTTCAAAGACAGATAACAACAATACATAGCGCTTTCACCAATCTGATGTCTAGTTTGGACTCGGGCATTAGGATGGCCGATTATCTGGTCAGCTTGATGGTCTTTCAACCAAAGCCTGCTTTCCTGATTTATATAAGTTTGGACATCATCATCCTCATCTGATATTGAGTCACTAGAGATTGGGAGAGGTACACTAGTAGGATCCACTTGGCATGGACATGTCTCAGCTGATGTTGGAATCATCATAGGCTGAAGTATGTCTTCCGGAACATTAGGTGTTCTTTCTGAACCAGATGGTTCAGTTACTGTCTCAGCTGTACCAACTTCTTCATCGACAGTTGTACGTACCTTAGGGTCTGATTGACCTGGTGAATAATCAAGATCAAAGTTAGGAATATACACTATGACATGTTCTGATTCCTTTCCTTTGATGCTCAACTGATCCATTTTCTGTGCATCAGGTACTTCTTGTTCTGGTACGGCCTGTTCTGAAGCAGTTTTCTCCTGATCAGATGTTGACTCATCAAAGACCACAGTGTTTCCTTCACAACTAAGCTTCGCCTGTTGAACACCATGAAAGCCTTGCTGGTTGAGGAATATCCTAAGAAATTTGACTTAGCCTCAAAGGTTTTCAACTGACTCTTCCCATTGTTGTGAATGAAACACTTGCACCCAAAAACATGGAAGTAAGAAACACGAGGTTTGGAGTCGCATGTTCAGCCAACATAATGCGAGCAGCTTCTTTGAGTGTTCTGTTTCGCTGTTCTACTACACCATTCTGTTGAGGCGTTCTAGCAGCTGATGTCTCATGTTGTATCCCAAACTCCTTGCAAAAATCAGATATGAAAGAATTCAAGAACTCGGTTCCTTTGTATGATCTGATCTTCACAATACTAGCACATTTCTCATTCTGTAATCTCTTGAGCAACTTAGGTATCTTTGTTGTAGTTTCATTCTTCTTATAAAGGAATACAACACATGTGAACTTGGAGAAATCATCTACAATCACCAGAGTGTACTTACGTCCGCGGACACTAAGTGGTGTGACTGGTCCAAAAAGATCCATATGGAGCAGTTGCAATACCCTACTGGATGGAGGTGATGGAATCCCTTTGAATGAAGCCTTGACTTGCTTTCCCTTTTGACATGCGGCACATGTGTGATCCTTAGAGAAAACTTCATTCGGGAGACCTTCAACCAAGGACATCCTTACTATCTTGTTAAGAGTTTTGAAGTTCAGATGACTCATTCTCTTGTGCCAAAGTCAACTGCTACTTTTGGAACTCTTAACAATCAGGCATGCATTTCTTGGACAACTGTCCCAATATGCAGTGTAGATCGTTCCTTTTTTGGAACCAGTTAGGAAAATCAGTAGTGTAGCTCAATTCTTGATAATTCACTGATCAGTCGAGAACTCAATGCTGAATTCGTTGTCACAGAATTATGAAACCGATAACAGGTTATGCTTTAAACCATCAACATACGAGACTCCAGAAACCTGTACATCATCATTGACTAAGGTTCCAAACCCTCTGATAAAACCAAAGTTGTTGTCACCAAAGAGTACAGGTGGGCCTTCTTGTTCTATGTACGAACTAAGGAGATGCTTATCACCAGTCATGTGTCTTGAGCATCCACTATCGATGTACCAGATAGTTGCTTGTACACCTCCTTTACTGGTCAAACCCACGTGAACCTGCATTGAAATTAGGCTTTAGGTACCCCAGTAGGATTGGGTCCTAGGGCGTTAGCTTTACCTTTCGGGATCCAAACACACAGGGCACTTCTATTGTAATCATCAAGATCAGAAGAACTTATTTGTCTCCCATAAACATCTAAATAATCATACATCTCATCATGTGCGTTCTGATCAGAATGATTATGAGTGTGAGCTTTGGATGAATCAGAAGACTTGGGATTTTTCTTGTTAGTCTGTCTTCTTTTAATCCAGTGGGACTCAGGTGCAGTTGTCCTAGATTTCTGGTTAAATGGATAGGTACAACTGCTACCATCAAAAGATTCATATCTCCTTTGCACAAATGGTTTTAGCAGTTTACCCTTAGATTGCTGGTTAGGCAGCTTGACCTGATTAGGTTTCAGCTGGGACTATCCCTTGCGAGATGGTCCAAGCTGATAGTCTGCTGATTGGACTGAGGTCTCTTATGAAGAACTGGGCTCTTCTGTTGATGCCTCGGCTGATGTTTGATCAGTTGGGGTTCATTTCTATTCCTCTTCTTACCAGACACTTGCCTTGCCTGATCAGCTGGTCTTTTTCCCTTATCTGATACAGATTTAACATAATTTGTATCTTTTCCAGAAATCTTCTTTGATTCACTTTTTGAAGGTGAACCAGATTGGACATGTGAGGATCCTGAAGGGCCATTAAACCCAATTCCCTTCTTATCAGTTGGCTTGAGATAGTAGTTGTTCAGACATTGAACAATCTTAGATGAGTTTGTGAAAACTTCTACTTTCTTTCGCAAACTGTCCTCACTAATTTTTAGACTCTCATGCAGTCGGAAGAGTTCATCAAACTTAGCTTGTAGGACTTTGAGGTCACCAGCTTGTTTTAGGTTGAGAGCTTGATGTTCCTTAATCAGTTTACCCTGATCAGAACTACTGACTTTCAGAAACTCCAGTTCTGTAGTCATCTTCTGAACATTCTCAACTAATTTCAGATCAGCAACTCCACTTTTCGCATTATCCTTGACAAGCCGAATATTCTCTGCCCTTAGCTTATCGTTCTCAGCTTCCACTATAGAGTAAGTGTTTACTGCATTAGAAAGATCATCCATCAATTGCTCATTGTAGAGCTGCAGGTTAACCTCTCCAGCAGGTGTGCTCAGCACAGCAGGTGTGGAAGGAGAAAGCACAGAAGGTTTAGAGATTACCTCAGTCTGGTCAGCTTCTTTGGCCATGAGACAGATGTCGTCATCAGATGATAATATCAGATCGTCGACATCATCAGTTGTGGTCATCAAGCAAAATTCATCGACAGATTAATATCCAAAGTCATCTGAAGGCAGGTAGGAGTCGTTGATACCAGAAGTGTCTGCAACCATAACTCTTCTATCCTTGTGTCTTTGTTCTCTTCTGTTCCGCTTCTCTTCTCTTTCTTTAGGAGTCAGGTCAGGGCAGTCGACACTGTAGTGACCTGGTTTCTGACAGTTGAAGTACGCTCCAGAATCCTCAGAATTTCTTCTGCCAGGTGAGTCTCTTCTCATATACGATCTTTAAGGACATTTACCAGTTTGCCTATAATCAGAACCTCTTTGATCTGATCTATCATCTCGTCTGTCATCCTTACGATCATCTCTCTTGTCATCCCTACGAATATCTCTTCGATCGTCTCTCTTGTCGTCAGAACGATTCCTTTCTTGTGATCTATCAGTAGATCTCCTATCTCTTCCTCTACTTTGTCTGTAATCCCAGTTAAACATTTGAACGTTCAAGCTTTCTGGTCAGCAAAGCAATCTGTTCAGACTGACTTATGATATTCCCTACTGGTTCAGTAGACCTTGAAGTGCTGCTGGTTGCCTGAAATGCAACAATTTTTGTCATGGTTGGTGTAGCTTCAGCAGGTGTTTCATCACCTTCTTCTTGACCTCTCTCAATCAGGTCGAACTCATGAGCTTTTAGACTGAGAAAAAGGTTGTTTGGCTTCATTTTTGCAATATCTTGACAATTCTTAATCACAGTCACTTTCATGACCCATTTCTTGGTCAGGGACCTCAGAATTTTGTAGTTGATATCCTTATCAGTCATTTCTCGACCTAGTTCTCGAAGATTGTTGATAGCCATGGTGATTCTTCCATCAAGCAGATTAATGGTCTCATTTGGCAGCATCTTGAGTTTCTCAAACTTCACCAGTTCAGCTTCCAGTCTGTTATCCTTAATCAGATCATTACCTTCACATATTTCAGCGAGAGTATCCCACATCTCCTTGGCAGTTTTCAGGTACTTGATCTTCTCTTTAGTAGTCTTCTCCACCCGTCTTCATTATGATATGCTTGGCAACAGTATCCAGGTTGGACAATTTCCTTTCTTCAGCATCCATCAGGGAAGGACTCTTTCTGATCCTTGCTCCAGCAGGCTGTGTTGTATCACCTCCTTCGGATGGATTAATGTGATAGATAAGGATGGTTCCTTGTTAGATGACCTCCATCATTCAGGAACTGATTGATCCCAGATGATTACACATAGTGATGGTCCAGTCGGCATACTCATCGACGGAGAACTTCGGCAGGTCATGATACATGCCAGATGTGTTGTCCATGCTGAATCTTGTGAGTTTACAAACAGATGAGTTTAAAAAATATAGGTTTTTCAAAGATCTATTCAAGTGACCACAATGGTTCTTCCTCAAGAACCGATGATACTCAAAGCCAGTGGTCTGTAGAACCACTGCTCTGATACCACTTGTTGGTCCCGAATGGGTTTCAGTGAGGCAGAAGTCTAGAGGGAAGGGTTGAATACACTTCTGAAACTTTTTTGTGTGATCAGTGTGATTTGCAAGTTTACTGATCAAAGTGCAGGTGATCAATATAGACTGATATCCAACATACTAATCGTTGTTAAGCTGATCAGTTTGGTGACTATCAGTTTAACTGATTGTGTGGAAGCTAAGTTTTACCCATGTGAAAAACCAATTTTATATAAATCAGAGTCTAAGGTTTTCTGGATCAGATCAGATGACCAACTGTCAAACTGATCAGATCAGCTGCTTGATGCATAACTGATCTCTTCTTAGAATATGCATGTTAACTTATCAAAGCAGTATTGTGCAGATAGTGTAAAATAGGTAAACACACAAGATTTATAGTGGTTCGAACAACTTATCCTACGTCCACTCTTCCCTATCAGTAGGGGCACTTACTACCAAACTAGACTTAGTTTAATGTGTTAGTCCAAACACAATACAACAGATATTTATGGAGCTCTCACTCAACTGATCCCAGAGATCAAGACTAGAAACCCTAGCTTGAAATCTTGCTAACAACCTTAATCTAACACTCGGTTTGGGGTCAGATCTATATGGTTTCCAACTGGAATTCTATTCTAGTATTTAAGTAGCTTAAAGCTAAAGGATAAGAACTCTTTCTAAGAAACTATGGGATGAACACTTAAAATATTTCTTGGGTTCTTGGTGTTCTTCGTGCGGAAATTTCTTGATGTGTTTAAGCTTGTATATTTTTTGTAACCTTACTCTGAAGATTGATCCCATATATATAGGCACGAAATCGAACTAGCTGTTGGAGAGCAATTCAAATTTTGGTCTATTTAAGGTAGGTTTGCAGGGCTGATTTGATGTTCTCAGAGACGGCATGGCCAAATGCGTGCTACATCATCCTTTATAGCCATTTGACTCTGAAACACCTTGTCCTGTACTGTCAGTTCCGTACGTACTTGTCTCGCTCTCATTGGTTGTCAAGTACACTTATTTGACACTTGATTCACCAACTTAGGTTGACATTCTTCTTGTCTGATCAACTTGTATGCCTTAGGTAAACACTTGGTTGTTACCTGATTGAACTGACCTGATCAGTTTAAGACTGATCAGTCTACCTTGTTGAGTCTTCTGATGTAAGCTGTCTTAGCTCAACTTATTGACTTTTCTGATGTTTACTTATTTAGGTCTTCCGAAGATCTTCTGGTCTTGTTATCTTCTAGTCTTCTGATCTACGAGTCTTCTCAGTCTTCTGAATTTATGTCTTCTTCATAATGACTCTTCTGATCTTCTGACGATTCTGATCTTCTGATCTTCTTCAAGACTTAACCTATACATATTGAGTTCCCTCTCAATATGTGACGTATCTATTACATCAGTTGTCTATACATCTCAGCTGGTCATCCTATTCTGATTTCTAGTTCATCAGTCAGCTAACAGGTCTGACTGGTCCTATTACATCTGTTTTGGAACTTCCATCAAAACTAAAAATTTCCCAACACCTATGTAATTATTTTCTATTATTCTTTTAAACTTATAGGACCAAAATAAAAAAATCAAAACAATCGGGACCAATTTCAAAACGATGCAAAATTATTGGACTACAAAAAACTTAATCCCCTTTTTTTTGGATGTACTGAAATAGAATGACACATGAGATGACACATATGATTTTTTTTAATTGACATGTATACCAAATTTCTCATAGAATGACACATAGATTAAATCAATGTGGAATTGACACATTAGCAAGGAAAAACTCCCTATTAATATATAGGGGGATTGAGCTTAAATAGAATTATTTCATGAGTTTTATTTCAGCAGACTTATGTCACAAGAAAATAGTCTTGTTAAATTTTTTATCATGCTTGACAATTGTCCTTTTATATATATTTTTTTATTATTTTGCAGCATTCTTTATAGCAACCCTCCATCATGGTCCACTTTAGGAATTTCTGTTGGGAGATGAATTTAAAAAAGAAGATTTTGATTAGATCCCAAAACCCCTGAGTATGACATGTTCAGGATAATCTTGATAATTGAGTCAGGATTCAGTTTGAGTGTTCAGGATGTTATCTCGCACCGTATAGTCGTGAGATATAGATCGGGTTAGATTACGAAGACTCAAGAAGTTTTGAAGAAGAAACCGGTTTTCAAGTTTCAAAGATGAAACCGAGAAATCGACTCAAAGAGAAATCGAGAAATCGATGAAAAGAGAAATCGAGAAATCAAGACTCAAAGCAGAAACTCGAGAAATCAAGACTCAAGATGAAGACTTCGAGATATCGGCCAAGATATCTGTGAAGACTCGTAAGATCAAGATCAAGATCAAGACAAAGGATATCAAGACACAAGAGTTAAAGGGCTCGATAATGTATGAATGCTCAAGATAACCTCGAATGTTCCGAGGCACCAAAATATCTATCTCCAAGGATACAATATCGAGAAAAACGCGATTACTTAGAAAAATAGATATTGCCCAAGACATTCAAATGCAGACAAAAGGAACTAAAACAAAGTGTTGTTAAGGTTATATCACTCAGAGATATTGACCAAAAAGAGCCGTTATGGTTGTCTACATTTAACTGAAGACAACAGCCAATCAGAGGAAGACAACACTGTACTTTACTGACACTGAAAGCGACAAGTCACTTAAGCATGTCAGTAGTACTATGTTCCAGACTGCAAAAAGTGGTGACTGGCTGCATGAAAAGCACTTTACCTAAAACATGCTAGGGAGTGTCAAACCTTAAATATAGCAGTTCATCACACACCATAAGAGGAAACTAATGGAGCTATCTCTTCCAACGGATAGTTTTTCAAGAGTGACCTTGGTGTATGCCTATAAATACTTGTGACCATCTACCATTTGTAAGCAACTCAAGAGCTCAAACTTATTATTGCAAGTTGAAGCACTCGAAAACCCAAGAATTTCCCAAGTGCTTTACATTGAAGAGAGATCATTCGCTAAGCCTAGTTTTGATAAGATATATCCAAAGCTTAGTAGAGATATCCTAGCCTTTTCATTGTACTTAATTGTAAAGGATATCTCATCCTAGTTGGAAACCAACCAAGAAACCCCAAACCCTTTGTAAGGTAGTTTGAGTGTGATTGTTGGTGAGTTGGAGTTGTAAAGAGTTAGTAAACTACAGAGGTAGTCAGAAAGCTCTAGAGAAGAAGTGAGTAAACTATCTTGGATAGTCAGAAAGCTTGTGTGTGTTTTGAGTAAGTAAACTACAGAGGTAGTCAGAAAGCTCAAAATAGAAAGGTTAGTAAACTACAGAGGTAGTCAGAAAACCTTAGGAAGTAGAAAGGTTAGTAAACTACAGAGGTAGTCAGAAAACCTTAGGAAGTGGTTAAGTAATTTCTTTGAAGAGTCAGAGAGAGTGGACGTAGGAGCTTGAGTCTCTGAAGCACTATAACTTGCTGTGTTATTTGCTTTACATCTTTGCATTGATTAATCATTGCATATCTTTAACTGAAAGCATATTTTCACTGATACTCAGTTGGAATCAATCCACTGAAGTTGCATCTAACTGAATCACAGCCTAATCACTATTCCATTAAAAGGAAGGTTTTTCAGCAAAGCTTAAAACGAGTATAAACTTAGGGCCAACCATTCCGCACATCTGAGTAGCTTTTCAAGCAACTCAGTAACTCTGAAAGTACTCAGGCTCAGTTGGGATTATCTGAGGCTTCGAAAGCGAACAGATCACCGCCTCGGATAGGACTTTGACTTCGAGCGATCAGGCTTCTCGAGGCAAATCATCGAAAAACCCCGACCAACGACCTCGAAAGAAAAGTTTTAAAATCACTGAACACGTGTATTCCCCCCATACACGTGTAAGACTCGTTTACATCGAGACCAACAAGTGGTATCAGAGCGGGAGTTCAAAAGGTTCACTAATTTCAGAGTGACCAACTAAACTGATCTATTTTAAAACCTGTCTCTGATCTGATACCAACAAGTGGTATCAGAGCAGTGGTTCAATTTGACCACCTGCTTTGTTGACCATAGTCTTATTTGCTAAAAGATTCTTGTGGTCTATCTGAACAGATCTTATTTGCTGAAATGTTAAAAGACTCAGACATATTGTCTTCTAAGAAACTTCCCATGTTCTTAGTAGATAACTATGATTTGTGGAGATTGAGAATGCGGGCTCACCTATATTCTAAGCATGAACGTATGTGGAGAGTGGTCTTTGAAGGACCATTCCAATTCACTGTGGTGAATCCCAGAGTTACAGAAAATGAGAGAAATGATCCCAGGACTGAATTTCCTAAGTCTGATGATCAACTTACTCATGAGGAGAGGAAGTTAGTCAATCTAGACTATATTGCCAAAGACACACTATATAGCACTATTGATGATGGTGTGATGGGAATGATTTCTCATTGTAATACTGCCAAAGAAATATGGGATACACTAGCTGTAATGTGCCAAAGCACAGATCATATCAAGGAAAACAAACTTTCAGTTGCCATTGGAAAGTTTGACAGTTTTGAAATGGAAGATGGTGAATCTATTGACAAATTGGAAGTCAGATTCACTAGTATAATGAATGATCTGAATGCACTTGGAAAGAGATATCCACAAAGAGAAGTTGCATTGAAAATTCTTAGAGGTCTATCTAAGAAATGGGATATTCATGCAGTGGTGATTGAAAACACCAAGAACATTGATTCAATGCCGTACCAACAAGTCATCTCTGAGCTGAAAGCTTATGAGTTTGTTATTGATAAGAAATCAAAGAAAGCTGACAGCAAAGATGATTCTTCATCTAGTAAAAATGTGGCTTTCAGAGCCAAGGATAAAACCTGTAAAACTAGAGAGTCTGAGAACTCCCTTGCTAAAAATCAGGATGAGCTAGAGGATAAGCTAGTACTGATGGCAAGGAGGTTTGAAAGGCTTAATAGTAGATATGGAAAATATAAAAATTATTACAGGAATCACAGGTACCAGAGAAATTCTAAAGCTGAGGACAGATCCACTGAGAAGAGAAAGGACCTGAAAGCTGAAGGATCTTCATCCAAAAAGAAGGACTCCAAGACTAAGGAGGAAAGTGATCAGGATGATGATGCCAATAGATGCTACAACTGCCAAAAGAAAGGTCATTTTTAGTATGAATGTCCAGACCTAAGTGCTAAGGAGAGAAGAGAAAGACAAGCAAAGAGACACAAGAAGTTCTCCAGCAAGAAAGCCATGGTTGCAGATGGAGAACACTCTGAAGAAGGTTCCAACTCTTCAGATGAAATGTTCTCAGATAGTGATAGTGATGACATCTGTCTAATGGCTGTGAAGGAGGTAAATTCTTCTATCTCTGTTGTTGCTCCTACACTAGCACAAGAGTTGTCAAGTTCCACGGTAAACAGTCAATTTGACCTGATGGATTCTCTTGAGAGTCTTATGAAGGACTATGCTGTTTTACAAGAATCACGAATGAAACTCAAGAGCGTAACAAAGAACCGATTCTTTGAAAATCTTAAGTGGAAAGACTCTAGTAATGCTGAGATCACTTCTCAATTAATGGGAACTACTGATGAACTAGATGTTCTGAAAGTACAACTCTCAGAAAAAGAGAAGTTGATAGAGACCCTAAATGGAAAACTAGAGAAATCCACTGAGGAGATTCAGCTGATCAGAACTAAGTTCAATGAACTCTCTGAGAAGCATGAAACTCTACAAAAATGTGAGGATAGTGCGTAGAAGAAGCTAGCTCTATTGAATTCTGCATCTAAAATAATAGATGAAATTCAGAGTTATCAGAGACCTGCCACTATAAAATCTGGATTGGGATACATTCCTGGGGGAACCTCACAAGGTCATCTGAATGCTGCTTCTAGTAGCAAGAAGACTGTCTTTGTTAAACAAGTGGCACCTACTCTTCGAACTGAAGAATTGCCCAAGGTTTTAGACAAGGGAAAAAGACCTATGGTTCCAGAAAAACTGAATGTTCAGGTAAGAAAGCCTAAACCTCAGGTAAAGGCTAGAAAACCTGACCACTCAGTAGGAAATTTTCAGGCTAGTACTTCAAAGCCTCAGGCTAAGAATGCAAACCTGAAAAGATCTCAAGACCGAACCAAAGAGAGGAATTTTCGTAAGAGAAACACTCGCCAGAGACATTCTCAACCCGAAAAGACCAAGTCCTCGACATCGAAAAGACCCCAATTTCAAAGACAGTAACCCAAACCCCACTTGCCTAAGGGTAAAGGTTACCCGAACCCAAGTCAACAGAGACTCGGACCAACATTTTGCACAAAAAGCCAAAGCAATGGAACAAAAGGCCTGCACCCAAGAAAAATTCTAAGGCTCATGTTCATGCCAAGGCTAGCACTCATACACGTATCAATCGCTAAGGCACCCAGAGAGTGGTAAATGTGTATGTAGATGTTTATGGAAGACAGATCAACCACTCTAAAGTGATTAGAGTTGTCGGCAGATTTGGATTCCAAAAGGTACAAACTAACCCGGGTAGGACCCTACACCAAATGGGTACCTAAAATTGATCTGCTTTTTTTAATTGAAAAACAAGGGCACCGAAATGATTGAAGATCACATAAAGACGATGAGTGGAGATGATATGGCTCTGTTGTATGGTATCTTGACAAAGGATGTTCAAGACATATGACAGGATTCAAGCAAATACTCAAAGGACTATGTAGAGCAAAGAGGCCCTCGATCACATTTGGAGACAACTCCAAAGGATGAGATCAAGGATATGGAACTCTTGAAATTGATTCAGTTCATATCCATGGTGTTTCATATGTATCTGGATTGAAGCATAATTTGCTTTCAATAAGCCAATTCTGTGACAAGGGATTTAATGTTGAGTTCTCAAAGAACTTATGTTATGTGAAAGATGATAACTCACATAAAATACTGCTAACTGGTACTAGAAAAGGAAATGTGTATCTTGCTGATTGGAGTTCAACTCCTAAAGATACATGTTTGGTTGCAAAAAGTTCCACATATACCAGTTGGTTGTGGCACAAAAGGATGAATCACCTGAATTCCAAAACCCTGAATAAACTTGCAAGATTAGCACTTGTGAGGGGGTTACCAAATGAAGTGTTCAGTAAAGAACATGTTTGTGATGCGTGCCAAAAAGGAAAACAAATTAGAGCATCATTTAAAAGCAAAGTAGATGTTTCTACTGAGAGAATACTTCAATTGTTGCATATGGATCTTTTTGGTCCAGTAAAACCAGTGAGCACAAATGGCAGGAAATATACACTCATAGTAGTTGATGACTACTCAAGATATACATGGGTCATATTCTTACTCAGTAAGAAAGAGACTTAGATAAAACTGCCTGAACTACTGAAAAGGCTCAGTATTGAAAAGAACCTGAGTGTGGTCAAAATCAGATCAGATAAAGGAACTGAGTTTATAAACCATATTATATCTGATTATTGTGCAGCAAATGGAATAACTCATGAAACATCAGCTGCAAGGACCCCTCAACAAAATGGTGTTGCTGAAAGAAGGAACAGGACTCTAAAAGAAGCTGCAAGGACAATGATAGCTGAAGCTGATATTCCTAAAAGATTTTGGGCTGAAGCTGTCAACACTGCATGCTATTCTCAGAACAGACCCATGCTGACCAAGAGTCAAGGCAAAACACCATACGAGCTTTGAAATGAAAGGAAGCCTCTTGTTTCTTTCTTTCGTGTGTTTAGTTGCAAGAGTTTCATACACAATAATGGTAAAGATCAGTTGAAAACAATTGATAGCAAAGCTGATGAAGGAATATTTTTAGGATATTCTGAAGTCAGTAAAGCCTTCAGAGTTTATAACTGTAGGACTCTTATTGTGGAAGAAACACCTCATGTTGTTTTTGATGAATCTACTTGTGTTCAGAAGAAACAAGAACATGATGCAGGAGAACTGACCAAGAGAATCACCAGACTAAGCCTGAAAAAGAATGACAAAACATCCTCTGAACCTGAAAAGAAGAAGTCAGTCACTTTCTATGAATGGAGTGACTCAGACTCAGACAAAGAAGTTCAGGATGGAACTCAGGATGGTGAGACTCAGGAAAACCAACACAACAAAGCTGACCAATCTGAACAGACACCAGTTCAGACTCAGGTATGTGATGTCAATGAAGATGTGGTCACAGCTGAGGCAATTTCTGAAACACTTGCAAAATGTTTTCCCTCCTAACCTTTTAAAAACATTAGTTTTAGGGTTTTTTTGAAAGGGTTTTACCTTAAGGAATATTTTCCCTCCTAACCTTTTAAACCCTAAAACTAGTGTCAAAGCTGATGAAGGAATAATTTCCCTCCTAACCTTTTAAAAACACTAGTTTTAGGGTTTAAACAATTTATGAAAGGTCAGTTTAAAAAATAATCGTGCAAAATGTTTTCCCTCCTAACCTTTTAAAAAAACCCTAAAACTAGTCTTGAGTAAACCTTTCATCTCTCTTATTCTCAAATTCTCATACTAGAAAAGTGTCATTACCAAAACGTCCTGAATACTCTTCAAAGCAATTCAAATCGGAAAATTTCTTATCCTTCAATTGCTTATTCTGGTAATTGATATTAAAGTGTTTTTAACATTCTTATGCCAGGGTTATAGAATTTGTATGTGTTGTTCATAATCGTGTCTAAATGGAATTTGATTTGATTGTTGTTATTTCTCTCTGCACCCTGTGAACAATATGCACACTTGGGATAGATATTCATATGAATGTTTCACATACTGCTCTATTACGCTTAAAATTGTTTATATGAGTATGAGTTCTCATAGCCCTAATTTTGTGTATATTTATATGCTTTCAGAAATGGCAACATCTAAGACAACTATGGAAAGTTGTGATTATGCATCCATGATAAAGAATGTGATCGATGAAAAGTATATCATATTCCACACAACAAATGATCCAGAATCGAAAGAAATTATGGAATGTCTTAGAGCTTGTGGGCTTGAACAATTCTGCTTCAGACATTTGAGCAGTGTATGCATTATCGAGTCTCTAGAATTCTTAAGGAAGTTAAAAGAAACCGATAACAAGGAGCTGTATTCATTCGTCGGAGGTAACAAAATTGATGTAAGCAATGATGATCCTGGAAGAATCTTTGGACTTCCAACTGGAAGGAACTACCCCGATGAGTACACCGTAGGGATGTCGGATAAAGAATACTTGCAAAAGGTGTTGTTAAGGCCAGGAAACATCACCAACATCACAAATGTTAAGGTTCCCTATTTTAAGAGAAAGTACATATTACTATTTGAAATTATTTCAAGAGTAATTCTGGGTATTGCCTTCAGTCCCAATGCTCTAACGCAGCAAAAGCAGCACGTGATGACTGCTATCATAGAGAAGGCTCCAGACATGAATTGGATGGGGTTATTCAAACACCGACTGCTACAGGAAATCGCAAAGTTTGTCGTGAATGAGAAGAACCAGGTGGTGCTGACTAAGAATATTTGCAATATTCACAAGGTTTCGATGATCCTTGCTGAGAAACTCCTGAACTACCCTTGGTCAGAGGTTGGAAGAAAGCCATATCTAGAAAAGTTAAAGGCTTTGTTGTATAAGGATGAAGACCTGTCTGGGCAACGTGATGATGATCCAGCCCCCTATGTGCCGAAAACCAAAAAGGACAATGGTTCGGCCTCATCAGTGCAGTCTGAAGCACGAGGTCAACCCAAGACAAAGGTGTTTAAAAGGAAACAACTGGCAAGTAAACCAATGCGAACATCTGAAGATGTGGGCGAGAAGCGTCAAAAAAATCTCACCATTATGCTGACAAAAAAGGTTGGAATGCCTTCTGGGGGTCTTCAGGATGAAGACAGTGAAATCGAGATACTGGAATCTGGTGGAGAACAGTTGATTGAATAGGCTGGTGAGGAAACCGCTGTGAGTTCTGAACACACGGTCAGTACGGGTTGAGATTTGACAGCAGAAAAAGGAATTGTCCAGATGGAAGTTGTAACCTTGGCAGAAGGAGAAGAAGAGGAGGAAAGGTTGAAGGAGGCCCAGGATGAGTCGGAACCATCTGATTCGGCTCACCCGAGTTCTCTATTTAGAGCAGCAGAAGCTACCCATCTACCCAGATCACCCACTCCCCCATCACCACAGATAGAAACCACCTTACAAATCACCCTATCTTCACCCCCCAGAAAAACTCTAGCTCAACCAACACGTACCACATCTGAGCCAACCCAACCTGCAGAAACCTCATATGCAGAAGCTCAACTAGAACTTACCCATCCATCTCAACCAGAACCATACAGAGAAGCAACCCCAGTTATCCAAACGGCCAGGAAAAAGGCCTTATTCGTTTCTGTTGCGCACAACCCATTCAACACCAGAAAGATTTTTGAATCTCCTGAACCAGAAAAACTAGTCATCAGATTTCTGAAGCAAAGGGTGAACAACTATCTGAACAGACACTATTCTGATCTGGTTGATCATCCAGGTGTTCGACAGCAGGTGGCTAATATTCTCTTCTTGAGGGATATCAGACTTCAAAATATTGAAGACTTTCTGATGGTGCTGGAGGCGTTGGGGAATGAAGAGTTCGTGGACATGGAACTCAAAATGAAGTAATTGGCCGGAGTTTCCAGTGCTGCTGAACTGGCAACAGATGATGATGTTGCCTGGCTAGTAAACAATAAGATGGGTTTTCCTGAGGTTGTTGAAGAAGTTGAGGATGATGCCGTTGAACCAGTTGAGGGTGAACTAGATGAGACCCTAGCTGATGAGGCGCAAACATCTGCACCAGTGGTAGTAATTCCACCTGAGATCCTGGACCAAGTTTTGACGACTATTCTTGATGGGGTTAAGACATCAGTGGAAGCTCAATTCAACATTCTAGCCAACAATCTGTTGAATCAGATGGACGAGAGAACCATACGGCTTGTTAAATTTGAGCGGAATCAAACTGCCGCAAAATTGGTGGAATGCACTCTAAAGTTTCTACGACAGAGATGAAGAGGGTGGAGCTGTTGTTAGAGAAACTAGTTTGGAAGTCTCCATGCTTTCTGATGTCAAAATACTCTTTGAGGAGGCATACAAATCTCTGATGCAGGTGTGTCAAAGATTTGAAACTTATGTGTCTATCGCTAGGAAAGCCTTGGAAGAAGCTGTGTCAAAGATGCTTGGTCCTGCTCCATCTGCCTCAACTGTTCAGATACAATCCTTGGAGGCAGACGAGCTAAAGAAAGAAATGTTCTCTCAGTTTGCCAATCTTGAGAAAACTCTCAGAAAACTGTTTGATGCAACCAAAAAGGGGGAAGGACAACCATCAGAAAAACATGCTGCCCCATCTGCTCAACTGACGATTGTGTCTGCATCAAGACAAGCCAGTGAAACTATTGAAGTCCAAGACACTGAATTAGCCAAAATGTTCACAACTGTTGAAGAACACACGAAACAGTTGGACATTCAGGACAAAGCTATTTCTGAACAGAAATCTGATATGATTGATCTGACTGCAAGAGTTGATAAAATTGAGGACTTCTCCTCAACTGTTCAGAAAAGGCTGCAAGCAGAAGAAGAAGCGAGAAGTCTTGAACTTGCCAAGAAACTTGAAGAAGAAGAAGAATCAGCAGAGGCAAAGGCTGAGAAAAGAAAACAACTGAAGGGAAAACAGTCTAAACGCTCAGCAACTCAGAAAACAGTTTTCACAAGATCAAAACTGCTATTCTCTAAGGATCAGATCAGAGAACAAGAAGACCAGGCCAAACGAAGAAGGGTCATGGATGAGGCCACCAAGAGGAAAAAGCTGAAGGATACAGCAGGCTTGGATCGAGCGTTTTGGAGAAAGCAGAAGAAGAAGGCTGCTGCAGGTGAAGACGAGACTTGGATAGAAAATGCCTTACCTGCAAATGTCAATGAGATCCTGATCTGCAGAGAAGACCTTCATGATCCCTGGAGAATAATAAAGACAGACTGGTTATGCAATGTTTTCATGATTCAGCGAGTCCCAGAAGAACAAGATGACAATATATTTGATGAGATCTTTCTGGACTGGCTTTAGACAAAATATCCAGTATTCTACAAAGAGTTCATGAAGGAAGGGCAGAAAATGGCATTAAGGCCCTCTGCTCCAAGATATGAATATCTGATCCCCCCTCTCAAGAAAAATCAAGAATATGATCCGGTGGGATTCAGAAGAGCATATTTTGATGCATTGGAGAGAGGGAACATCACTGAAGAAGATCGCCAAAAGGAAGTACTCCGAAGAATGTATGACATCTTTCAAGTTCCTGAAGGCATGAGAGATATGTAAGAAGATCAGGAGATAAAGTCTTTAGATCAGGTGATAGGTAATTTTTGTTCATCATTTCTTGTACTTGTAAACTGCAAAATTAATCAATGAAATGATTTACCTTTCTGATCTCAAGACAAAGTCTCATTGTCTTCTGATTTCTGTCTTTTACTTTTTATTCTATTTTTCTGATTTAATGTTTTGGTTCCATCAAAAAGGGGGAAATTGTTGGGAATTTTGTAGTTTTGATGGAAGTTCCAAAACAGATTGTAATAGGACCAGTCAGACCTGTTAGCTGACTGATTATTTAAATATCAGATAGGATGAGCAGCTGATATGTATAGACATGTGATGTAATGAATAGGTCACATATTGAGGGGGAACTTCAATATGTATAGGTTAAGTCTTGAAGAAGATCAGAAGACCAGACGAGTCAGAAGATCAGAAGATCAGACGAGTCAGAAGATCAGAAGATCAGACGAGTCAAAAGATCAGAAGACCAGACGAGTCAGATAGTCAGATGATCAGGTGAAGACATGAAGCTGAAGGCCAGAAGACCTGAAGATCAGATGACTAAGAACAAAACCAGAAGACTCACATCAGAAGAATGAAGAAGAGTCTGCCTGCTAATTGTGCTAAGACAAGCCTGCAAATCTACCTAAAATAGCCTGAAATTCAAATTGCTCTCCAACGGCTCTTTGATTTCATGGTCTATATATATGGGATCAACCTTCATAGTAAGGTTACAGAAATTATAATAAAGCTCAAGCTATCCGCAATTTCCGCACGAAGAACACAAAATCAAGAATATTTTCTAAGTGTTCATCTCATAGTTCTTAGCATAGAATTATTATCCTTTAGCTTTAGGCTACTCAAATACTAGGATAGAATTCCACTTGGAACACAACAAATCTTATACCCAAACCCACAAAGTTAGGTTAAGCTTGTTCAGCAAGATTTCAGACTAGGGTTTCTAGTTTCTGATTTCTGGGATTAGTTGAGTGAGAACTCTTGAAACATCTGATTGTACTGTGTTAGACTAACACATTAAACTAAGTCCAAGTTGGTTAAGTTGGTGCCCCTGCTGATAGGGAAGAGTGGAAGTAGGACAAGTTGTCCGAACCACTATAAAATTCTGGTGTGCCTTATATGTTCTTATCTGCTTTACACTGTGCACACTACCTGGTTTTAACTTTACATTCATATTCTGGGTCTGGATCAGATTTGCATCAAGCAACTGATCTGATCAGTTTGACACTTTGTCATCTGATCTAAAACAGATCACTCAGAATCTGTTTTGAGCAAATTGGTTTTTCACACGAGTTAACTTAGCTTCCGCACATCAGTTAAACTGATAGACACCGAACTGATCTGCCCTCAGGCGATCAGTAAGTTGGATATCAGTCCAAACTGATTCACACGCACTCTGATCAGGCATACCTGCTTTGAACACCTGATCTCACGCAAAAGTTTTCAGAAGTCTATTCACCCCTCCCCTCTAGACTTCTGCCCTCACGAAAACCCGTTCGGGACCTACAATCATGCTCATGTATTATTGTTTACATATAGGAAGCATTTAGTTACTTATTTTATAATTTATCATGTTTAAGTCAATTGTGTAATGCATGCTTATTGATTTCTTTTATAATTCACTTATTAATGGTAGGCACTTATTTAAGTGGTCAGCTAGCAAGAGCGAGTTGATAGGTTAAAATATGTGGATCCAAATGGTTTAGAACCTTAACTCGAACAGATATTTCAAAGTGACGATATTTGTCGAAGGGCGCAATCATTCATCTAGGTTGCTTGGAATGCCTCCTAATCAACTACTGTGTTATGTAATGTAGATAAGTAAGAATTAAAAGTTAATATCTTGTTAATTAAAAAATCAATTATTTTATTTCTATTTTAAGTAATTTACTATGATAAATGTTCTATATTGGCATGTGCTTATTAGGGATCATTGGATTTTGAATGTGATTCACTCACACAAGTTAGAGGTTTGTTTACTAGGTCCTTTTTATAGTTGATTTGCTGAATATATTTTTTCAATATGTGATGGGTTTTAAGATTGTATGATGTGGGGGTGAATAAGAGTTGTACAAACATCATAAATTGGTAAGTAATTAGGTCCCTAAACAACCTGATGGTTACTAATGCAGCTTCTTTGTTCTTTGCTACATGAAATAAATTATGGAATTTAATGGACAAGTGAAAATAGGCGGACACACATTGAGGCAAAGTGGGGCAACTGCCCCTCCTCAATTTTTATTTTGAAATATCATACATACCCCTCAAAAAATTTAAAGTTTTATAAATAATTTTAACATTACAAGAAAATAGAGAATTGCCTACAAAAAGTTTCAACATGACTACGAAATTTTCAATAAAAATAATGTCCTTAAATAGTGAGGATTGCCTACGACTTGCCTAAAAAATTTCCTAATCATGTAAACATTTTCAACAATCCTCAACGTACCTACAAACAATTTACCTACGGAAATGTAATTCATAGGTAAATTTATATGTAAGCAATTCCACGGAAATGTAAATTGCCTACTGAATTATTTGTGTAAGTAATTTTTTTACCTACGGAAGTTACAAATGTGTAGACAATTTGCTCGTACGTATTTTGTTAATTTGTCTTTAAGAATCCGTAGCCAATTCGTAGAGAATATGTTTTTCTACTAGAATGTTAAAATTTCGTAGACAATGCTCACTATTTAAGGACTAAATTATTTTGTTGGAAAATTTTGAAGAAATGTTAGAAAATTTTGTAGTCAGTTATTTATTTTCTTGTAGTGTAAAAATTAGACGCGGTAATGAATGAATGATAATTTAGCAAATCTTGTGGTCAGTTATAATTCAAAGAATTAACTAATCATAAATTATTTTTTTGTTTTATAATTTTTTATCAATTTTTTTTTTGCCCTAGCTGGACTACATTTCTACTTCCGTCCCTGCAAGTGAACATGCACTCACTGCAATCATTGGTATGCTTTTATTATTTAATATTTTCATATTGCATATACATTTTATAATTGTTTCTTATATATGTTTATAATAATGCACATTTCTTTCGTGTTTCGCAATTTACAAAAAAAGCCTACTCCCTAAAAGAAATCAATCAAATACAGACTGAATGGGTTGAATGCATTCAGAAACATAAGTTTGAATAGATCGAGGTTTGTTTTTGTTTGTGTTTGTGTTTTGTTTACACACATTCTTTACATTGTTAGGAAGTCCCCGATTGCATAAATATTCACATATCCTATTCATATATGTTTAAGTTGTGAAACTCATTTGTTAAACTTGGTTGGTTGTGAATTGATACGCTAGATTTTGTTACCTGATATGCTGCTAGATTATTCTCATTACATGTAGGTTTGTATGGTGTACTCATCTCTTTCATGCTTCTGTTTTAGCGTTTTTGGAATCTCTGCCTTTTTATCATCTTGAAATAGCAAGTTGGTTACTCAAGAACTGTGATTGATAATAGGAGAAAAATATAGGTACTTGAGGAGTTTTATATGGAGTTCAGTTGTAGTTGTTGGGGAACGAGTTTGTGCTAGGGACATATTCGGGATGTAATTTGGATACGAGTTATAATAAATCTAACATCTATGATCTAATAATTAAATCATACAATTCATATATTGAATTACAGTAAATCATACAAAGTCCTTAAACATGCAGAACTAAGGGACAATTGTATTTACCTTCGGATTGGAGAGACTCCATTGAGAAGACTAACTCTTTCAACCCAAAGATCTTCTTGAGTATTCCCTAAACCCAAGCTCGTAAATCCAGTGGAGAATCAAATGAAATTTTAACACTCAAGGAAGAATTAATTTTCTCTATTGCAAGCCCCACAAATATCTACTCATAGGGGACGAAAATAATCCCCTATATATAAGATTGAAATTTTCGAAAATAGTAGGGAAGAAAAAAATATATGGAAAAGATCATATATCCCTTTAAAAGTGGAACTTACCATATATATAAAAAAGGATATATGGAAAAGATCATGTCCCCTTAAAAGTGAGATTCACCATATATATTTAGTCCTTTTATAATCCCTTTTATAATCTTACAACAAATTATTCCTTTTTTTTACCACCTTAGTTAAGGGTTTTTTGTGGGCTACTCAGGGGGCCTTTACGAGAATAGGATTGGGCATCACAATGGGTCTAAAAATCAATACTGAGTGTTGGTCCCGGTGCAAACGAGTCTTACACGTGTTGGTTCCGCTGCAAGTTCTTTGTCAGCTTGTATCTGACTTGTTGTGCTCCTTGTCATTCTTCTAGTTTGAGTTTGAGCAGTTCCGGAAGGTCCAGCTCCTCCGGCCATTAATCATTTCCTGGACCTCTCCATCTTTGCAGAGACCTCTTCTGCAAATAGATCCAGATTGTCCGGCCTTTGACCATGTGCTTCAACAATCTGAATTAGATCTCCTGAAGTCCTGATGATGTTAGTTGGTTTCTCGACCTGCCCTTCCCCATTTTTGGTTTTATCAAAAAGAGAATTGAGGTGGGAAGTCAGGGAGCCAAAACTGACTGCAATGGCTTGATTCAGGTCGGTTGAGGTTATGCCTTGAGTCTGGACTGTCTGCTCTTGAATCTTGTTAACAAGTTCAGACATTTTGTAGTTTCAATTGTAGAAGAGAAGGTGAGAATTAGCTTGTCAAATTTCTCTTCAGTTCTATCCAGCTTATCAGTTGCCACTATTGGAGTTATACTGGAAAGTATTCTTTTTACTTTGTATAACCAAACTGAATTTCTTATTTATTTACTGAAATAAGTTATTTATCCCTATTGCATTAAATATGATTGAATGTTATATATATTTACTGCATACCTGTTCAATAAATAGTACGTGTTACATTGTAGTTAATTTGGTGATACCAGATCACGGAAGATCAAATTAACAGTTCCTCGTAACTAAGTACAAAATTCACAACCTAGATGGAAATGAACAATCCATCGTGAAAGGTTGAAGTGTAAGGCTCAGATTGGCTTGTCTTGACCAAGAGATTAGACTAGTGTATTATGATGCACTGAATAGGACCTATAGGAGGATAAATTCTTCAGTGCTGAATATAGAAGAATTAGACCACAGTGATTCGTTATTTCTTAATCTCTGTTCCTTAAATAGGATTGTGTGAAATAAATACCTATTGTTTTGACTTATGATGGGAAGAGAATCAACGTGATTTGATACCTTATATTTTGGGCAATATTATTAGTTACACGACGATTGCTAAGATTTAATACGGAGAATCGTGTGCAAGTGTGTCTTGCTTGATTTGTCCCCTTTGTGGGCTCAGAAGCTTTATCATACCAAATCTTGCAAGTGAAAATTTATTTCCGGTATGGATAATAATGTTGAGTTATCTTTACTCCAAGGATAAAGATATTAATTAATATAAAGCTTTTTCAGTGGCTTAATTAATTAGTGGACTAGATAATTTTAAACACGGGAAATAATAACCGGAAGCCATATTATTGTAGCATCATAATATGGATTAAGATGGATAGTTCAATGTTAATTTTATAGTGGAGTAAATTAATATTAATGGGCTTGAATAACATTTTGGCTTAATATTAAAGTTTCATAGCCCATTGGAGGTCCAATCTTAATTCTCATAAAGGCCCCTCAAATAGCCCAATTAAAGTCCAATTAATGAAAAGAAGAAGAAAATATTATTGCCTAATTATTCCTCATTTTTTCGAAAATTGGAGGAAAAAGAAGAGGAATGATTTTCTTGAAAAGATTTTATGGAAAAAGATAAGTATTCTTGGAATACAAGATTATCTCATAAATTCAAGAAATCAAAACTTGATTCTTGTTTCCTTGTATTTTTCAAAAATCTTGTAACAAAAGGGAAGTGGGATTTTTGTGGAAAATTTAATTATGACGAAAATAATATATGGGATATATTCAAGATTTCTTGGAGATCAAGAAAAAGATTTTCTCCTTATTTTTTTAGAGAAAAAAATCGACCAACCCTTATTATAAATAGGGGATGAATTTTTTCATCCCCAATGGAATTCCATGTGTTGGAAAATTTAGAAATCCACAAAGGTGGTGTCATATATTTTTGGTTTTCTCCTCTATTAAAATCGTTCGTGAGAATCCTTCCACCGGATTACGTTCGTGGACGTGAGATATATTTGAGAAGGCACTTTGGGTTGATCCATCTTCTCAACGGTTGTCTCTACAAGAGGTATGTATTCTCGTAACTCCTAGATTCTGCATGCTTAGGATTTACGTGGATTACGTGTACGCATGTTGTTGTTGCTTATTTAATTATAATGTTGAATTAATTTAGGATTGATTCATGTTAGTAATTAATTGAATAACTTAAATATCTATTTAATTACACCTCGAATAGATCCAGGCACCCCGTATTTCACAACAACTGGTATCAGAGCCTCCGTTTCGAGCTCTGTATTTAAATTGTTATTTAAATTTGGTGGCCATTAAATTTTATTGATAATTGGATAGTAGAATTGTTAGATCTGTTTTGCAAGTATCCAATTGTCATGGTATTTAATGTTTTATTAATTTCATGTGTATGATTATTTTAATTCGATTCGTTCGAATTTGTTTTTCTCGTGAGAAAATCCACGAGTATATTAGGCTATTTGATTTGTTCAATGTAATAGACTAGTCTAGATTTAGGTTATTTATTTTTGTAAAATAAATTGTAACCTGGTCGAAGAAGAAAATGGAGGCGAGAAATTAAAACGAATCCGAAACCGGGCGCAGGCAGCGTGTGTCGCGCAAAACGTGCTAAGGAAGGCACGCGCGCGACGCGGATGCTGGCGGGCGTGCACGGGCATGGGGCGAGGCCGAGGGTCGAGCGCGCGTGGGGGTCAGGCGGAGCACATGGGCGCGCGGCACCGTGCATGGACGGACGGATCGGTACGAGCGGGCCACGCACGGACACGCGTGGGATGGACACAAAGCAGGCAAGGGCAGGCACGCGCGGCGCCCTGCCGAGTGCTGCCGAGGCCGTTGAGTTTTGCCTAAGCGACGTGTGTTGGGCGCTTGGCGCACGCGCACAGGCGTAATCGACATGGCCGGGTCGGGTGCAAGGCGTGCACCCCGACCCGTGAGCTGGTCGGTACACGAGACGTGATTTTTCGAGACGTTCGAGTGGGAGAAATTGAAGACAGAGGATTTCTCAAGATCAAGACAAGAAAAATTAAACCATGAAAATTGGATAATTTGTGCCCAATGTGTTTAATTTTGTTTTGATTTATTGCTTTTTGTTATGCTTCTGTTTAAATTCGTTTAATGTGTTTGCATGAGAAATTGCTTGTGAAAAATCTCAAACTAAAAAATTACTAAGTATGTATTATATAATTAATTTGGTTTTGAATCAAATTAATTTGACCTCCATGATTTATTTATTTATGATTTCTTTTGGAGAAATTCCCCTAAGGAACGGCCAAAAGAAAACTTTCACATGAATAAATTCTCAAAAGGATGATTGTGAATTATTACTAGTGGCGATGATGCCCCTCCCAAGAGGCTCGTTCAAAACGAAATAATAATTCGGTATTTAATCATGGTTATTAATTAGGTATAAAAGTGATATGCATATACTTCGCCGAAGTCCCGGTCAATTTTATATTGGTCAAGTGGGAGCCAACTATTAATTGTTTTTTGAATTAAAGGTTTGTATTTGTTCTTGTTTGTAACCTGCTTAAACGTGATTTAAATGATGACCCACCCACGTGGCTCATTTAAACTGTTTTAAGATGTTTGCTGATGCATGTTCATATTTTTTTGAGATTTTAATATGATTCATGTGATCGAATTATGTGATTTTCAGTATCATCATGTCGCAACCTTTTAGTCCGTTGTTAATATACTTAAAGTCAATAGAATTGTATAGGAAACTATGTTAATTGGAAAACTTATGATTGTCCTAACTGCACAAAAGCACAAGTAGATTCTTGACACACCAAAACCAGATGAGCCAACTGATGAGTAAAAAACGCAGGGCTCGTCAGATCACCTTGTGGGAGATGTTATCGCTGAAAATGGTGGAGGACAGCCCCATAAGGGATTACGTCCTCAAAATTGATGGCTCATCTGAACAAACTTGAGGTTCTGGGTACATATGATGATCTGGAGACCCAGATTAATTTAGTACTCCACTCCCTGCCTAAAAGTTTTGAGCACTTTGGCCTCGCTAGCTGATTTGTTGCAAGCTTTGGTCTCGGCAGAGACATTGATGGGGCACCAAACTCAAGCGTTGACGGCAAGTGGTCTGTCTTCATCTTCTAGGCCAAGGGAAGGCAAAAAGAAGAAGAGGGCCAAAAGCCATAAGCAATCAAACTCAACTGTTGCCTAGGGCAATGGTAAGATGGGGGATGCTGGTGGTGTCAAGGAAAATCTAAAAAGGGAAGTGCTTCAACTGCGGTGAAAAAGGACATTGGAGGTCGGCCTATTCCAAACCCAAGCGGAATGGAAAGAAAGGTAATTCTCATGCACTAGTTGTTGAAACTTGTTTAGAGACCTATGCTTCCCATTCATGGGTAGTTGATATGGGATTTGCTGACCTTGTATGTTTCACGTTACGGGGTCCAAGCTGACCCGACAACTTAGTGGGAGTGAGATCCTCATCACCATGGGCAATATTACGTAAGTAACGGCTATTGCAATGCTACGAAGGTAGCGAGTATTACAATTCCACCAAAGTAGCATTGCTGCAATGCTATGTGAAGTAGCAGTTTTTGCAGTACAACATGAGTAGTGGTTAAAGAAGTGGGAGACGTACATCTGTGTTTTGAAGACATAATTTTAGTTTTGAGAGATGTTCTCTACGTTCTGGTTTTTCTGAAAAATCTCATTTCAGTTTCTAAACTCTTTTCTGATGGATATACTGTTCGTTTTAAAGCAAGTTACTATTTTTCGTAACGATGTGTTTATCTGTCATGGAATTTTACGGAACAATCTCTATACTATTAACTATGCACACCACTCACAAAATGCATACAGTAACACATTGACTATTTCGAGCACTAAAAGAAAACGTTCGACTAATGTGAACGAGATAATTCTTTGACATCTAAGATTAGGTCATATTAATCCGAATAGGATCCAAAGGTTGGTCCAAGATGGTTCATTGGAGTCTCTTCGGATTGAACCATTTCCAACATGCGAATCATGTTTGGAGGGTAAAATGATCAAACGGGCATTTGGAGCCAAGGGGCTTAGAGCTAAAGAAGTGTTGGAAATAGTTCACACTGATGTGTGTGGTATAATGCAAATCAAAGCTAGAGGTGGCTATGAGTATTTCGTTACTTTTATCGTTGATTACTCACGCTATGGGTACGTTTTCCTAATGAAGCATAAATCTGAGACCTTTGATAAATTCAAAGAATTTAAGGCTCAAGCAGAGAATCATAAGGAAAAGAGTATCAAGTTTCTATGATCTGATCGTGGAGGCGATACCTCAGCGATGAATTTTTGAACTACCTGTCAAACGAAGGGATTGCATCCCAGTTAACTGCACTCGGTACCCCTCAACAAAACGGTGTTGCAGAACGAAGAAACATAACACGTTTAGAAATGGTCAGATCAATGATCAGTTATGTGGATTTGTCAAAATCGTTCTGGGGTTACGCCTTGGAAACAACGGCTTACATTCTAAACCTAGTGTCACCCAAATTGGTTCCCAAAACCCCTAGAGAATTGTGGACAGGGCACAAGCCCAACTTGGGAAACATGAGAATCTGGGGGTGTCCGGCATACGTGTTGGACAAGGAAGCCGGTAAGTTGGATGCACGTTCAGAATTAAGGTTGTTTATAGGATACCCCGAGGGAACCAAAGGATGCATGTTCTATGGTCCCGAAGATCAAAAAGGTCGTAATAAGTACTCACTTTAGATTTTTGGAAGAAGACTATATGAACGATAGAAAGCCTAGAAGTGAGATTACCTTAGAAGAACTTAGAGGGTCAACTCCTTTGTCGACTGTACAAGTCGATATACCAAGCGTCACACCTACACAACTAGAACCTCGTCGCAGTGGGAGGGTTGTTAGACAACCCGAGCGATTCTTGGGAATAGGAGAGTCTTCGAATTTGGTCTCTGGAGAAAAATCAGACCCATGGTCGTACAACGAGGCGATCCAAGACAAGGATGCAGATTCTTGGCAAACTGCAATGGAAGCCGAAATGGGTTCAATGGAACATAATAAAGTGTGGGAGCTAGTCGAACCACTTAATGGGGTGAAACCCATTGGATGCAAGTGGGTATACAAGAGGAAAAGAGGACCGGACGGGAAGGTGGAAACCTTCAAAGCAAGACTCGTGGCGAAAGGGTATACTCAGAAAGAAGGGATCGATTATGAGGAATCCTTTTCGCCCGTAGCCATGCTCAGGTCCATCCGTATTCTCTTATGGATTACTGCGCACCTAGATTTTGAGATTTAACAAATGGATGTCAAGACAGCTTTCCTTAACGGAAGTCTTGACGAGGAAATCTATATGCAACAACCCGAGGGCTTCATTGAAAAAGGCCAAGAGCATCTAGTTTGCAAGCTAAGGAAGTCCATTTATGGACTGAAGCAAGCATCCCGTGCTTGGAATCAATGTTCTGATCAGGTTATAAAATCCTACGGTTTTGATCAAAATAATTTCGAAAGTTATGTTTATAAAAAGCATGACGGAACTGCCTTGGTATTCTTAGACTATACGTAGACAACATTCTGCTCATTGGGAACGATGTAAAGGTGTTTTCAGACGTAAGGGCATGACTGTCAAAACAGTTTGATATGAAGGACTTGAGAGAAGCTGGTCATATCCTAGGGATCAAGATCACTCGAGATTGCAGGAAAAGGATGATCGGCCTCTCACAAGCTTCATACATAGATACTGTCTTCAAGTGATTCAGCATGCAAGATTCCAAGAAAGGTTTTGTACCTTTCAGACACGGAATCCATCTATCCAAAGAAATGTGTCCCAAGACACAGAAAGAGATAGATGACATGAAGGGCATTCCTTATACCTTAGCTGTAGGAAGCCTCATGTATGCAATGCTGTGCACGAGACTGGATATCTGCTTTGCCGTAGGCATGGTAGCAAGATATCAAAGTAACCCTGGGAAAGAGCATTGGACTGCAGTTAAAAACATTCTGAAGTATTTGAAGATGTCACGAGACAGAATGTATGTTTATTAGTCTGACAGTCTAATCCCCATTTGTTACACAGACTCAGAATTCCAATCAGACATAGACTCCAGGAAGTCAACCTCGGGTAGTGTTTTATGCATGGGAGGAGGAGCCATGGCATGGAGAAGGATTAAGCAGAAATGCACCGCCGATTCTAACATGGAAGCCGAATACATAGCTGCTTGTGAAGCAGCGAAGGAAGAGGTTTGGCTCAAAAACTTCTCTGTGGACTTGGACGTTGTTCCGAATTTGCCCAGCACAATCACGGTTTACTGTGATAATGTCGGAGCAGTTGCAAATTCAAGGGAACCGAGAGCCCACAAAGCCAGGAAACACATAGAAAGAAAATACCATCTTATACGTGAAATCGTTAAGAGAGGAGACATAGAGGTGACAAAGATTGCGTCGGAAGACAACCTAGCATATCCATTCACAAAGGGTCTGCCTCAGAATACATTCGAGAGACATGTGTAAGGAATGAGTGTCAAGAGCATTGCCAATCTGCTTTGAGTATAAGTGGGAGAAATATTATTAGGTTCGTGTAGGTGACATTAGATGTCACGTAGAACACGAGACGTGTTGTAGTATACTTAAAAGCAGACTTTGAGTATAAGTGGGAAATTGTTGGGGTTATACTGGAAAGTATGTTTTTTACTTTGTATAACCAAACTAAATTTCTTATTTATTTACTGAAATAAATTATTTATCATTGTTGCATTAAATATGATTGAATGTTATATATATTTACTGCATACCTGTTCAATAAGTAGTACGTGTTACATTGTAGTTAATTTGGTGATACCAGATCACGGAAGATCAAATTAACAGTTCCTCGTAACTAAGTACAAAATTCACAACCTAGATGGAAATGAACAATCCATCGTGAAAGGTTGAAGTGTAAGGCTCAGATTGGCTTGTCTTGACCAAGAGATTACTCTAGTGCATTATGATGCGCTGAATAGGACCTACAGGAGGATAAATTCTTCAATACTGAATATAGAAGAATTAGACCCCAGTGGTTCGTTATTTCTTAATCTCCGTTCCTTAAATAGGATCGTGTGAAATTAATAATTATTTCTTTGACTTATGATGGGAAGAGAATCAACGTGATTTGATACCTTATATCTTGGGCAATATTATTAGTTACACGACGATTGCTAAGATTTAATACGGAAAATCGTGTGCAAGTGCGTCTTGCTTGGTTTGTGCCCTTAGTGGGCTCAGAAGCTTTATCATACCAAATCTTGCAAGTGGAAATTTATTTCCGGTAGGGATAATAATGTTGAGTTGTCTTTACTCCAACGATAAATATATTAATTAATATAAAGCTCTTTCAGTGGCTTAATTAATTAGTGGACTAGATAATCTTAAACACGGAAAATAATAACCGGGAGCCATATTATTGTAGCATCGTAATATGGATTAAGATGGATAGTTCAATATTAATTTTATAGTGGAGTAAATTAATATTAATGGGCTTGAATAATATTTTGGCTTAATATTAAAGTTTCATAGCCCATTGGAGGTAAAATCTTAATTCTCCTAAAGGCCCCTCAAATAGTCCAATTAAAGTCCAATTAATGAAAATGAGAAGAAAATATTATTGCCTAATTATACCTCATTTTTTCAAAAATTTAAGGAAAAAGAAGAGGAAAGATTTTCTTGATTTTCTTGAAAAGATTTTATGGAAAAAGATAAGTATTCTTGGAATACAAGATTATCTCATATATTCAAGAAATCAAATCTTGATTCTTTTTTCCTTGTATTTTTCGAAACTCTTGTAATAAAGGGAAGTGGAATTTTTGTGGAAAATTTAATTATAGAGAAAAGAATATATGAGATATATTCAAGATTTCTTGGAGATCAAGAAAAAGATTCTCTCCTTATTTTTCTAGAGAAAAAAATCGACCACCCCTTATTATAAATAGGGGATGAATTTTTCATCCCCAATGGAATTCCATGTGTTGGAAAAATTAGAAATCTACAAAGGTGGTGGCATATATTTTTGGTTTTCTCCTTTATTAAAATTGTTTATGAGAATCCTTCCACCAAATTACGTTCATGGACGTGGGACATATTTAAGAAGACACTTTGGATTGATCCATCGTCTCAACGGTTATCTTTACAAGAGGTATCTAATCTCGTAACTCCTAGATTCCGCATGCTTAGGATTTACGTGGATTACGTGTGCGCATGTTGTTGTTGCTTATTTAATTATTATGTTGAATTAATTTAGGATTGATTCATGTTAGTAATTAATTGAATAATTTAAATACACCTCGAATAGATCTGGGCATCCCGTATTTCCCAACAGCCACAAGTAAAGAAACTTGAAGATTATTTACGTGGGCGAGCTTCTCATCAACTGCTTTCTTGTACCCTTCAGTCAGCCACAAGTAAATAAATATCATATTCCCTTTGCTCCTTTAGATCTCGGATACAGAATTGGCGTTGCTCATTATTGGTGTTGCTGACTGAATTGGCCATTACTTCTTCTACCTCTTCTTTCAACAGTTCTCGAAAGCAAGATTTGATCTCTCGTAGCTGATCAGAAGTAATGTTGGTAGCAGGTATGGTCTGCATTGTTAGTGTTAGTGTCCTAGAGACAATCTATTGTAAGGACATAATACTCGATGATATTCAGTTTGATTTAATATTATAGTTCACTTAATATTAATGTATGGCAATACACTTGTTTGAATATTATGTTTAATTGTTTACATTTATTCATGCAAGTGTTTCCATGAGTCATTGCTGTCATTGAGGTTGTGAGTACTCAGATGACTTAAGCATGATTCTCAAATAGCCCCGATCTAGGATCATCAAGAATGGGATATTGATGATGCAATGGAGATTGGTGTGCGATCTGCATCATACTCTTAGAGAGTGTAGTAAGATCTCACTTACTACGAGATTCTAGGTATCTCATGATGGATGCACCCATCCGAGAAACCATTTGATGTATTTTCACTATATGTGTCTACGGGTATCTCGGTTAGTGGGAGCGATGCGATACTCCTTTAACTTGAGGTCAATACGCACGACATGTGTGGGATGATGAACTTTGACCATGACCGATGCTTGCACCCTTCCATGGGTAGATATGGCTTTGATTGGGTTCATCACGAAATGCATGTGCATGGTAATTGAGCCAAGAATAGGATTCATTCCTCAATGTGGATTTAGAGAGAATACTCGTCTTCTCATCATAATGGGATCTATGTCATCGGCCGATGCACGTCAACTTAGATTTTGTGGCTAAGTGTGACATACATGATCAATTAGTGATTAGAGATAATATAATTAAGTTATTTGAATAGACACTTCATCATGTTCAAGACTTAATTGAGTATTCGCGAATGAAAGGAGGAAATCGTAATAGCCCATATTTCAGTTACAGGTAGTTGCACGTTTCTTGCAACGTACCTCATATATTGAGAATGTCTGATTTATTGTATAGGGTTCAATTAAGACCGTTAGTTTGACTAATCGCTCGATATATGAGGGCCTATGAGTCACACAACAAGTAGTTCCCTTTTACGGATTATAGTTGGTTGATTAAATGTTAAATTGGACTTAATATTTAATTTATGGAGAATTAATTAATAATATATTAGTTTATAATTAATTATTATTAATGTTTAATTAAATTAGATTTAATTAAATAGGATTCCCAATAATAATATATGGAATATTATTATAAGATTTAATATATATGGAATCAAATCCGTAGAGATTTGATATACATGGGAATTAAATCTGTAGAGATTTTATATATGGGAAATAAATCTAAGAGATTTATTTTCTAAAACTAGGGATTTAATTTCCTAATCAGGTTAGCTTAAGATTTAAGCTGGGTCTTCCCTATATATATGAGCTCTTGGGAATTCACAAATAACGTTAATTCTTATTTGCTCCATAAAATCTAGAATATGAATTTTCCTAGCAAATTCCGTCTCAGATTCAACGCTAGCAAATCTGTACAAGTCCGTGAACGGGGATTACGCAGATACCATAGTAGAGAAATATGTGTACGGTTTACTGTAAGATTTCTCTTTATGTTTATACGTATCCAATTATGTTATTACGTGTTCGTTGTTGGTGAACTGTTTATTTCCGCTGCGCATATATTATTTGTTTACGTGCCTCTAAATTCCAACATGCATGGCCTGACCTATTGGTGGAGTAGATTCATGAGTTGCCTCAGTTCTGACTTGGTCCAGTCCTTGATCAGTTTCTTGTGCCTCTAGTGGTTGGTTTAGAATTGTATCACCCTGACCACCATCATCGGCAACTCCTGTCTCAGTCATTTATGCATCTTTTGTAGATGTACCCACAACATTCTTTTCCAAATCGATCACCAGTGGCTTACCCATTTTTCTGTAAACAAAGGCTTTAACTGCCTCTTCGGATAACAAATCAGCTGGTGATCCAACACGTGCGGACTTCCTCATATCGAAGTCAAAATCAAAAAATTCATCAGCACCTCCCATTTTCTCAATGAGAATCATGAAGTCCGAAAAGTTCTTCAATTAAGTTCTCCATCACATCTTCTCTGATAAGTGGATGTGCTTCCAACAATGGTATCAAAGCTTCAGGCTCTTGATCAATTGCATGATTGTTTGATTTATAAAATTAAATATTTTTTATAAATCACGGCGGTTGATTTTTGTCGTGACCGCACCAAGTGTATTTTAATTGGTTGTATTATTTTCCGATTAATATGGTATTGGGGGTGACTATTCATATGCTTGATGTTTGTTTTTTTATTAGAATAAACAAATACCCCCTTCTTCCCTTTTGTGCTCGTCTCTTTCGCTCGCCCACTTAGGGTTTTCTGAAAATCCCTTCGTCCCTGTCGCCTTCATCCCACGCCGATTTTACGCTCACAGCAAGCATTCGCAGCATCGCTCGAGTCAGCAGCATAACGCCGCGACTCGCGATGCCCGTGCGTTGCTACATCGGAGCGAAATCAAGAGGGTTGGACCCGCGGCGGCATGACTTGTATTGCGGCGATTTCGAGCGGGGTTCGTCGCGTCTCTTCGTACTAGGCAACGACATCCTTGTTTTGTGTTCGATTCATTGGACAAACCCAAAGGATCAATGAGGCTCACGACAGAACGCCACCGTATTGTTTCATCATTGCGATTGTCGATTCATTTTATGGAGATGTGTGTCGTTTTGTTTCACGAGACATGCGCTGCACAGCTGTGTCGCTCTCGACCTGCGATTTGTGATTCGACTGCAGCGGCAAGTCGCCCGCACGCGCCTAGCGGCTTCAGCGACTTGCCTGCACGCGCTGCTTACCTACCTCATTTGATACATGCTTCTGTATAGATTCATGGGTTGTTGTTTTTGGGTCAGTTTATTCGACTTTAGTTGGACTATTTCGAATACTTGCTTGAACTGGATTCCAGAATTGTCTGTTACTGTGATTAATTGGATTAATTATGATGAACAGTTGATAAATTGTGGGTTTTCGATTGTCCCGATAAGAAGGTGGTGTCCGGGCAGTGATGAGGGAGGGGTTGTTTTGCAAATTAGATTTCAAACAGGCCCCTCCGTGCAAATTTTGGAAATTGCACTTGAGCCCTTGGCAAACCAATAAATAAAATTTAATTTTTTAAGTTAATAAGATTATTTTTTAAGAATAAGAATAAAAGTTGGACTTTTATTTGTAATTAATTTGATTAATTATTGAAGTTTAATAATTTTAAAATTGAATTTAAAATTGGATTTTAAAATTCATTTTAAAAGAATTATTAAATCTCACTTGGTTAATTATTTTAATAAAACGTATTAGTTGAACTAATGACGGACTTAATTAATTGGATTACTTAAAGTTAAAATATTAATAATGAATTTAATTATTAAACTTAATTTTAAAATTGGATTTTAAAATTATGGTTTAAAGGATTAAACGAGTTATTAATTCCCACTTGGTTAACGTGTTTTATATTCTGTTAACGCATTTTACGTCCGCATTATAATTATTTGGGTAGGTGGCGGCCAATATTTGTCGGATCGTATTATTGTTTGGGTAGACGGCGCCCAAATATTTGTTAGTCCGTATATATCATGTTTGGGTAGGCGGCGCCCAATAATTGCTCAAATGTGATATAGATTAACATGTTGGATCTCGATTAAGCAATTAATACCCTGCCTTTCAAACGTTCCTCACTAAAATATGGTTTTCTCATTAATTTGATAAGATGTCTTCCATCAAAACTAAAAGTAAACCGGAGATTTCATTCCAATGAGTACTTAAAGACCCTCGTCTTTTGCTCGAATCTACATTTAACGGGACTTTTATAGGGATATGTAATGTCGCCGCTTGATGGTTGTAAACCAACTTAACTTTGTTTCGCTAGCCCTCGCGGGGAACATAGGGTAAGGGACATCAGTCGAACTTGGTTCGACAAACTAGGAATTGCAGTTTTGCAATTGGTTTGGAGACCTACCAGTTATGCTATTGTAATGAACAACCCTCGCTGGGATTATGATGGTAGTAATGTGGATCCTAGTCCATTACAATTTATATTTGATATAAATTCGTACTTTTCCGATGAGGTCGTTAAGTATGTGAAAATAATGGAGACAAAATAAACACTAAAGAAAGGCCATGTTTATTTTGATTGCTGAATATTGGTCATAGGAATTATGTGTTTTAATTCTCGTTTTATTTTATTTCTCTTGGTTAGTTGAAATATATAACTGTTATTGAGATGTGTTTTGGAAACAAACAAATTGGCTAGGCCAAATTTTTTGGACTGGCACCGAAACATGTGTTTGGTGCTAATGTAAGAAAAGATTGAGTACGTGTTGGACACGCCAATCCGGGTTACCCCTGCAGCTGGTTCCCTGAGGCAGCCACGTTTGACGTAGCAACTCAGAATAAGCATCAAAAGGATGCTTCCCAGACGCAGTGTGTGATGTTGCTCGGCATGACTCCCAAATTGCTTAAGGCAACATGAGAAAATAGGTCTCTTCTAAATGCTCAAGCATCTAAAGGATCTCTTTGATTCTGAATCTCGTTCTGAGATTTATGAAGTGATGAGAGATCTGTTCAAATGCCGGTTAGCTAAAGGAGAGAAGATTTCACCTCATGTGCTTAAGATGATAGGCCTAATTGATAAACTTGGTAATTTAGGCTTTGAGCTAAAAGACCAACGTTTTCATTTATGTTATCCTCCATTCGCTCTCAGATTCATATTTTAGCTTCATTTTGAACTACAATATGAATAAGACGGATGCGACCATGCCTGAACTTCACAAAGTGCTCAAGACTTTTGAGTTCACTATCACTGAGATGGTGTTCAAAAGAAGGAGCGGGTAGAAGAGGGACCTGGAAGAAGGACTATAATGTTCTGGTTGCTAAAAGAAAGAGCATGTATGTTTGTTATTAAGATAGACATATCCACAAATAGTGCTAACTGTTGGGTATTAGATACCAGATATGGCTCACACATTTGTATGCATATGAAGGGGCTCATGTGTCTTAGGGCAGTTAGGCCGGGTGAAGTCGTCTTACACATGAAAACGGAGCAAGAGTTGCTACTGAACGTGTGGGACTTATATGTTAGACTTACCCTTTGGTTTTAGAGTAGAACTTAATGATTGTCATTTCGTTCTTCCTATTACTCGCAACATTATTTTCATTCCTATGTTAGACATTGAGGGTTATTCCTTCCATTTTAGTTATAATAATTGTTATTTCACGTTGAATGGTGTGGTTTATGGGAATGCCCCTATGGTGAATGGTTTATACTTGTTGCATTGTGGATATAATGTTCTTAATATACAAAATAAAAGACTCAAACTTAGTAATCATGAAAACCCGACTTACTTGTGGCATTGTAGACTTGATCACGTAAACGAGAAAGGAATTGCAAGGTTAAGAAAGTTAGACTACTTAACCCCATTTGACTTTGAGTCTTATGGAGATTGCGAATCTTGTCTCAAGGGCAAGATGATCAACAAACCTTTTTCTGGGAAAGAAGTGCGTGCCAAAGAAGTTCTAGAGCTGATCCACAACAATGTGTGTGGACCATCGCCCACTCTTACTAGGGGTCACTTCGGATACTTCATCACTTTTACTGATGATTTCTCAAGATACGGATACGTGTATCTTATGAAACACAAATTCGAATCTTTTGAGAAATTCAAAGAGTTTAAGGTTGAAGTAGAGAAGGTGAATACCTTAGCCATGAATTCATTGATTACTTGAAGTTACATGGAATCCAGTCACAATGGACTCCTCCTGGAACACCTCAGATGAATGGTGTGTCCGAGAGAAGAAATCGAACCCTGTTAGACATGGTAAGGTCCATGATGAGCTTTTCCTCTCTTCCGACATTCTCATGGGGATACGCGTTACAAACCTCAATTTACATTCTGAATAGGATTCCATCTAAATCGGTTGAGCACAAGCCATATGAACTATGGTGTGGCAAGAAGCCAACTTTTACACATATCAAACATGGGGTTGCCTCGTGATTGTGAAAAGAATGCTTACCGACAAGTTGGAATCCAAAGGTGAAAAGGGTTACTTTGTAGGATATCCTATGGAAACTAAAGGATATTGCTTCTATCCACCTGAGAAACAATCAGTGATTGTTTCTAGGCAGACCAAGTTCCTCGAAGAAGACTATGTCTTTAAGGAACAAGATCGTAAGCTGATAGAACTTGAAGAAATTCAAGAACCACAAATTAACAAAGAGACTGATATCTTGTCAAAGCAATATGACAAGGAATCAGTGGGAGCATTCAACAACTTTCACGGTGGGAGTCTTTCACTAGGTGATCGTCTTTCAGCCACTGGGAGCGTAATTGGAGTATGTTTGCCAATGCAAGAACCTCCAAGTGGGCTGAATGAGAATAGCATAGTTCAAACTCCCACCCAAGAGGCATCTGAAAGTGTAGCTCTTGAGGACTCTCCGGACATTGATAAAATCAATGCACCACAAAATTTTCATGATCAGAATGTACAACCTGCACAACCACAGCTCTGTAAGTCAATTAGGAATCGTAATCCGCCCATTAGATACGGTTACCTCTTGGAGGAACTCAATAATGTGGACATACCGGATAAAGACGATCCTAATACTTACTCTCAAGCAATATCAGATATTGATTCAGGGAAGTGGCATGAAGCCATGAAATTCGAGATGGACTCGAAGTACACTAATCAAGTCTGGGACTTGGTTGAGTTGCCTAAAGGGGTTAGACCCATATGTTGAGATTGGGTCTTCAAGCGTAAGACTAATGGAAATGGTAAAGTACAAACCTACAAAGCTAGGTTGGTGGCAAAGGGTTATAGTCAAAACGAAGGCATTGACTATGATGAGACCTTCTCACCAGTTGCAAAGATCAAGTCCATTCAAATTTTACTTGCGATAGCAGCACACTATGATTATGAGATTTGGTAGATGGATGTCAAAACAGCTTTCTTCAATGGAAACATTGATGAGGAAGTGTTTATGACTCAACCAGAAGGTTTTACACCTAAGTCAAATTCTAATCTAGTATGCAAGCTAAAGATATCCATTTATGGATTGAAGCAAGCTTCTAGGAGTTGGAATATCCGATTTGATGAAGCTATCAAGTCTTTTGACTTCATCAAAAATTCGGAAGATCCATGCGTTTATCGTAAACGCAGCGGGAAGAATATTGTCTTCATAGTTGTATATGTCGATGACATATTGATTATGGGAAACAATATCCCGCTCATGTAGTCCGTGAAATATTGATATTTAAAGACCTTCATGATGAAGAGTCTTGGTGAAGCCTGCTATATCCTAGGGATCAAGATCCACAAGGATAGATCCAAGAGGATGTTGGGGCTGTCATAGTCCACCTATGTAAAGAAGGTGTTGAAGCATTTTGCAATGGAGAACTCTAAGAGAGGATCTTTATCGGCAAATCATGGGATAAAGCTATCAAAGAAGGATTGTCCTTCTGTTGAAGCTGATATCAAGCACATGAAAGATGTCCCATATGCATATGCAATTGGTTCAATCATGTACGCCATTACTTACACTAAGCCAAACATAGGCCTACGCTATCAACATCACTGGTAGATACCAACAGAATCCAGGTGAGTCTCACTGGATTGCTGTCAAGACCATTCTGAAGTATCTTAGACAAACTAAAGAATGTTTCCTTGTCAATGGTGGACAGTCAGAACTAGTAGTGACTGGTTATGCTGACGCAAGTTTCCAATCCAACTGTGATGATTACAAATCACAATCAGGTAATGTTTCACTCTCAATGATGGGGAGGTCAGTTGGAATAGTTCCAAGCAAGAGACGACCACAAATTCAACAACCGAAGCTGAGTACATTGCTGTATAAGAAGCCTCAAGGAGGTTGTCTGGATTTTATGGTTCTTAAGAGAACTAGGGGTAGTTCCGAGTGCCAGTTGTCTAATAAACTTGTATTGAGACAACGTTGGTGCGATTGCGCAAGCAAAGGAACCGAGATCGACAAGCAATATCAGGCTTATCATTTGATCCATCATAACGATAGATGAAATAGAATTAAAATGTATTCCCACATATTTAATTCGACAAATCCTTTCACCATAACACTGAGTGTTCATGTACGCACTAGAGATTTGATGGTCTAGGGGTTAGACATGTAGGTGATTGATCGACTCTAGTCGAAGTGGGAGATTGTTAGTGTTAGTGTACTAGAGACAATCTATTGTAAGGACATAATACTCGATGATATTCAATTTGATTTAATATTATAGTTCACTTAATATTAATGTATGGCAATACACTTGTTTGAATATTATGTTTGATTGTTTGCATTTATTCATGCAAGTGTTCCCATGAGTCATTGATGTCATTGAGGTTGTGAGAACTCAGATGACTTGAACATGATTCTCAAATAGCCCCGATCAAGGATCATCAAGAATGGGATATTGATGATGCAATGGAGATTGGTGTGCGATCTGCATCGTACTCTTAGAGAGTCTAGTAAGATCTCACTTACTACGAGATACTAGGTATCTCATGATGGATGCACAAATACCTTAGAGGGTATTGGTATACCCATCCGAGAAACCGTTTGATGTATTTCCACTATATGTGTCTATGTGTGTCTCGGTTAGTGGGAGCGATGCGATACTCCTTTGACTTGAGGTCAATACGCACGACATGTGTGGGATGATGAACTTTGACCATGACCGACGCTTGCACCCTTCCATGGGTAGATATGGCTTGGATTGGGTTCATCACGAAATGCATGTGCGTGGTAGTTGAGCCAAGAATAGGATTCATTCCTCAATGTGGATTTAGAGAGAATACTCATCTTCTCGTCATAATTGGATCTAAGTCATCGGCCGATGCACGTCAACTTAGACTTTGTGGTTAAGTGTGACATCCATGATCAATTAGTTATTAGAGATAATATGATTAAGTTATTTGAATAGACACTTCATCACTTTCAAGACTTAATCGAGTATTCGCGAATGAAAGGAGAAATCGTAATATCCCATGTTTCAGTTACAGGTAGTTGCACGTTTCTCGCAACGTACCACATATATTGAGAATGTCTAATTTATTGTCTATGGTTCAATTAAGACCATTAGTTTGACTAATCGCTCGATATATGAGGGCATATGGGTCACACAATAAGTAGTTCCCTTTTACAGATTATAGTTGGTTGATTAAATGTTAAATTGGATTTAATATTTAATTTATTGAGAATTAATTAATAATAGATTAATTTAGAATTAATTATTATTAATGTTTAATTAAATTAGATTTAATTAAATAGGATTCCCAATAATAATATATGGAATATTATTATAGGATTTAATATATATGGAATCAAATCCGTAGAGATTTGATATACATGGGAATTAAATCCGTAGAGATTTTATATATGGGAAATAAATCTAAGAGATTTATTTTATAAGATTAGGGATTTTATTTCCTAATCAGGTTTGTTATAGCTGGAATTATCCGAGCGTATGAACAATCACTCACAAGACAATAATGGCGAAAGCACACAAAAATGAGAATGCGATTTGGTGACCCGATTTGCCAAATGTGGCTACGTCCGGGGGCAATACCAAGCCAGGAATTCTATTATACTCTCTGTTTTAGAATTAAGATTTAGATCCCTTTACAATGAGCATTACAACATGTATTTATAGACTATGAAGTAGGTTATCTCTCTTCATGGGCTGGGTGATCTCGGCCTCTTAGGGTTTTCCGCTCACCGGATAACCGATCCCTCCTTTTCCGGTGCAAATCTCGCCCGCAGCTGGACTTTCCCTCTTATGCCTGGAATATCCATCTCCATAAATATGACGTGATCTCATTCTGTAATTTAGCCCATTCTATTCGGGAAAGTCGTCGGGCTGGGACGACCAGACAGGGGGGGTCGTCCACAAGGTGCTCGCTATGACTTAGTCGCCCTGGGGTGATCGCCACGTCGTGGCAAGGCCACAACAATTGCCCCCCAGGTCGCTAGCGAGGTGGTCGCTGGTCGACCTGGTTCGTACTTCGCTGCACCTAGGGCGACGTCCGTCTTGTGGGCCCGAGTAAGTTCAACCGTCGCCTCGAGAAGGCAGCTGATGACGTAACTCCTGCAGGTCATCTTATAAATAGGTCTCTTCCTCCTTGATTTTGGGACTTTGCTTCTTCGAGTGTTTTCCAGCAAGCTTCATTCTCCGGTGCTTTATACAGCTAACTGGTAAGCGCAACCCTTCCCTCTTTTTCCTTCTACTTTTAGTACAATGTCTATGCCCCCTGGTAGCCATCTGCGTCAGGCGGAAGGGGAGTCCTCCTTCACTGTTTCATTGGGGTTGGACTCCCCGGTGAGGGAGGTCTTGTCAGCCGGAGCATCGAGTGGTGGGATTCATTCCGGCGGCGTGGGCCTTTCTCGTCCTACCCGGGGAAATTCCCCAATTGATCCGATGGTATTTGGTCCCCTTGAGGATTTGGGGGTTCTCACGCCAGAGCAGGGATTGGGAGACCCTCGTGGTGGCCCTCCTGAAGAGCCGGAGACCTCTGCTCGCCGCGACGAAGATCAC
Source organism: Stenogyne calaminthoides (assembly GCA_037126765.1). NCBI lineage: Eukaryota > Viridiplantae > Streptophyta > Magnoliopsida > Lamiales > Lamiaceae > Stenogyne > Stenogyne calaminthoides. The sequence goes on along the minus strand of JBBCBC010000001.1, from coordinate 33,441,383 downwards.
CCCGATTTTTTCGACTACCGTGCCTATCGGGCCGGTCTCCACTACTTTCGACCACTTCGTCTCGTTGTCCGGGCTGCGACCAAATCCAATTTTTTTATAAATGACAAGAAGTACCGCTCCACTATGTCAGAGGCCGAACTGGATGTGGCTCATTGTCAGTTTGAGACCTCTGGTGACGTGTTTTTCTACCGTCCGGCTGACTCTGAGAGGGCCGACCAGCCTCCGGAGGGTATGATCGCCATTCACGAGGCGACCATGGATGCCGGTCTCCGATTCCCACTCCACCCGGCGATCTCTCATTTATTGGCCGCTTGGCACATTGCCCCTGCGCAACTTACTCCTAACGGGTGGAGTTACCTTCTGGCGACTCTGACGGTGCTCGGTCAGGCCATCCTTTATCGGCTACCCACGCCGATGGAGGTGAACTTCTTTTGGTCACTGGTCGCCCAGCATGGCCAGGAAGGTCAGTATGCCTTGAAGAATTGACCTGGTCGGCCGATTGTATGGGGGATAGTCAACAAGGTAAAAAACTGGCACCCCCGGTGGTGGTTTGTGGGGGGAGCTTAGCAGAGTGCCCCTTCGAGTTCAGTTTCAGAGATCCCAATACCCGCCGACTTCCAAGAGCGAGCTCCTCGTAAGGTCCATTCCTATGTTGGCGTCGAGCATCTCCGTACTGATCTAATTTCCCTTGTCTCTCTTGCAGGTTTATTTGTTGCTGACGAGAGCCAGCTGAACTGGGACTTCGAGGCTGCTCGCCGAATCGCCTTTGACCATCCCTAGGAGGACCGACATGTCGAGCTTTATAATTCCTCCTCCGATAGGTTGTGGGAAGGGCTACAGACGTACCCTCGTAAGACTGGCCGCCTACGTGAGTATGTTGTTCTGTAAATAAAATTAATTCTGAAACTCCTTTACTAATTTGTGCCTTTTTGCAGCTCCTTGTATACTCGTCCAAGCGCTTGCCCCGACTGCAGCACAAATGTCTTCCCATTGAAATCCCGAACTCAACTTTTCTCGGACTGGGTTCGCGGCGCGGCCCACGTCCTCGTCCTGTGCTGGCACGGTGGAGACAGGAGGGTCCTCCCGAGCAGATCACCCAAAGGACAAGAGGAAGGCCAAAGAGGGGTGAGAGGGTGCTCGCCTGTCCCGTTCCGAGGGCTCCCCCACACGCAAGCGTGGCCGCACGGGCGACCATTCTCCTTGCGCCTCTGGGGGTGGGAGCGCTTCCCAGCGGGAGCCCATCCTCGCTGCCCGCCCCCCACCTTCGACTCCCCCTCATCCGCCTGGCCGCCAGTTCTCTGGGGATCGCACGTTCGTGGGATTCGACGTTGATCTTTCCGGGGTGTAAGTCTTCCTCGAATGTCTAACTCCTTTAGCGTTTCCATAAATGTCTTGACTTGCTCTTGTCTTTACAGGTTTGCCAACTTCTTGTCACCCGTGGCCGACTATCTTCGCTCGAAGATGCCCCCCATCATCGGGGTATCACCGGACTAGCCTCGGTACATGCGGCACTCCCTACGAGACGTGCCCCGGTGTTGGTCTCTGGATGACCATCATGCCGCTTCCTCCAATAGCAAGGAGAACAACCTGTACACCGCTGTGGTCTATTCCCAGAAAGCGGCCACATTCCTCTAGCGGGTCGTCAGGCAAAACGATCAGGACCTGGAGACCTCCTGCTCGGCCCTCGACGAGCAGAAGAAAAAGCTGGAGGCGGCGGCCGCGGCCATGTCTCGAATGGAGGTCGACCTGAAGGCCGCGCAGGAGCGATCGGCCGAGTTAGCCTTGCAGGTGGCCGAGGTGAACACGAAAAGACACGCTGAAGTGGACTCACATCGCCTCGAGCTGGTGAGGTTGCGCGGCCGGGTCGACGATCTTACTCGCCAACTGGCTGAGTCCCATGCCTTGGCTGTGGACTATGAAGCCAAGTTCGGAGAGCTCGAGCTCCAGGTGTCGAAGGAGACTTCCCTCCGTGCCGCCGACGATGTGGCGCTGAGGATCTTCTCCTACATCAGTACCTATGCTGATGTCCTCCGGGGCGTCTACCGTTGCGATCCCTCCTCCGACCACTCCGTGCTTGTGGAGGATTTTAAGGCCTTCGTCGCCGATTGTCTGCCTGAGGTCGATGTGGTTCTCCCCGTGGCGGACTTGGCCGATTTCGGCATCGATCTGTCCTTTCGGGCCCCAAAGAGCAGGCTGGTGCGGCCGGGTGGGGGTTTCGACCGCGCGGGGTCCCCTGAGGAGGCGCAAATTGGCTCTGATGTGTCGCTTGTGCCCCCGGCGGAGGCGGTTGGAGGTGATGATGCAGTGGTGGCCGATCCCGACGGCAAGGCTGTTGTGGGCGAGAATCAGATGGACGGCCAGGCTGTGGCGGATGGGACTGGGGATGGTGTCTAGGGACTGAGGTCATGGAGGATGTTGTTTTTTCTTTTCTTTTCCTGTTTCATATCTTTATGATTGCACAGCCCTTCGGGGTACCAATATGTAAACGGCCTGCGGGCCTTTGTATTTCGGCCTCCGTGCCCTTTTCAATGAATGGAATCTTTGCATTTTTTACTTCGTTGTATATCTATGCGTGATTTTATCGTTTTTTGCTTTTGAATTATTGGTTGAGCAATCCCGGACAAACACCGGCGACTGTGAGTTTTGCCTATGTTCTGATCGCTCCCTCGTTGTGGTGTGATGTATCCGAACTATGTTTTAGCTATCTTATCTTATGCGGCAAATCCAAACTTTGGCTTAGTCGTGTTATGGTGCGGTCGTTAAGGGGGCCCGACGGGCTTGGCGTGAGGCCAGAGCGCGAAGCGGCCTTGTCGATGCAGATTCCAAAGATCGCCTCCTATCGTGGGTGGTCGCCTTATGCTTTCGGAGACCATTCTTCCCTGACCTGACCCTTTATCGCTCCGGAGTCGCCATTTGGGGCGACTTCTAGATGACTTATTCTAAAGCATACACGATTTTTCGGAGATGTAACACATGATTTCTTGCAAACGTAATACATAATTTTATCAAAAGCGCAATCGATTACAAAGGGAGTTGTTTATTGGGGTCAAGGAATATATTACAAAGGAAATGACCTATGACAAATGGGATATTAGCTACACTCTACTGGTAATATTTCTTCAGGTGGGCCGCGTTCCACGGATATTATGCTGGCGTTCCGTCCGGGTCCTCGATTTCATATGCCCCATTTGTCAGGCATTTGGATATTCTGAACGGGCCCTCCCAGGTGGGGCCAAACGCTCCTTTGGGTACCCCGAGCACCTTTTTTAGGACGAGGTCACCCTTCTTGAACTGTCGGAGTTTGACCTTTGAGTTGTAATATTTCTCTGTTCGCCTTTTGTAGCTGGCATTTTTTAGGCTAGCTTCTATCCTCTTTTCTTCCAGTAGGTCTAGGCTGGTCGTCATTGCCAGGTCGTTGCCGTTCGAGGTGCCGCTGCTTGTTTGGTGGCTAGGTATGGCAACTTCCGCTGGGATTACTGCTTCTGCCCCGAATGCAAGGGAATAGGGTGTTTCCCCTGTGGAGGTCCTGCAGGTTGTTCTGTATGACCATAATACTTCGGGAAATTCGCTTGCCCACTTGCCCTTCCCTCCTTCAAGTCGCGCTTTCAGCGTATGTTTGATAATCTTGTTAATCGCCTCAACTTGCCCGTTGGATTGCGGGTGATACTGGGTGGAGAAGAGCTTTGTTATCTTCCATTTCCTGAAGAATGCGTCGATCTTGAGGCCATCGAATTGCTTCCCATTGTCCGTTACGATCGCCTGTGGGAGGCCGAAGCGACAAATGATGTTTCTCCATATTAATTTTATCATGTTATCAGATCAGTTGCTTGATGCAAGTTTGATCCAGACCCAGAATATGCATGTAAAGTTTAAACCAGGTAGTGTGCACAATGTAAAGCAGATAAGAACATATAAGGCACACCAAAATTTTATAGTGGTTCGGACAACTTGTCCTACGTCCACTCTTCCCTATCAGCAGGGGCACCAACTTGACTAACTTGGACTTAGTTTAATGTGTTAGTCCAACACTGTACAATCAGATGTTTCAAGAGTTCTCACTCAACTAATCCCAGAAATCAGAAACTAGAAACCCTAGTCTGAAATCTTGCTGAACAAACTTAACATAACTTTGTGGGTTTGGGTATAAGATTTGTTGTATTCCAACTGGAATTCTATCCTAGTATTTGAGTAGCCTAAAGCTAAAGGATAAGAATTCTATGCTAAGAACTATGGGATGAACACTTAGAAAATATTCTTGATTTTGTGTTCTTCGTGCGGAAATAGCAGATAGCTTGAGCTTGATGATAATTTCCGTAACCTTACTATGATGGTTGATCCCATATATATACACCTTGAAATCAAAGAGCCGTTGAAGAGCAATTTGAATTTCAGGCTATTTTAGGTAGATTTGCAGGCTTGATGTGACGTGCTTCTGGGATGGCATGGCCGAAAGCATGTATGTTTGTCCTTTCTAGCCGTTTGACTATGCAGCGCCAAATCCCGCGTTGTCAGCTCCGTACATATGCGTCTCGACCTTATTGGTTAACAAGTACACTTGTTCAGTGTTTGCTTTACCAACTAAGTTTGGCATTCTTCTTGTCAGATTAACCTTGTTTGATCTGGTGAACCATCAGTTGCCACCTGATGTGAGCTGACCTGATCAGATAAAACTGATCATTCTACCTTATTGAGTCTTCTGATGCAAGTTGTCTTAGCACAACTAGCAGACTCTTCTTCATTCTTCTGATGTGAGTCTTCTGGTAATCATCTGATCTTCAGGTCTTCTGGTCTTCAGCTTCATGTCTTCACCTGATCATCTGACTATCTGACTAGTCTGGTCTTCTGATCTTCTGACTCGTCTGGTCTTCTGATCTTCTAACTCGTCTGGTCTTCTGATATTCTGACTCGTCTGATCTTCTGACTCGTCTGATCTTCTAATCTTCTAACTCGTCTGATCTTCTGATCTTCTGACTCGTCTGGTCTTCTAATCTTCTGATCTTCTTCACGACTTAACCTATACATATTGAAGTTCTCCCTCTGTTTGTCCCGGTGAAAAACCCACGAAATGCGGAAAAATCATGAAATGCATATAAAACAGGGGTGAGGGCAGAGTTATTCTAGTTTTTTTCGTTTTAAGTCCATGTGTTGTGTTTTGCTTATAATCGAATGCATATGACAAGATAAGAACATAAAGCAATAAAGAACACAACAAAGTATAGTGGTTCAAAGACTCAAGCTCCTACATCAACTCTCCCTGTTCCTAGGGAAATTCCTTCAAATGGGACTTATCAACCTCCACAGGATTGCCTATAGATATTTACCGAGCTCTCATTCAAACTGGACTTATCACCCTCTCGGGCTCGCCTCGGGACTTATCACCCTTCACGGGATCGCCTACAAGCTTTCAGGCTAACTCACTGTAGCTTACTCACTTCTTCTACCTTTGAGTTTTCTGGCTGACTCACTGCAGCTTACTAACTCTTTACAACTCCACACAAACTACCTTACAATAGGGTTTGGGTTTGGTTGATGTCTCCAACTAGGTTGAGATTTTCCCTTACATTTGTTTAGCCTCAATGCTAAGGTTGGGAAAATCTCTCTAAGCTTAGGATATATCGTGGGTTGCTTAGATTGGGTTTTAGAACACTCTTGATATATTTGTATATCTATAGACTTGTGTTCTATGGTGGGAATACTTGAGTGTATGTCTTCTTGGCTCTGTAGCATCTTTTGCCACAATCTCCACACTCTCCACACTTTAGAATGATGAAGACCTTGTATTTATAGTGTGGATTTGAATGTTACCATTGGAGAGAATCACATTCAAATCCATACTATTCTGTAAGTTCTACAGCTTTTTCAGACTGGTTGTCTTCCTCTCATTGGTCCACGTCAGCTGAATCTAACGGCTATATTCTTCAGGATATTCTGAGTCTTCAGGATTCTCTGAGTCTTCAGGGTTCTCTGAGTCTTCAGGTTTCTCTGAGTCTTCAGATTTCTCTGAGTCTTCAGAATTCTTCTGAGTCTTCAGTATCTTCAGTGACATACTGAGTCTTCAGTGTCTTCAGTAACATACTGAGTCTTCAGTGTCTTCAGTGACATACATAGTCTTCAGTGCTATCTGAGTCTTTCAGGTTTCTCTGAGCTTTCAGGTTTCTCTGAGCCTTCAGGTTACTTCTACTCAGGGTTCTTGATTCAGCAGACTTCTCTTCAGCGGACCTTGTCTGATCAGGCATACTGACACTCAGGCTGACTGAGTTCAGTTCTTCTGACTTCAGACATCCTGACCCTCAGGTCACATTTACTTACTGACCCTCAGGTCACTTGACTCAGGCTATCTGATTTCTTCTTGCCTGATCTAATCACCTCGACTGATCAGATCAACACATCTTCAGATCAACATATCAGGATAGCATCAGGTCAGTACATCAGGTTAGCATATTAGTTTATCATATCTGATCTCGATCACGTCTGATCTTGATCAGTCTCATCTACTCCTCTTCTGATCTGCAACCTTTTCTTCTGATTTTCTGGTCAGTTTCTTTCTGATCAGCTGGCTTAGCTTTTCTTCTCTTTTGATTTTGCACAGCTCATCAGTTAACTCAGAACTCGTCTAACTCATCTAATCTCGACCAGTCTCATCTGCAGCCTCATCTGATCTCGATCATCTACTTTTGATTCCTTGAGTTCCCCCTCAACTTGTTCTTTCGTTCCCCCTAAACTTGTTATCTGTAAATTAGCTTCAATAACACAAGTTGATAATGTTTTGGCATAATTCATCAAAACTAAAATATACCAACAATTCCCCCCTTTTTGATAATGACGCCAAAACATTAAGATATATGCATTTTTAAAGAAACAGGTTTTCGTTTAAAAAGATCAGTTCAGGTGAGCACATTAAAAGTGATCTTTTGAACTCCTGCTCTGATACCAATTGTTTGTCCCGGTGAAAAACCCATGAAATGCGGAAAAATCATGAAATGCATATAAAACAGGGGTGAGGGCAGAGTGATTCCAGTTTTTTTCGTTTTAAGTCCATGTGTTCTGTTTTGCTTATAATCAAATGCATATGAGACGATAAGAACATAAAGCAATAAAGAACACAACAAAGTATAGTGGTTCGGAGACTCAAGCTCCTACATCCACTCTCCCTGTTCCTAGGGAAATTCTTTCAAACAGGACTTATCACCCTCCACGGGATTGCCTATAGATATTTACCGAGCTCTCACTCAAACTGGACTTATCACCCTCTCGGGCCCGCCTCGGGACATATCACCCTTCACAGGATCGCCTACAAGCTTTCAGGCTAACTCACTGTAGCTTACTCACTTCTTCTACCTTTGAGTTTTCTGGCTGACTCACTGCAGCTTACTAACTCTTTACAACTCCACACAAACTACCTAACAATAGGGTTTGGGTTTGGTTGATGTCTCCAACTAGGTTGAGATTTTCCCTTACATTTGTTTAGCCTCAATGCTAAGGTTGGGAAAATCTCTCTAAGCTTAGGATATATCGTGGGTTGCTTAGATTGGGTTTTAGAACACTCTTGAATATATTTGTATATCTATAGACTTGTGTTCTATGGTGGGAATACTTGAGTGTATGTCTTCTTGGCTCTGTAGCATCTTTTGCCACAATCTCCACACTCTCCACACTTTAGAATGATGAAGACCTTGTATTTATAGTGTGGATTTGAATGTTACCATTGGAGAGAATCACATTCAAATCCATACTATTCTGTAAGTTCTACAGCTTTTTCAGACTGGTTGTCTTCCTCTCATTGGTCCACGTCAGCTGAATCTAACGGCTATATTCTTCAGGATATTCTGAGTCTTCAGGATTCTCTGAGTCTTCAGGGTTCTCTGAGTCTTCAGGTTTCTCTGAGTCTTCAGATTTCTCTGAGTCTTCAGAATTCTTCTGAGTCTTCGATATCTTGATGACATCTTGAGTCTTGATGTCTTGATAACATCTTGAGTCTTGATGTCTTGATGACATACATAGTCTTGATCTTTATCACGAGTCTTTCAGGTTTCTCTGAGCCTTCAGGTTTCTCTGAGCCTTCAGGTTACTTCTACTCGGGGTTCTTGATTGACGGACTTCTCTTGGCCCCTTGTCGTCGGGCATCTTGACACTCGGTGGCCCAGTTCGATTCTTCGACTTCGGACATCGACCCTCGGTCACATTTACTTCTTGACCCTCGGTCACTTGACTCGAGCTATCGATTTCTTCTTTTTGATCTAATCACCTCGACTGATCAGATCAACACCTTTAGAGCAACATATCTAGGATAGCATCCAGGTCAGTACATCAAGGTTAGCATATTAGTTTATCATATCGATCTCGATCACGTCTGATCTTGATCAGTCTCATCTACTCTCTTCCGATCCGCAACCTTTTCTTCCGATTTTTACGGTCGGTTTCTTTACGATCACCGCTTAGCTTTTCTTCTCTTCTGATTTTGCACAGCTCATCAGTTAACTCAGAACTCGTCTAACTCATCTAATCTCGACCAGTCTCATCTGCAGCCTCATCTGATCTCGATCATCTACTTTTGATTCCTTGAGTTCCCCCTCAACTTGTTCTTTCGTTCCCCCTAAACTTGTTATCTGTAAATTAGCTTCAATAACACAAGTTGATAATGTTTTGGCATAATTCATCAAAACTAAAATATCCCAACACCCTCAATATGTGACCTATTCATTACATCAGTTGTCTATACATATCAGTTGCTCATCCTATCTGATATTTAAATCATCAGTCAGCTAACAGGTCTGACTGGTCCTATTACAATCTGTTTTGAAACTTCCATCAAAACTACAAATTTCCCAACCGGTGTAGTTCATTCCTTTCCTTGATAGTGCATGGATCAGTCGAGAACTCAACACTGAATCCGTTATCGCAGAATTATAAAACCGATAACAGGTTGTGCTTCAAACTATCGACATACGAGACTCCAGTAACCTGTACATCATCATTCTCTAAGGTTCTGAATCCTTTAGTAAAACCAAAGTTATCATCACCAAAGAGTACACGTGGGCCTTCTTGTTCTGTGTATGAACTGAGGAGATGTTTGTTTCCAGTCATGTGCCTTGAGCATCCACTATCGATGTACCAGATAGTTACTTGTACACCTTCCTTATTGGCCAAACCCACGCGAACCTGCAATCAAATCAGGCTTTAGGTGCCCCTTTAGGATTGGGTCCTGAGGGGTTAGTGTTACCTTTAGGGATCCATTCAAACAGGGCACTTCTATGGTAATCTTCAAGATCAGAAGGCCTGATTTGTCTCCCATAAGCATCTACATAATCATACATCTCTTCATGTGCTTTCTGATCAGTATGATTATGAGTGTGAACCTTGGATGAATCAGAGGACTTGAGATTTTTCTGGTTAGTTTGTCTTCTTTTAATCTAGTGTGGTTCAGGTGCAGATGTCCTGGATTTCTGGTTGAAATGATAGGTACGACTGCTACCATCAAAATATTCATATCTCTTTTGCACAAATGGTTTATGCAATTTACCCTTAGCATGTTGGTTAGGCAGCTTGACCTGATTAGATATCAAATTGAACTCACCCTTGCGAGATTGTTCTTTCTGATTCCTAATCTGCTGACCAGGTTGAGGTCTCTTTAGAAGAACAGGGTTCTTCTGTTGATTCCTCGGCTAATGCTTGATCAGTTGAGGTCCATTTCTATTCCCTTTCTTATCAGGCACTCGCCTTACCTGTTCAACAGGTTTGATTCCCTTCTTTGATACAAATTTTGCATTTCGTGTATCTTGACCAGAAATCTTCCTAAATTCACTTTTGGACTGTGAACCAGGTAGGACATATGAGGATCCAGAAGGGCTATCAAACTCAATACCTTTCTTATCAGTTGGCTTCCAAAAGTAGCTTGTTATTTCATCAACATTTTTAGAAGCTTTTCCAAAAATCTCTACTTTCTTTAACAAACTGTCCTCACTTTGTTTTAGACTCTCATGCAGTCGCAAGAGTTCATCGAACTTAGCTTGGAGGACTTTGAGATCATCATCTTGCTGCTTGTTAAAAGCTTGCTGTTCTTTAACCAGTTTACCCTGATCTGAAGAACTGACTTTCAGAAACTCCAGTTCTGCAGTCATCTTCTGAACAGTTTCAACTGATTTCAGTTCAACAGCTTTTCTCATAGCATTATCCTTGATAAGCTGAATGTTCTCTGCCCTCAGCTTATCGTTCTCAGCTTCCACTATTGCATAAGTGTCTACTGCATTAGAGAGATCATCAAGCAATTGCTCATTATAGAGCTACAGGTCAATCTCTCCAGCAGGTGTGCTCAGCACAACAGGTGTGGAAACAGAAAACACAGAAGGTTTGGAAGTTACCTCAGATTGTTCAGCATCCTTGGCCATGAGGCAGATGTCGTCATCAGATGAGAACATCAGATCTTCGAAGTTCTAGACATCATTAGCATTGGTCATTAGGCAAAAGTCTTCTATAAATGAGTAACCAGAATCATGTGAAGGCAGATAAGAGTCATATATCCCAGATGTATCAGCAACCATGGTTTTTCTGTCTCTATATCTTTGCTCTCTTCTGTTCCGCTTATCTTCTCTTTCCTTTGGAGTCAGGTCAGGGCAGTCTGCGCTGTAGTGACCTGGTTTCTGACATTTGAAACATGCTCCAGGTTCCACGGAATTTCGTCTGCCAGGTGAGTCATTTCTTCTGTAGGATCTATTAGGTGACTTCCCGGTTTGCCTGTAATCAGAATTCCTTCTTTCTGATCTGTTGTCTCATTTAACATCAGAATGATCATCTCTTCTCTTATCTTCTCTGCGGTCATCTCTATGATCATCTCTTCTATCATCATAACGATTCCTCTCTTGTGACCTGTCAGTAGATCTTCTATCTCTTCCTCTGTTGTTCTGATAGTCTCTATAGAATTTTTGACACTTTCCCAGTTGAATATTTGATCTTTCAAACTTTCTGGTCAGCAAAGCAATCTGTTCAGTCTGACTTACAATATTTCCAATAGCTTCTGTAGACTTCGAACTGCTGCTAGTTGCCTTGAATGCAACCGCTTTAGATGTGGTAGGTGTGGTTTCAGCAGACAGCTCGTCTTCTTCTTCTTGACCTCTTTCAATCAGGTCGAATTCATGGGCTTTTAGGCTCAGAAACAGGTTGCTTGGCTTCATCTTCGCAATATCTTGGCAGTCTTTTATTACAGTTACTTTCATGTCCCATTTCTTGGTCAGAGATCTCAAGATCTTGTAGTTGATATCTTTGTCTGACATTTCTCGTTCCAGTTCACGAAGCTTGTTGACCGACATGGTGATTCGTCCATCGAGCTGATTTATGATTTCATTTGGTAGCATCTTGAGTTTCTCAAATTTTACTAGTTCAGCTTGCAATCTGCTGTCCTTAATGAGATCATTTCCTTCGCACATTTTAGCAAGAGTATCCCACATCTGTTTGGCAGTCTTGAGATACTTGATCTTCTCACGTGTTATCTTGTCCATCGTCTTCATTATGATATGTCTGGCCACTGTATCCAGATTGGACAATTTTCTTTCCTCGGCATCCATTAGTGAAGGACTCTTTCTGATTCTGGCTCCAGTTGGAAATTCTGGATCACCTCCTTCAGCTGGGTTGTTGTGATAGATGATGATGAGTCCTTGTTCAAGAACTTCCATCATTCTGCTGCTTATCTCACCCAGATGGTTGCTCATGAGTATGGTCCAGTCAGCATACTCATCAATCGAGTACTTAGGCAGATCATGATACATACCAGAAGTATTATCCATGCTGAATGTGAGTTTTGAAAACAGATGAGTTTTAAAATATGTTTTTCAAATATCTGTTCAAGTGACCACAATAGTTCTTCCTCAAGAACCAATGATACTCAAAGCCAGTGGTCCGTAGAACCATTGCAATGATACCACTTGCAGGTCCCGAACGGGTTTTTGTGAGGGCAGAAGTCTAGAGGGGAGGGGTGAATAGACTTCTGAAAAGTTTTGCGTGAGATCAGGTGTGCAAAGCAGGTATGCCTAATCAGAGTGCTTGTGAATCAGTTTGGACTGATATCCAACTTACTGATCGCCTGAGGGTAGATCAGTTCGGTCTCTATCAGTTTAATTGGTGTGCGGAAGGTAAGTTAACCCGTGGGAAAAACCAGTTTGCTCAAAACAGATTCTGAGTGATCTGTTTTAGATCATATGACAAAGTGTTAAACTGATCAGATCAGTTGCTTGATGCAAATCTGATCCAGACCCAGAATATGCATGTAAAATTAAAACCAGGTAGTGTGCACAGTGTAAAGCAGATAAGAACATATAAGGCACACCAAAATTTTATAGTGGTTCGGACAACTTGTCCTACGTCCACTCTTCCCTATCAGCAGGGGCACCAACTTGGACTTAGTTTAATGTGTTAGTCCAACACAGTACAATCAGATGTTTCAAGAGTTCTCACTCAACTAATCCCAGAAATCAGAAACTAGAAACCCTAGTCTGAAATCTTGCTGAACAAACTTAACCTAACTTTGTGGGTTTGGGTATAAGATTTGTTGTGTTCCAACTGGAATTCTATCCTAGTAATTGAGTAGCCTAAAGTTAAAGGATAAGAATTCTATGCTAAGAACTATGGGATGAACACTTAGAAAATATTCATGATTTTGTGTTCTTCGTGCGGAAATTGCGGATAGCTTGAGCTTGATGATAATTTTTGTAACCATACTATGAAGGTTGATCCCATATATATACACCTTGAAATCAAAGAGCTGTTGGAGAGCAATTTGAATTTCAGTCTATTTTAGGTAGATTTGCAGGCTTGATGTGATGTGCTTCAGGGACGGCATGACCGAAAGCATGTATGTTTGTCCTTTCTAGCCGTTTGACTGTGCAGCGCCGAATCCCGCGTTGTCAGCTATGTACATACATGTCTCGATCTTATTGGTTAACAAGTACACTTGTGCAGTGTTTGTTTTACCAACTAAGGTTGACATTCTTCTTATCAGATTAACCTCGTATGATCTGGTGAACCATCAGTTGTCACCTGATGTGAGCTGACCTGATCAGATAAAACTGATCAGTCTACCTTACTGAGTCTTCTGATTCAAGTTGTCTTAGCACAACTAGCAGACTCTTCTTCATTCTTCTGATGTGAGTCTTTTGTTCTTGTTCTTCTGGTAGTCATCTGATCTTCAGGTCTTCTGGTCTTCAGCTTCATGTCTTTACCTGATCGTCTGACTATCTGACTCGTCTGGTCTTTTGATCTTCTGACTCGTCTGGTCTTCTGATCTTCTGACTAGTCTGATTTTCTGATCTTCTGACTCGTCTGATCTTCTGATCTTCTGACTCGTCTTGTCTTCTAATCTTCTGATCTTCTTCAAGAATTAACCTATACATATTGAAGTTCCCCCTCAATATGTGACCTATTCATTACATCAGTTGTCTATACATATCAGCTGCTCATCCTATCTGGTATTTAAATCATCAGTCAGCTAACAGGTCTGACTGGTCCTATTACAATCTGTTTTGGAACTTCCATCAAAACTACAAATTTCCCAACAAGTTGTTCTCTTATCTGGACCTCTTCGTGTTCTCTGTATAGAACTGGTGAGATCTTTCCTTTTGGAAGCCCATGTTAGGGTTATACTAGAAAGTATGCTTTGAATGCTACTTATGTATATAAATTTATTCTTGCACTTATTTATGAGAATAATCTTTTTATCACTGTTGCTTTAAATATCATGAATGTTACATATTTATTTCATAACCGTTCAGTACTTTACATTGTAGATAATATGGTGTGTAGAAGATCATAGAAGATCACATTATCAGTTCTTTGTATATAAGTATAATTTATTCACAACTAGATGAAATTGAACAATCCATTGGTAAAAGTTGATGTGTAATGCTTGGATTGGTTTGTCTTGACCAATATGTTACACTAGTACATAAAGATGTGCTGAATTGGACCTACAATGAGGAAATTCTTCTAGACTGACTTAAGAAAGAAGAATTAGACTCAGTGGTTGTAATTTCTTAAACTCTGTCACTTAAATGGGATTGTATGTAGTTAATATTTATTGCTTTGATTTATTATGGGTAGCGAGTCAATGAGATTCAATACTTTGTATTTTGGGCAATATTATTAATTACATGACATATCGCCAAGATTTAATACAGAGAATCGTGTACTTAGAGAGTCTTGTTTAATTTTGTCCCCTTGGTGGGCTCACAAGGTTTATCATATCAAACTTGTACAGTGGATTAAATTCCGGTATGATAATAATGGGTGAGTTGTCCTTACTCCAAGGAAATAATAGATGTTAATTAATTAAAGCATTCAGTAGCTTAATTAATTAATGGACAATGAGTCTTAAACACGGGAAATAATAACTGGGAGCCATATTTCGTAATATGGGTTAGGATGGATAGTGCAATATTAATTCTATAGTGGAATGAGTTAATATTAATGGGTTGAAAAATATTGGGGATCAATATTAGTTTCCAGGCCCATTGGGAGATCCAATTCTAATTCTCCCAAAGGCCCCTTAAGTAACCCAATATAAGTCCATTAACAAAAGGTGGTTAAAATAAAAGAATTAATTGTTGCAAGATATATTATTATTATTTTCAAAATTGTTGAAGAAAAGAAAAAAGAAAAGATTTCTTGGAAAGATATTATGGAAGGAAGATAAGTTTTCTTGGAAAAACAAGATTTTCCCATAATTTCAAGAATCTTGGATTCTTGGTTCTTTAATAAAGATTTTCGAAAATATGATTAATAAGGAAAGAGAGAAATTTTATGGGAAGATATATTTTGGGAGAAGATATATGGAAAGTAGATACATATTATGTATTGGAGGTTATCTCTTGGAGAGAATAAAAGATCTTTCTATATCTCCTAAAATCCTCAAATTTTCGTCAATCTCATCAATAAATAAGTGGCTAATTTTTCAGCCCCAACAACAATACAGAACATGATTTTTGGGAAAAATATCAGCGTCGACAAAATATCAAATATTTTGAAACGTCGATAATTTGTGTTTTTTTTTGTTTTTTTTTTGAAAATTTGAATTGTGTGCAACAAGAAATTAATTCTTCCTTGAGTGTTAGATAGTTTGTGAGATTGCCCACCAGATCTACAAACTTGGACTTCGAGAATACTTGAGAAGGTATTTGGGTTGATCAAAGTCACTTTGGTACTACTTCTCAAAGGTGTCTCTCCGATCAAAAGGTAAACACGTAATCCTTTAGTTCTGTATGTTTAGGGATTTACTGTTTTACCATTTATTCAAATACGTGAATTGCATGATTTAATTGTTTAAATCATAGAATTAGATTTATGTTAATTCGTATTTAATTTACGTCCCGAATAGATCCTGACATGTTTAGAATATTTCACAACAGTCCAAAGAGTCGGATTGGATCAGCATCTGTGATGTCGAAGGTTTCACCATTCACCGTCGGCTCGAGTTCATGGTTAGAGTTAACCCTCAAATGGTGCAGAAATTCCAATACCTCATGTTGCATCACAGGATTGGCACGTGCAGAGCAAAACTTTTTAGTTTGCACGCCCTTAGGAGGTTTAAGATTTCCATAGATTCTGGATCCCTTGTTGTATTGAAGATAACATATTTGTCTTCAACAATTTGATTCGTTAGGGAGGGATAGTCACAAATAACTTTTCCAGAACCACGGGCAGCCATTTCTGCAATGTTACCAATGGATTAGATCTATATTGGCGGTACTCAAGGAAAAGTTGCGCATAAATACAAGTAGTATTAAACATAACTTACAAATACACAGAGAATCACAGAGAATATAGCCAATAAATACCATTCAATGTTCAACAACAGCATATATTCTAAAGAATAGATCCAATAGGCATTTTGCAGTTGTTATATCATATAGCAAATATAACAATCAAATACTCAAAATAGTTTTAGAGATCAAACACTAAACATAACCATTTACCAGTGATTTTGCGCAAAGTTTTTTTTTTTAAAGATCGACGAAGTTTTGAATCGGAAAGGCACTGAGTGTTTGCAGAGAAATATGTGAAGTGCTTTTTCGGAAATTAGGGCAAGAAGGTTTTGAAAAGCTTAAGAAATACTATATATAGAATTGGAGGGAAACAAAGGTTTAGAAAATTGATGTTGGAAAACCAAGAGTCTAATCAGGATGGGCTGTCGAGATTAGGCGGTTTATATTTTGGTGTAATAGTGCGGTCAAGGATTTTATTGCGGCAACTTTTGGATTAAAAAAATCGCAATAAATGCAATTTAATACAAATTCCCCACGTCCGCATTAAATGCTTGCAGGTCGTGCGTCATATGTACTTGAACACAGTGTATCAGATAAGATCAAATAATAGCAAATAGATAATCAGAAGGACAAGAGTTAAGAAATGCGTATCTGATTGACTGATATAGTAATCAGTCAACATCGCATGAAAATTGATCAGGTCTGACTAGCATCTGTTGATCTTAATTCTTGTTGCCTACTCTTTGATAAATTTTCAACTATGTTTCCTTGCTTGATAATTTCCCAACTGATCATACCTTATCAGTTGAATTTCCCTCTTCAACTGTCATTCATTGCCTGATCAGTTCCCAACTGATCTTTTCATATCAGTTGAAGTTCCTTCTTCAACTGATTCCTTACCTGGTCAGTTTCTTAACCAACTAGTCTTAGAGACCAATCCACCGAAGAATTCAGGTACATTTTCTCCTAAGTCCAGTAGTCCTAGTTCGATTGATAATTCCCTGAATTTAACTTCTGCTAGTGGTTTGGTTAAGATATCTGCTCTCTGCTTGTCAGTAAGGATCTTTTCCATTCTGATGTTCTTCTTTTCCACATGATCTCTGATGAAGTGATCTTTGATGTCCACATGCTTGCATCTTGTATGTAGAACTGGGTTATGTGTGATTGCAATGACATTATTACTGTCACAGAATATACGCACATTCGTAGCTACAATGTTATAATCCCTCAGCTGCTGACTAAGCCAGAGCATTTGGGAGCAACAGCTTCCTGCGGTCATGTATCCTGCTTCAGTAGTAGATATGGCAACAAATGTTTGTTTCTTTGAAAACCAAGAGATCAGTTTACTTCCTAAGAACTGACAGGTACCTGAGGTTGACTTTCTGTCTATCCTGCAACCTCCATAATCAGAATCATAATACCCACTAAGCTCTAGATTATCATTTGATGGGTAGAATAAACCAAGGTTTACTGTCCCCTTCAGATATTTAAGAATCCGCTTAGCTGCTTCCAGGTGGCTTTGCATTGGATTTGCTTGAAATCTAGCACATACACCTACTGCGAAGGTCATGTCTGGTCTATTGGCAGTCAGGTATAGTAATGATCCAATGAGAGCCCTGTACTCTTTCTGATTAGTTTTCTGACTATTCTCGTTTGGATCCATCTTGAAGGAAGTCATCGTGGGAGTTCTGGCAGTTTTGCAGTTTTGAATTCCAAACTTGGTCAACAAATTTCTTGTATATTTTGCCTGACATATGAAGATCCCTTCAGTTCCTTGTCTTACCTGAAGACCGAGAAAATAGTTCATCTGACGCATCATAGACATTTCAAATTTCCCTTGCATCAGTTTACTGAACTTCTCACATATGTTCTGATTGGGAGATCCGAAAATGATGTCGTCCACATAGATTTGAACCATCAGAATATCATCTCCGTCTTCAATTCTTTGTTTAGGATACCATTAGAAAATCCATTGTCTACCAAGAACTGAGATAGTGTATCATACCAAGCTCTGGGAGCCTGTTTCAGGCCATACAAAGTTTTTCTTGTTGGTCCCAAAAAATACCGAGTTAAAACCCAAAAAATCTCAATGGGAGGTGACTTTAAAATTTTTCTGAATGTGTGTTATGCAGATTTGTTAAAGTATGTATGACAGTTAATATGAAAGCAAATAAGAACACACGTATTTTTATAGTGGTTCGGAGTCCAACTCCTACATCCACTCTTCCCTTCATGGGGCACCAACTAAACCAACAGATATTTATGGAGCTCTCACTCAATGGGACTTATCTCCCTCACGGAATCGCCTATAGATGTTTAATGAGTTCTCACTCTCTCGGGACTTATCTCCCTCACGGGATTGCCTATAGATGTTTAATGAGTTCTCACTCTCTCGGGACCTATCTCCCTCACGGGAGTGCCTACTTAACCATTAATTCTCTCTCAAGAAAGGGTTTGGGTTTGGTGTTATTTCCAACTAGGTGAGATTTTCCCTTACATTGTTTTAGCCTTTAAGCTAAGGTTGGGAAAATCTCTCTAAGCTTATGATATGGCATTTTAGGCTTAGATATAATGAAGAACACTCTTGGGTGAATTTGGATATTTAATGTTCTGTGTTCTTGAATGGAGATGCTTGAATATTTGGCTTTAATCTTCACTTTGCAGTATCCTCCATTATCTTCTTTTGAAGATAGTGCAATGTATTTATAGTGTGGATTTGAATATTACCGTTGGAGAGTAAATTCAAATCCATACTAATAATCATCCAGCTTTTCTTTGTCCTTTTGCACTTTTGCTTGCAACTTTACGTCATATCCATATATGTGTTGTCATCTTCTCATTGGTCAGCTTTTTGTGTGTCCAACGGATATGTGAAGCTTCGCTTTGATTTACGGTCCATAAATCTAGTCTCATGGATATCCGGATATCCGCTGAAACTGGTCTCATTGATATCTAGTCTCCTCGATTTACGATCTTTTACGATCTGGTTCATGAAATCGATCCGTCCGATCCGTCTGGCTGAAATTTGATCTGCTGAAATCTGGTCTGTTGATATTTGGTCTGCTGATTTCTGATCTATTCTGATCTGGTCTGCTAAAATCTGATCTGCTGAAATCTGGTCTGCAGATTTCTAGTCTCTTCTTCCGATTTTAGCAAACTGCATCAACACTACATCAAGATCAAGATCATCAAAAAGCGTGATTAAGATTTGCGACGACAAATCGCATCGACCTTTGATCGACAAATCGCATCGACAAATCAATATGCTTCTTCTTGTTCTGCTCATCAGTTAACTCGGAACTCATCCTACTCATCTAATCTAGATCAGCCTCGTCTGCAGCCTCGTCTAATCTCGATCATTTTCGTCTGATTTCATGAGTTCCCCTTTAACTTGTTCTCTCGTTCCCCCTCAACTTGTTATCTGTAGATTAACTTAAATAACACAAGTTGATAATGTTTTGGCATAATTCATCAAAACTAAAATATCCAAACAATTTCTCCCTTTTTGATAATGATGCCAAAACTAACTAACAATAAAAATATACGAGAAAAACAATGCTATTTAAACAAGTGAAATGATGAAGAACATTTGATGCATTTTTTAAAAAAATGATGAGAAGATGATTGTCAACCTCCATGAATTTTATAAAATTTATGCATTTTAAACTAAATGGGTTTTAACAAAAAAGATCAGTTCAGGTGGTCACATTAAAAGCTAGTTAACTTTTGAACTCCTACTCTGATACCACTTGTTGGTCCCGAAAAATACCGAGTTAAAACCCGTAAAATCTCAATGGGAGATGACTTTAAAATTTTTCCGAATGTGTGTGATGCAGATTTGCTAAAGTATGTATGACAGTTAATATGAAAGCAAATAAGAACACACGTATTTTTATAGTGGTTCGGAGTCCAACTCCTACATCCACTCTTCCCTTCATGGGGCACCGACTAAACCAACATATATTTATGGAGCTCTCACTCAACGGGACTTATCTCCCTCATGGGATCGCCTATAGATGTTTAATGAGTTCTCACTCTCTCGGGACTTATCTCCCTCACGGGATTGCCTATAGATGTTTAGAGAGTTCTCACTCTCTCGGGACTTATCTCCCTCACGGGATTGCCTGCTTAACCACTAATTCTCTCTCAAGAAAGGGTTTGGGTTTGGTGTTATTTCCAACTAGGTGAGATTTTCCCTTACATTGTTTTAGCCTTTAAGCTAAGGTTGGGAAAATCTCTCTAAGCTTATGATATGGCATTTTAGGCTTAGATATAATGAAGAACACTCTTGGGTGAATTTGGATATTTACTGCTCTGTATTCTTGAATGGGGATGCTTGAATATTTGGCTTTAATCTTCACTTTGCAGCATCCTCCATTATCTTCTTTTGAAGATAGTGCAGTGTATTTATAGTGTGGATTTGAATATTACCGTTGGAGAGTAAATTCAAATCCATACTAATAATCATCCAGCTTTTCTTTGTCCTTTTGCACTTTTGCTTGTAACTTTATGTCACATCCATATATGTGTTGTCATCTTCTCATTGGTCAGCTTTTTGTGTGTCCAACGGATCGATCGGCTTTGCTGATTTACGGTCTCTTGAAATGGGTCCATGGATATCCGGTCTCACAAATCTCTGATCTGGCGATATCTCTGTCTGCCGATTTACGATGCGGCTACGATCTAGTCGATCCAGTCCCTTAAATCGATCCAGTGCGCTAAAATCGATCTGCTGAAATCGATCTGGCAAATCGATCTGTTGATATTTGGTCTGCTGATTTCTGATATGTTCTGATTTGGTCTGATCTGGTCTGCTGAAATCCGATCTGGTCTGCTGAAATCCGATCTGCAGAAATCTGGTCTCTGATTTACAGTCTCTTCTTCCGATTTAAAAAGCTGCATCAACATCTTGCATCAATGAACATCATCGATATAGACTTCTTCTTGTTCTGCTCATCAGTTAACTCGGAACTAATCCTACTCATCTGATCTCGATCAGCCTCGTCTGCAGCCTCGTCTGATCTCAATCATTTTTGTATGATTTCATGAGTTCCCCCTTAACTTGTTCTCTCATTCCCCCTCAACTTGTTATCTGTAGATTAACTTAAATAACACAAGTTGATAATGTTTTGGCATAATTCATCAAAACTAAAATATCTAAACAATTTCCCCCTTTTTGATAATGATGCCAAAACTAACTAACAATAAAAATATACGAGAAAAATAATGTTATTTAAACAAGTGAAATGATACATGGCTTGGAACGTTACACAAGTCGCTGGGCGACGTGGAATAAAGGGAAGGCCACTTGGCGACCTGGGAGGTCGCACAAGTCGGTGACGACTCGGTCTCAAGGTCGAAAGGACGATAAATATGGCAAAGATACGGGGAGTTAATGGTGCGGATTTTGCGGACCGTAATCAGGGTATGTGTATCCGAATGCGCGATTTGCGGGACAAGCAAGGGAACCCTAGGTCAGCCCATGGAACGAAGCCCATTAAGACTATAACCCTAATTCTTTGTCGATAAATATAACTTGTATTACACATTGTAAGGGATCGAATTCTTCACACATTAGAATCCTAGGCAGAAATTATAGTTCAAGATACCTGGCTTGAAGCCCCCAGACATAGTCTTATTCAAAAGACGAACTGGGTAACCAAACTTCGTGTTTTTACTTGTTTTGATTGTCTGCTTAATTATTATTTATTATTTGTTGGCCGGTGAACATAAACCGGGTACAACAATTGGCCCCATCTATGGGAATAATTTCTACTGATTGTTCATCATTCTTGGAAGACCCACCTTCCGTTCATCAACGATGGCCATCAACCCGATAGCGGCTATTGGGCGAGAAGCTAACGCGCAAGATGGGGCAGAAGCCTCCCTAGGCTCCCATCGCACTAACCGAAGGGTTGCCACAGCCACTCCGGACTGGGGCAATCTCATTCGGACCCCGGAAGATGAAAAAGTTGTCCTGGCTGTCCTCCGTAAAAGGTAGCTTGTCTTCGACAGCCCAGAAGAATCACTTCCAAACAAGAAGGTCACCCGGGGGGAGGGCCCACCTAAAGCTAAGGGGCATCTAACCCCAAAAGGGCAGTCCGCGGGTCAACTGACCCTCCAGGCGACGAGAGTCACTAACATTAGGAAGTTCTGGCTCCTACGGACTGACATACCAGCGGTTTCAAAAAATTGTTCAACCGCCTCGGAAACCTCGGAGCACTGAAAGCTCCAGCAGATGTGGAGGATGAGGCTAACTCTTCTATCCCGGATTGTGAAAAGCTTAGTCGTGATCTCTCCTTCGCACTAGCTGCTCACCAGCACGAAGTGCCAAAGGGTTCTGCCGTCTTTCATGGCAACAGGCAGGGTGCCTGCCCGACCTCGCGTATTCGCGATGCACAGGTCGCCTCACTTACCCGCATTGTTCAGACATTGCTTGAACGGGCTGAAAATCAGTACGGAATGATGGGGACAGATGCCGACCTCTTTATCCCGAGATCGCCATTTAGTACGCTAATTACTTTAGCACCTACTCAGAGGAAAGTCGACGCAGCGGCAATAGATTGCTACAATGGGAGCACGGACCCAAGGGCTCATGTATCGAGGTATATCTCCTACATAGCGTCCATGGGTGCAACCGATGCGACCAGATGTAGGCTCTTTCCTTTAACTTTGAGCGACCATGCTCATATGTGGTTCACTTCACTGCCTCCATGTTCGGTGGACACATTCGACCAGCTCGCCAGACTGTTCCTGAGTCATTTCTCAACAATGGCTCCCCGAGCAGTGACCAAGAAGCGCCTGATGAATGCTCAACAGGGTGACAATGAATCTTATCGATCCTATATTGAAAGGATCGAGAAGCTCATCCTTGAAGGGGATCCCTTAGGGGATGAGGCAAAACTGCTCGGGGCCATTGGCGGCCATAGAAGGGGGACCAAGATGTGGTGGCGCATGACCGCCGACTATCCAACCAGTTATGCCGACTTCCGAAAGCGGGCCGGTAACCTGATACATACTTCAGAGCTTCTGAAGTCCTGACTCTCCGACGCGGAGGAAGTCGGGGCATCAAAAAGGAGTTCTGAGGGAATTGGGAGCCACAAAGACTCTCCTAGCAACTATAAGCCGTTCGAAGAGTCGATTTCTGTGAAGTTGATGGATATCTTAGGCATGACGCCCATTCATGTCTACGGGCAAATTAAGGATCGGGAGTTACTTCTCCCACCTCGTCCAATGAGGAATAAGGGTAAGCAGAATCCGTACAAGTTCTACAACTACCACGACCAGGCAGGCCACTACAAAAGTGAATGCGAGGACCTACTGAAATAGCTTTGGAGGCTGTACGAGGATGGATTGTTGAATGAGTTTATCAAGCGACCTCAGAAGGGCGAGCTGGTACCTTGAAGATCGCAAACCACCCAACCCTTCCAGGGAATGGGGAGCTGGCAGAGAGACCACTCCACCATTAAAGCTTACGAGCTCAAGAATACATATGGCACAGAGACCTAGTGTTGGTCCCGAAAAACCCGATTTAAAACTCGTAAAATCTCAATGGGAGGTGACTTAATTTTTTATTTTTTTTCGAATGTGTTATGCAGATTTGCTAAAGTATGTATGAAAGTTAATATGAAAGCAAATAAGAACACACGTATTTTTATTGTGGTTCGGACAACTCGTCCTACATCCACTCTTCCCTTCATGGGGCACCAACTTAACCAACAGATGTTTACCGAGTTCTCACTCAAACGGGACTTATCACCCTCTTAGGGATCGCCTACCCTCCCTTTCGGGATTGCTTAGATGTTTACCGAGTTCTCACTCAAACGGGACTTATCACCCTCACGGGATTGCCTATCCTCCCTTTCGGGATTGCTAGATGTTTACCGAGTTCACACTCACCAACAAACTTAACCGACTGATTTGGGTAAGGTTTGTTTGGTTTCCAACTAGGTTGAGATTTTCCCTTACATTTGTTTAGCCTCAATGCTAAGGATGGGAAAATCTCTCTAAGCTTAGGATATAGCATTTGTGCTTAGATCTAGGGTAGAACACTTTTGAATATATGTGTGTATTTCTTGCTATGTATTCTATGAATGGAGTTGCTTGAATATTTGGCTTTAATTTCACTTTGCAGATCCTCCATTATCTTCTTTTGAAGATAGTGCAATGTATTTATAGTGTGGATTTAAATATTACCGTTGGAAAGTAATATTCAAATCCATACTAATAACTTCCAGCTTTTCTTTGTCCTTTTGCACTTTTCCTTGCAGCTTTATGTCACATCAATATGTGTGTTATCTTCTTATTGGCCAGCTGCTTTTGTGTGTCTAACAGATCTGATTTCAGCTCGTCTTATTATTTATTCAAATCTTCCGATTCTCGGTCGTTTGATTCGGTATGCAGATTTACGTCCGCAAATCTAGTCTGTAGAAATCGTCTGCAGATTTACGGTCTCTGATCCGACAAGAGACAGATCGACAAGACAACATCAGTCAAGAAAGATCTGGTCAAATGCATCCGTCACAAACATCGGTCACCAGATCCGGGTCAAAGACATCGTCACCAGATCCGGTCAAGAAGACATCGGTCACCAGATCTGGTCAAGAAGATCGTCACCGCACACTGTCAAGAACATCGGTCACCAGATCCGTCGTCAAGAAGATCGGTCACCAGACTGGTCAAGAACATCGGTCACCAGACTTTTGTCAGAATAATAGGTCACCGCTTTCAAGAACATCGTCAATCAGCGATCAGTCACCATCCCGGTCAAAGATCGGCATTTCTTCTTCAAAAATCAGCATGTTTCTTCTTGTTCAGCTCATCAGTTTACTCGGAACTCATCCTACTCATCTGATCTCGAACAGCCTCGTTTGATCTCGATCATCTTCGTCTGATTTTGTGAGTTCCCCCTCAATTTGTTCTCTCGTTCCCCCTCAACTTGTTATCTGTAGATTAGCTTCAAAAATACAAGTTGATAATGTTTTGGCATAATTCATCAAAACTAAAATATCCCAACAATTTCCCCCTTTTTGATAATGACGCCAAAACTAACTAACAACAAAAAATATTCGAGAAAAACAGTGTTAGTTAAACAAGTGAAATAATGAAGAACATTGTTTTCATTTTAAAAATGAGAAGATGATTGTCAACCTCCATGAATTTTATAAAATTTATGCATTTTAAACTAAATGGGTTTTAACAAAAAAGATCAGTTCAGGTGTTCACATTAAAATCTAGTAAACTTTTGAACCCCTGCTCTGATACCACTTGTTGGTCCCGAAAAACCCGATTTAAAACTCGTAAAATCTCAATGGGAGGTGACTTAAATTTTATTTTTTTTTCGAATGTGTTATGCAGATTTAAAAAGTATGTATGACGCTTAATATGAAAGCAAATAAGAACACACGTATTTTTTATAGTGGTTCGGACAACTCGCCCCTACATCCACTCTTCCCTTCATGGGGCACCAACTTAACCAACAGATGTTTACCGAGTTCTCACTCAAATGGGACTTATCACCCTCTAAGGGATCGCCTACCCTTCCTTTCGGGATTGCTTAGATGTTTACCGATTTCTCACTCAAACGGGACTTATCACCCTCACGGGATCGCCTACCCTCCCTTTCGGGATTGCTAGATGTTTACCGAAGTTCACACTCACCTAAAACTTAACCGACTCGATTTGGGTAAGGTTTGTTTGGTTTCAAACTAGGTTGAGATTTTCCCTTACATTTGTTTAGCCTCAATGCTAAGGATGGGAAAATCTCTCTAAGCTTAGGATATAGCATTTGTGCTTATATCTGTGGGTAGAACACTTTTGAATATATGTGTGTATTTCTTGCTTGCTGTGTTCTATGAATGGAGTTGCTTGAATATTTGGCTTTAATTTCACTTTTGCGGATCCTCCATTATCTTCTTTTTTGAAGATAGTGCAATGTATTTATAGTGTGGATTTAAATATTACCGTTGGAAAGTAATATTCAAATCCATACTAATAACTTCATGACTTTTTTTTGTCCTTTTTGCACTTTTCCTTGCGGCTTTTATGTCACATCAATATGTGTGTTGTCTTCTTATTGGCCACCGCTTTTGTGTGTCTAACGGATCGATTTCACTCGTCTTATTCTTTGTTCAAACTCTTCCGATTCTGGTCGTTTGATTCGGGTATGCGATTCTGGTCTCAGAAATCTGTCCAGAGAAATGGTCTGCAGATTGGCTCGGTCTCTGATCGAAAGACAGCAGATCGATCAAGACAACATCAGTCAAGAAGATCTCAATCGGTCAATCGAGATCTCATCGCAGAGATCGTCACCAGATCCGGTCACCGTGATTAGATCTGGGTCACCAGAAGATCGAAGTCACCAGTCGTCACAGTCGATTCACGTCACCGTCGTCAAGAATATCGTCGGTTACACGGTCGTTAACATCAGTCATTTACACGTCAATATCGGTCAATCGATTGTCACCGGTACTTTGGTCGCAGATCGGCATTCTTCTTCAAAAATCAACATGTTTCTTCTTGTTCACCATCATCGGTTTACTGAACCCATCCTATTTCATCGATCTCGACAAATTTCGTCTGCAGCCTCGTCTGATCTTGATCATCTTCATCTGATTTCGTGAGTTCCCCCTCAATTTGTTCTATTGTTCCCCCTCAACTTGTTATCTGTAGATTAGCTTAAAAAATACAAGTTGATAATGTTTTGGCATAATTCATCAAAACTAAAATATCCCAACACCTAGTACCCGTGAAATGGGGCACATCCGAGATACTTTCTTTTTAGTAGATCGGAGGTCACCTTCTTTTTTAATAGTCTGGCCAAGTTAAATAAAGAAATTACTCTTTTCAAAACTCCTGTGTGAAGAAACCAAACGGGTCGCGTGAAAAACATATGATCGATAAAATGCATGCCACATGAAAGACATGATTGATAAAATGCATGCCACATGAAAGACATGATCGATAACATGTAGGTCGCATAAAAGACATGATCGATAACATACAGGTCGCATAAAAGACGTGATCGATAACATGAAGGTCGCATAAAAGACATGATTGATAACACGCGAACCCGAGGTGTGACTTTAGAAATACTAGAGGCGAGATCGCCACCCTAGCAGTGTGGTTATCCCCCGACTTTGTAAGATGACTATGCAAATGTCCAAGAACAAGTCGCCTAGAAAATAGGACGACAAGGACTAAGCAAAAGTCGCTTAAGGAAATCAAGTCGGCACAATGAGGGGTGGAAAGAAAAAGTGATATTCCGTATTAACGAAAGGCCGAAGGCTACTCAAGTCGCAAACTGCTCGGCCAGAAATGGTCATCGACGAGCTCAAACAAGTCTCGCACTAAAGAGTTTCAACTCAAATTGCGAGCACAGATAAGTCTCACACAAAGTGTCTCAACTCGGAGTGCGAGCACAGAAAAGACTTGTACGAAGAGGCTCGCTACCTCGGAGTACAAGCACAGAAAAGACTTGTACGAAGAGGCTCGCTACCTTAGAGTACAAGCGCAGAAAAAACTTATACGAAGAGATTTGCCACCTTGGAGAACAAGGAGACAAGTCTCGCACTAAAGAGTGTCAGCTCCCAGTGTGAGCACAGAAAAGTCTCGCACTAAAGAGTTTCAGCTCCAAGTGCGAGCACAGAAAAGTCTCGCACTAAAGAGTTTCAACTCTAAGTGCGAGCGTCAACCAGAACTCTCGACGAGCTCAAATCTTGGCGGGTAGCGACCTCAGATGTATAACCTTCCGACTTGGAGACACGAAGGAGAATTGAACCCGCGAAGATATTTCAAACTTAATACCAACAATGCAACCTCAAGTACAGAAAGCAGACAAATCCTAATTCAAAGCAGAGATCAAGACCAACCTCCGAACGAAGTCGGAGTCCGCTCTTGGGGGCAATTGTTGTAACATGAATAATCTCACCACACAGATAAGGTACGAAGTTGACGAGTCGATGACCAGCAACCAGATGAAGTGACTTGAGGTTGAGGCTCTATGAGTCAGAATCCACAGGTTGTAGGAATCACATAGGCTACCCGAGGTCGGAGGCCACTTGGAACGTTACGCAAGTCGCTGGGCGATGTGGAAGAAAGGGAAGGCCACTTGGCGACCTGGAAGGTCGCACAAGCTGGGGACGACTCGGTCTCAAGGTCGAAAGGAGGATAAATATGGCAAAGATACGGGGAGTTAATGGTGCGGATTTTGCAGACCGTAATAAGGGTAAGTGTATCCGGATGCGCAATTTGCGGGACAAGCAAGGGAACCCTAGGTCGGCCCATGGAACGAAGCCCATTAAGACTGTAACCCTAATTCTTTGTCTATAAATACAACTTGTATTACACATTGTAAGGGATCGAATTCTTCACACATTAGAATCCTAGGCAGAAATTATAGTGCAAGATACCTGGCTTGGAGCCCCCAGACGTAGTCTTATTCAAAAGACGAACTGGGTAACCAAACTTCGTGTTTTTACTTGTTTTGATTGTCTGCTTAATTATTGTTTATTATTTGTTGGCCGATGAACATAAACCGGATACAACAATGGGGCACCAACTAAACCAACAGATATTTATGGAGCTCTCACTCAACGGGACTTATCTCCCTCACGGATCGCTTATAGATGTTTAATGAATTCTCACTCTCTCGGGACTTATCTCCCTCACGGGATTGCCTATAGATGTTTAATGAGTTCTCACTCTCTCGGGACTGATCTCCCTCACGGGATTGCTTACTTAACTACCTTACTTAACCACTAATTCTCTCTCAAGAAAGGGTTTGGGTTTGGTGTTATTTCCAACTAGGTGAGATTTTCCCTTACATTGTTTTAGCCTTTAGCTAAGGTTGGGAAAATCTCTCGAAGCTTATGATATGCCATTTTAGGCTTAGATATAATGAAGAACACTCTTGGGTGAATTTGGATATTTAATGCTCTGTGTTCTTGAATGGAGATGCTTGAATATTTGGCTTTAATCTTCACTTTGCAGCATCCTCCATTATCTTCTTTTGAAGATAGTGCAATGTATTTATAGTGTGGATTTGAATATTACCGTTGGAGAGTAAATTCAAATCCATACTAATAATCATCCAGCTTTTCTTTGTCCTTTTGCACTTTTGCTTGCCACTTTACATCACATCCATATATGTGTTGTCATCTTCTCATTGGTCAGGTTTTTGTGTGTCTAACGGATGATCGGCTAGCCTCGATTTGCAGTCCGTTCATTTACGGGTCGGCAATAAATCGGTCTACGGATATCCGGTTCACAAATCTAGTCTGCTGATATGCGTTCAATAAATGCGGTGCCGGCGATAATACGATATGTTCATCTGCAGTGCGATTCGTTCGGCTGAATCGATGCGGGTTTGATTCGGTCCGATATATCGGGTCCGATGCTTGTTCATTAAATATGATCGGCTGGAATGGGTCGGTGATATCCGGTTTTACGATGCGGTACCGGTTCGCTGAATTGATCTACAAATTGGTTCCGGTAGATGGGTCTCTTCTTCTTCCGACAAAAGAACCGTGACGCGATCGATGAAGAACGACATAAGACCGCAGACAAATCAAGATGCTTCTTCTTGTTCTACTCATCAGTTAACTCGGAACTCATCTTACTCATCTGATCTCGACAACCTGGTTAGCGACCTCGCTCGATCTCGATCATTTTAAATCGATTTCATGAGTTCCCCCTTAACTTGTTCTCTGGTTCCCCCTCAACTTGTTATCTGTAGATTAACTTAAATAACACAAGTTGATAATGTTTTAGCATAATTCATCAAAACTAAAATATCCCAACAATTTCCCCCTTTTTGATAATGATGCCAAAACTAACTAACAATAAAAATATACGAGAAAAACAATGCTAGTTAAACAAGTGAAATGATAAGGAACATTTGATGCATTTTTTAAAAAAATGATGAGAAGATGATTGTCAACCTCCATGAATTTTATAAAATTTATGCATTTTAAACTAAATGGGTTTTAACAAAAAAGATCAGTTCATGTGGTCACATTAAAAGCTAGTGAACTTTTGAAATCCTACTCTGATACCACTTGTTGGTCCCGAAAAATACCGAGTTAAAACCCAAAAAATCTCAATGGGAGGTGACTTTAAAATTTTTCCGAATGTGTGTTATGCAGATTTGCTAAAGTATGTATGACAGTTAATATGAAAGCAAATAAGAACACACGTATTTCTATAGTGCTTCGGAGTCCAATTCCTACATCCACTCTTCCCTTCATGGGGCACCAACTAAACCAACAGATATTTATGGAGCTCTCACTCAACGGGACGTATCTCCATCACGGGATCGCCTATAGATGTTTAATGAGTTCTCACTCTCTCGGAACTTATCTCCCTCACGGGATTGCCTATAGATATTTAATGAGTTCTCACTCTCTCGGGACTTATCTCCCTCACGGGATTGCCTACTTAACTACCTTACTTAACCACTAATTCTCTATCAAGAAAGGGTTTGGGTTTGGTGTTATTTCCAACTAGGTGAGATTTTCCCTTACATTGTTTTAGCCTTTAAGATAAGGTTGGGAAAATCTCTCTAAGCTTATGATATGACATTTTAGGCTTAGATATAATGAAGAACACTCTTGGGTGAATTTGGATATTTAGTGCTCTGTGTTCTTGAATGGAGATGCTTGAATATTTGGCTTTAATCTTCACTTTGCAGCATCCTCCATTATCTTCTTTTGAAGATAGTGCAATGTATTTATAGTGTCGATTTGAATATTACCTTTGGAGAGTAAATTCAAATCCATACTAATAATCATCCAGCTTTTGTTTGTCCTTTTGCTTGCAGCTTTATGTCACATCCATATATGTGTTGTCATCTTCTCATTGGTCAACTTTTTGTGTGTCTAACGGATCTGATCAGCTCGCCTGATTTCTGGTCTGCTGATTTCTGGTCTGCTTATTTCTGGTCTACTTAAATCTGGTCTGCTGATATCTGGTCTGCTGAAATCTGGTCTGCTGATGTCTGGTCTGCTGATTTCTGATCTGGTCTGATGAAATCTGATCTGGTTTGCTGAAATCTGATCTGCTAAATTCTGGTCTGCTGATATCTAGTCTGCTGATTTCTGATCTGGTCTGCTGAAATCTGATCTGGTATGCTGAAATCTGATCTGCAGAAATCTGGTCTCTTTTTCGATTTCAAAGAAATCGGATCGAACTACATCAAGATCAAGATCAAGACTACATCGATGAACCGCGATCGTCGAAATCAAGATGCTTCTTCTTGTTCTCGCTTTCATCGATTAACTTTGAACTCATCTGACTTGCCCGTAAAATGCTATATTATTAACTAGCAGTTACCCCACAAGAGTATGGGATCATTGTAGCAAGGGTAAGTATTTAGACCAAGTAGTATCGAACCCAAAGGAAGTTTCGTATGCGTGTAAATCCCTGAAAATCTATGCTTTGTAACTAATATGGGTGCAATTTGATAGTTCTATTTCACTACTATTGAATTAATAGAAAATCAACAAATGACAAAGATTACTCTAACTTCAGATGAAGTGCAAATATTGGAGAATCTTGCTTTGGATAGGAATCCCTATGTATACTATTGGAATTGGTTTGGCGACAAAGACTATCTTGGTGTACAAAAGAATAACCCTAAGTGTACTGAAACTAGGGAATCAACTTCCCTAATCCCGCACTAACTAAGATACAGCAAAAGCTCGGTTTTTATTCCCGACTACTCAACTAATACCCTCTTTACCTCACTCACCAAATAACCAAGTTATTAAGATTGTGCTTAACTGCTAAAGCCCTTATTCAAGTTGCGCGATTCGGCCATCCTCCCTAAATGAACCGGTATATTACCAACCCTGTCACAAACCCTCTCCTCAAGCCTATTCGTTGGAAAAGAGTGATTCGGTCGTCCTCTCTTTAACAACTTTGGTACTCAATTCAATGGTTTTTATTGGATTGGTTATTCCACTTAGCAATTTAAGAAGATTATTCAATTTACACCTCGAATCATCCTAATCGCCTAACCAATTCACTATTTCTACGCGATCATCCTATCCAAAGCAATCAAAAGTTTAGCCTAACATCTTGATCATCAAATCACAAATAACCAACAAAATCATAGAACTCATTAAGAAAGAATGCATAATCCAAATCAACAATGGATAATCAATTGAATTCAAGTAGCACAAAGAGTATTGGATAGGAAATTCAAATAAACCCTAAATTGTTCTTCAAAAGTAAAAACTGAGAAATTAAACAAAACAAAATCAGGAAAACTAGAATGTTAAACCAGTAAATTTGTGAATCGAATTGTGTTACTCGTGGATGAATTCCTCTCCTTCTTCCCTGAACCCTAGGTACTTTTTTTTTTCCTTTCCTCTATCTAATTTTCGTCCTCTTCCCCTGAAAAAAACATCCTCTTCTAATTTTTCCCGTCTGCCTTATATATCCTGCTTAATCGACCGCTCGGCGTCTTTTTGGTCGAAGCGAAGATCGCCGACCACTTAGTTTGGTCGAGCTTCTTCTACATTTGGATTCCTCGAGCTCGAGCACCTTCCTTGGTCGAGCGGTTTCGCTCGACCACACCTGGTCAAGCGCCGATTGCTCCCTGCACTTGTGCCGCTTGACCGCATTGGTCGAGTTCTAGGTGCTCGACCTCATCCTTCTATCACCTTTCTTCACTCCAACTAATACTTTTCAGTATTTCTTTCATATCTTTTCAACCGGGAGTCCGATTCATGCACCGCGAAGTTTCATGAGCTCAATTTTCAGTCCTCTTTCCTCTTATACAAACCAAAGAAGCAAATTAGTGATTTTATACAGATTATGCTCAATCACCACAAGAATATCACTAAAAACACTCAAAACATGGCTAAAACTCGCTCGTAACTCACTCAATTTCACCTCTAATCATCATCCTACTCATTTGATCTCGATCAGCCTCGTCTGATCTCGATAATTTTTGTCTGATTTCATGAGTTCCCCCTTAACTTGCTCTCTCATTCCCCCTCAACTTGTTATCTGTAGATTAACTTAAATAACACAAGTGGATAATGTTTTGGCATAATTCATCAAAATTAAAATATCCCAACATTTCTTAAACGGTACACCTGGTTGCCTGTTTCAAAGCTAGGAGGTTGTTCGACATAAAATTCCTCCGCTAGTACCCCGTTTAAGAATGTAATCTTTATGTCCATCTGATACACAATAAACCCTCTGTGGGCAGCATATGCCAGAAACAGCCGAATGGCTTCTAGGCGAGCGACTGGTGCAAAGGTCTCATCATAATTAATCCCTTCTGATTTTGAATACACCTTCGCAACAAGTCTTGCCTTATTTCTGGTGATGACATTATTCTCACCTCTCTTGTTCTTAAAGACCCACTTAGTGCCAATCACATCTTGATGAGTTGGCTTGTCTACAAGTTCCCAAACTTGATTTCTCTCAAACTGCTCTAGTTCTTCTTGCATAGCTAGAATCCAGCTGGCATATTGTAGAGCTTTTTCTGGTGTGGTAGGTTCTTTCAAAGACAGATAACAACAATACATAGCACTTTCACCAATTTGATGTCTAGTTTGGACTCGGGCATTAGGATTGTCGATTATCTGATCAGTAGGATGGTCTTTCAACCAAATCATGCTTTCCCAATTTATATCAGTTTGACATCATCATCCTCATCTGATATTGAGTCACTAGAGATTGGGAGAGGTACATTATTAGGATCCACTTGGCATGGACATGTCTCAGCTGATGTCGGAATCATCATAGGTGAAGTCTGTCCGTCGGAACATCAAGTGTTCCCCCTGAACCAGATGGTTCAGTTACTGTCTCAGCTGTACCAGCTTCTTCATCGACAGTTGTACGTATCTTGGGGTCTGACTGACCCGGTGAATCATCAAGATCAAAGTTAGGAATATACACTGTGACATGTTCTAATTCCTTTTCTTTGATGCTTAACTGATCCAATTTATGTGCATCAGGTACTTCTTGTTCTGGTACGGCTTTTTCTGAAGCAGATTTCTCCTGATCAAATGTTGACTCATCAAACACCACATGAGGTGTTTCCTCCACAACTAGGGTTCACCTGTTGAAGTCCCTATAAGCCTTGCTGTTTGGGGAATATCCTAAGAATATACCCTCATCTGACTTAAATTCAAAGTTTTTCAACTGACTCTTCCCATTGTTGTGAATGAAACACTTGCACCCAAAAACATGGAAGTAAGAAACACGAGGTTTTCTACCCTTCCACATTTCATAGGGTGTTTTGAAGTGAATCTTAGTAAGAGAACATTTGTTCTGAGTATGACATGCAGTGTTGATTGCTTTTGCCCAGAAACAGTTTGTAGTTGCATGTTCAGTCAACATTGTGCGAGCAGCTTCTTTGAGTGTTTTGTTTCTTCTTTCTGCTACACCATTCTCTTAAGGCATCCTTGCGGCTGATGTCTCATGTTGTATCCCAAACTCCTTGTAAAAATTAGATATGAAAGAATTCAAGAACTCGGTTCCCTTGTCTAATCTGATCTTTACAATACTGACACCTTTCTCATTATGTAATCTCTTTTTCAGCTTCGGTATCTTTGTTGTAGTTTCATTCTTCTTATAAAGGAATATAACACAGGTGAACTTGGAGTAATCACCAACAATCACCAGAGTGTACTTGCGTCCGCTGAAACTAAGTGGTATGATTGGTCCAAAAAGATCCATATGGAGCAGTTGCAATACTCTGCTAGATGGAGGTGATGGAATCCATTTGAATGAAGTCTTGACTTGCTTTTCCTTCTAACATGCAGCACATGTCTGTTCCTTAGAGAAAACTTCATTCAGAAGGCCTTCAACCAAGGACATTCTTGCTATCTTGTTAAGAGTTTTAAAGTTCAGATGACTCATTCTTTTGTGCCAGAGTTAACTGCTACTTTTGGAACTATTAACAATCAGGCATGCATTTCTTAGACAACTGTCCCAATCTGTAATGTAGATCATTCCTTTTCTGGAACCAGTCAGCAAGATCTATCGAGTAGCTCAATTCTTGATAGTGCATTGATCAGTCGAGAACTCAACGCTTAATCCGTTGTCGCAGAATTGTGAAATCGATAACAGGTTGTGCTTTAAACCATTGACATACAAAACTCTAGAAACTTGTACATCATCATTCACTAAAGTGCCAAACCCTCTGGTAAGTTGTTGTCACCAAAGAGTACACATGGACCTTCTTGTTCTATGTATGAACTGAGGAGATGCTTGTTGCCAGTCATGTGCCTTGAACATCCACTATCGATGTACCAGATAGTTTCTTATACACCTTCTTTATTGGCCAAACCTATGCGAACCTGCAATCAGATCAGGCTTTAGGTACCTCAGTAGAATTGGGTCCTACGGGTTAGTGTTACCTTTTGGGATCCAAACAAATAGGGCCCTTATTTATCTCCCATGAGCATCTACATAATCATACATCTCATCATGTGCGTTCTGATTAGAATGATTATAAGTGTGTGTTGTAACATAGATTTTACGTCTATGCCACAAACAAGTAATTAATGAATAAATAACTGAAAAAACATAAAGAATAAATGGATTTGTTGACCCAGTTCATCCGGAAGGACTACGTCTGGGGGCATGCCAAGCCAGGATATCTCTACTATGATTTCCTATGTATTTTCCAGTGCCTTTTCTCTTGGGGTTTGTCCCCTATTTATAATATTTACAAAGTGTACAAAGATAAAACCCTAATGGGCATTCTAAACAAGGAAATACAAGATACACTAAATCTTCGTCAGGATCTTCGATAGATATGCAAGATCTTCTATTTTCATAACAAACACCAGGAATCTTTATCTTGATCTTCTTTTCTTGCTTATCTTTACTCTGATACGCCTACCGACCTCGCCCACAGAGCGACCTCTGGGGAGGCCTCCCGTCCACGCGAGCTCGACTCATCTTCTTCCTTATTCTGTTGCCAAGTCGCCCTACGGGGGAGGTCGCTCGTCGAGGCGAACTCGATCTTCTTTGTGTTAGGATTTAAACAGCAATTATGGAGAACATAATGGAAACACGAATTAAGGAACACAAATTTGGTTACCCAGTTCGTCAGGAATGACTACGTCTGGGGGCACTACCAAGCCAGGAGATCTACTATTTTTGAGTGATATGAGTGATATAAGTGATACTACAATTACAATGAGTCAAAAGTATTTAAATATGAGACTGGGCTGAAAACCCTAAATCCGAGTACAGGCCTCCGAAACCGCTCGACCTCGGGCCTTGGTCGAGCGATTCTGCTCGAGCTCTTTACTTGATCGAGCGCCTACTGGGCGCTACAAAGGGAGGTGCTCAACCGAGCACAACTGCTCGACCTCGAGCACTGGTCGAGCGCCTCCATCGCGCTGCAACCCAGTTTCACTCAGGCTCCAACAATCCCACCAATCTTCCACCTGGAGACTGACTCCAACTGTAACTTGTCTCTTCTGTTTCAACGGTTTCTCGCATTGGTAGTAGTGCCGGGCCTTATTCTCAGTTTTCAAGGCCAGTTGAAGTCACGCATAACTTCAACTTCTCTAAGGTCACAACCTTAGTCAACATGTAAGCAGGATTCTCATTTCCTCGGATCTTCATTAGCTGTAAGATCTTGTTCTCAATGAGGTAACGAATGCTTCCATCAGCCTCCTCCTTGATTTTGTAAACCCACTTATTTTGCAGTGCTTTTTTGCCCTTAGGGAGCTCAACTAGTTCCCAGGTTTTGTTGGTCATCAACGAATTCATCTCTTCATCCATCACAAGTTTCCACTTGCTCACCTGTTCACTACGTGTAGCCTCTGCATAACATTCAGGTTCACCACCATCAGTCAACAATAAATAATGAAGAGAAGGTGAATACCTATCAGGAGATCTCCATTCTCTCGTGGATCTCCGCAGCGGAATTGTTGGTGGTGGTGTACTTGGTTCTTCCTCAATAATCACGACCATGCCTCCTCTGGTATGCCATTTTCCAAGGGAGTTGAGGGTCCCTTGTTTATCATGTAAGCTGTAGTGTTAACTGCCTCTACCCAAAACATCTTTGGCAGCCCACACTTCAATCTCATGCTTCTAGCACGTTCACATAAGGTTCTGTTCATACGTTCTGCCACACCGTTCTGCTGGGGGGTTCCTCTCACGGTTTTCTCCATTCGAATTCCGTTCGCCTCACAGAATTCTTTGAACTCATGGAGCTCGTACTCTCCACCATTATCAGATCTCAAACACTTCACCTTGAGACTCGTCTCAGTTTCTACAAGGGTCTTCCACTTCCTGAAAGCATCAAAGGCATCAGACTTATTTTTCAGAAAATAAACTCATACCTTCCTCGTAGAGTCATCAATGAAAGTCATGTAATATGATGCTCCACCAAGGGATGTCACTGGTGCTGGACCCCACAAGTCGCTGTGGACTAGCTCTAGCTTCTGCTTCTTCAAAGTTCTGCCTCCCTTCGAAAAACTCACCCTTTTCTATTTTCCGAATACACAGTCCTCACATAACCCGATGTCAACTGTCTTGAGGTCTGGCAGTTTATCCTTTGAACACATAACTTTCATTCCTTTCTCACTCATGTGGCCAAGACGACAATGCCACAAATCCGCATCCTTTTTCACTTGCAAGAGCAATGTTGTCTCGGGTGTTTCCTGTCATATACAACGTTCCCTCTTTATTGCCTCGAGCCACTACCATGGTGTTGGGATTATACTGGAAAGTATGCTTTTACTTTGAATAACCAAACTGAATTTCTGTCTTATTTACTAAAATAAATTATTTATCACTGATGCTTTAAATATCATTGAATGTTACATATATTTACTGCATAATTGTTCAATAAACAATACGTGTTACATTATAGTTAATTTAGTGATACCAGATCACAGAAGATTAAATTAACAGTCCCTTGTAACTAAAAGTACGTTGTTCACGACCAAGATGGAAATGAACAATCCATCGTGAAAGGTTGAAGTGTAAGGCTCAGATTGGCTTGTCTTGACCAAGATATTACACTAGTGAACAATCCATCGTGATGCACTGAATAGGACCTACAGGAGGATAAATTCTTCAGCACTGAATTAGGAAGAATTAGACCTCAATGGTTCGTTTCTTAATCATTGTCCCTTAAATAGGATCGAGTGTGGTTAGTAATTATTGATTTGACTTATGACGGGTAGAGAATCAATGAGATTCAATACTTTATATCTTGGGCAATATTATTGGTCACATGCGATTGCTAAGATTTAATACGAAGAATCATGTGCAAGTACGCTTGTTCTATTTCCCCCCT
Organism: Stenogyne calaminthoides; assembly: GCA_037126765.1. NCBI lineage: Eukaryota > Viridiplantae > Streptophyta > Magnoliopsida > Lamiales > Lamiaceae > Stenogyne > Stenogyne calaminthoides. The sequence goes on along the minus strand of JBBCBC010000001.1, from coordinate 33,403,352 downwards.
TGGGAGGTTCATAAGATTTATCATACCAAATCTTGCAAGTGGAATTAGTTTCCGGTATGGATAATAATGTTGAACCGTTCCTTGACCAAGGACAAAAGATATTAATTAAAGGAAAGTTGTTTCAGTGGCTTGAATTAATTAATGGGCTAGATAATCTTAAACACGGGAAATAATGACCGGGAGCCATATTAACAGTAATATGGGTTAAGATGGATAGTGCAATATTAATTATGTAGTGGGATTAATTAATATTTATTGGCTTGAATAATATTGTGGCTCAATATTAGATATTCAAAGTCCATTAGAAGGTCCAATCTTAATTCTCCTAAAGCTCCTCAAGTAGCCCAAACATAATGTCTAATAACTGAAAAAGGTGTTTAAAATAAAATAAATTATGGTTGCTTAATTTTCCAATTTTTTCGAAAAACATGAATAAAATGGGAGAAAGATTTTCTTTGAATTTTGGTATGGAATGAGGATATGTATTCTTGGAATACAAGATTATCTCATTAAATTCAAGAAATCTCCCACCTAGTTATTTATGTGGGATTTTTGAAAAGTATGAGAAATAAAGGGAAAGAAAATTTTCTTGATTTTCTTGAAAAGATATTATGGAAGATATGTATTCTTGGAATACAAGTGTATCTCATAAATTCAAGAAGATCCAAATCTTGGAATCTTTATACTAAAAATTTCGAAAATACCATAACAATAAGAGAGTGGGATTTTGTGAAAAATTTTAATTATGGAGAAAAAAAAATATTGGATATATATTCAAGATTTCTTGGAGATCAAGAAAGAGATTTTCTCTTCCTTTTTTCCTAGAAAAAATCAGCCACCACCCTCTTATAAATAGGGGATGATTTTTTCATCCCCAAGTGCAATTTCATGTGTTGTAAAAATTAGAAATCCACAAAGGTGGTGCAACATAATTTTATTTTTCCCTTTTGTTAAATTGTTCGTGAGTTCCTACCACCGGAATGTTGAACAAGGATAAGGGAATACTTGAGAAGGTCTTTTGGTGTGTTCGTGTAAACGGGATCCATCTTCTCAACGGTTGTCACTCCGAGAGGTTAGTTCACGTAAACCCTTAGTAATTCCGCATGCGTAGGATTTATGTGAACTGTTTATATGCATGATTTGTTGTTGAATTATTATTTGAATTAATATAGGATTAATTCATGCTAGTAATAATTGTTAGAATTGAATTTGTATTTAAATATTCATCCCGAATAGATCCGGGAAATTAATTCTCCAACACATGGCGCCTTTGGATATCTTCCACGTGTTACACCCAAAAGTCACCTTGTAGCCCTCATCATCAAGCTGCCCAACTGAAACTAAATTCCTCTTCAGTCCAAGAATATCTCTCACATCTTTCAACTACAAAACAGTCCCATTTGGTGTCTTAATCTGAACATTCTCCTTCCCTTTGATTTCCAAAGGCTCATCATCAGCTAGATAAACCTTCCCAAAGTTCCCGGAAGTGTATTTCTCCATTACGTCAGCACTGCTTCACGAATGAAACGATGCTCCAGAATCTAACACCCACGATTCCAATGGACTGCTTACGCTCAAGATTAATGCATCTTAGCCCTCATCAGTGGCGGCGTTTGCTGAGTTGTCATTCTTCTTTGGTGCATTCCCTTGTGCCTTGCACTCCCTTTTGTAATGACCAAGTTCATGACAATTATAACACTCAACTTGACTCTTGTCCTTCTTGGGCTTATCTTTGCCCCTTGACTTTGATCTACCCCGATTTGGCTTCCCTTTGGATTCAAATCTGCCTCTGTTTCCCGCACTCAAGGCTGATCCTGTGGCCACACCCAATTCTTTCCTGCGAGTTTCTGCGCTCATGATCAGATCTCTAACCTCATCAAATTTAAGTTTCACTTTACCTGCTGAAGCACTAACAGCCGTTACCGTCCCATTCCAACTTTCTGGTAAAGAAGACAACAAAATTAGGGCTTGAACCTCATCATCAAAATCAATCTCAACCGAGCTTAATTTGGCTATGATCATATTGAACTCGTTGAGATGATTGGCTACCACAGTATCCTCTGCCATCCTCAGGTTGAATAACCTCCGCATCAAATGAACCTTGTTCACTGCAGACGGTTTTTCATACATCTCAGTCAAAATCTCCAGCATCTCCTTTGTTGTTTTTGCTTTCACCGTATGTAGGGCGACGTTCCTGGATAACGGCAGATGAACCACACTCATAGCCTTCCTGTCCAGCAACTTCCACTCGTCGTCCTTCATATCTTCAGGCTGTGAATATAAAGGTTGATACAGATCTTTACCATACAGGTAATCCTCGATCTGTAATTTCCAGAATCCAAAATCCGTTCCATCAAACTTCTTAACAGACAATTTCCCTTCAGCCATCATAATTGCTCCCACCAGATCCCTTGAACCAGATGCTCTTGATACCAGTTGTTAGGATTTAAATAGCAATTATGGAGAAAATAATGGAAACACGAATTAAGGAACACAAATTTGGTTACCCAGTTCGTCAGGAATGACTACGTCTGGGGGCACTACCAAGCCAGGAGATCTACTATTTCCGAGTGATATGAGTGATATAAGTGATACTACAATTACAATGAGTCAAAAGTATTCGAATATGAGACTGGGCCGAAAACCCTAAATCTACGTACAGTCACTACTTAACTATGTTTTGTAATATAGTGCAAAAACAATTTGGAAAAGGAGTAAAACGAGTCAGGGCTGATAACGGGGTTGAATTTTAGTCTAAGTATATGATTGATTATTACGTGGATCATGGAATTATACTTGAAACTTCTTGCACTGATATACCACAACAAAATGGAGTAGTCGAAAGAAAACATAGGCATATTTTGGAAGTTGCTAGGGCCTTACGTTTTGAGTCCAGGCTCCCCGTTGATTTTTAGGGATGGTGTATCCTTACCGCCACTTATATTATAAATCGAATACCTTCCAAGGTTATTAATCACAAAACTACATACGAAGTTATTTTTGAAAAAGTGTCGTCTTATGAGCATCTTCGTGTTTTTGGGTGTTTAGTTTATGTAAAGGATAATCGGAAAGGGGGAGATAAATTTGGAGTGAGGGGGAGACCGTGTATTTTGTAGGCTATCCATTTTCGCAAAAGGGATAACGGGCTTTTTATCTAGAAACCAAACAAATATACATCTCTCGTGATGTGAAATTTGTGGAAAATGTATTCCCTTTTAAAAGGCTTAGTCCAAAAGCCACACTTGATGACATAAATCGAAGCAGACAAGTGGAATGGGACTTTGAGGAACCAATTTCTATGGGAACTCAGAATAATAACAACCCACATGGAGAAGATGCTACAGATGACCAGATATATGTTAATAACTCGTGGAGAGTGAATGTGAACAGGCTACCATACAAACTGTTGTAGGCCATGAACAAGAGCTACCAGTACAAATAACGGAGAGTGTACAACCTTTACGAAGAATGAACGTGCCAAGAAACAACCCAAGAATCTCCAGTCTTATGATATTCACTTGACAAAATCCATAGACCATTCGCAGCCGATCGCCAATTCAGGAACCTCCACTTTGTTTCTTATGATAAATTTTATGATACTCATAGAGCTTATCTTGCGGCCATCACTTCACATTATACCTAATTAAAATAATTAAACATGATTTATTATTTAAAAAGTCTCAATATTAGAAAAATATCTATAACATTGACTAAAAATCAAAGTATATATATACAGACCTATATTAAAAATAGAACAATATGTTATTGTGGCCCAATGGTTAGCACTTGTTCGTTAGACTAGCGTGACTCGAGTTCGAGTCTTGGTCAGGTGAAAATTTTCACATAAGACTTTGCATTAATTTTTTAATATATATGATATATTTATGTAATTTTCATACTTATTAATATATATAGTATATACATAACAATAACTCAATTTCATTAATATTTTTTAAGGCAATATATATGGATAAAAACATAATATGAAATGTAATATGATGTTTCAACTAAAAACTCCTATCAATACCTATTTAGGATGTGAAAATAAATTAACAAGCGTGCTTCTATAATAATTTATTTATTTTTAATTGAAATCTTAATTTTATGCTATATCTTTTAAAATATATTATGTACTATTTTTTAAATAATTTTTTTTTAGAATGGATCACCCCACCCTACCCCTTCATAGAATAGAGCTAGTCCCGGTATCTAACTCAGCTCGGCTCACTGTCATCCCTACTTCGGTCATCATGATTTTGCGCCGAGTTGAACCTGTTACAAATCGTCAACGATTATTAAATGCTATAAAGCTGAAGCATTAGGAGTGCGCTGAGACTTGCGACGGGGTAAGACCCATCGCAAATTTATAGTACGAATTTGTGATGGTTTTCTCATTGCAAATTCTGGTAAATCATCACAGTTTCACTTCAATCGAGACTTGTTGCAAATCTGTGACAGGTGTTTGTCCCGTAGCAAATGTCGATGGTTATCAATTTGACCAATGTCGTCGTAAAACCATTGCAATTTGCATTCGGTGAGTGACACGTACTAAATATAGCTATTTTTTCCATTGTATAAATGACGATAAAATTGATATAACTTTAGGGTTAATATTAATTTGCAACATGTATAATTTTTTAAACAATTTGCAATCTATACTATATTTTTTTAATCCGATTCCAACCTAAATTATATATTTTAGGGTTTAATCCAATAAAATAGCAAAATATAGGGTGCAAATTGATAAAATAATTATACATATTGCAAATTGATAAAAGACTATAGTACATGTTAAACGTAACATAAACATATAGGGTAAATATCAATTTGCAACATGTACTATGACATTTTATCAATATGTAACATGTACAATTTTTTGTTTAGTCAATTTGAAACCTATATTATATGAAATTGACCGGTTGTAACCTAAGCTATATTTGCAATTTGATAAAAAAATATAATACATGTTGCAATTAGATGCAAAAAAATGTATGATTGTAAATTTATAAAAGGACAATAGTACTGATTGCAATTTGATAATAACCCATGATTTTAATGTCTCATAATCCATTTAAAATTACTCTCTTTCACAAAAAAAAAATGTTAATGAATAAATAGAGGACAAAATTAATATGTTTATGTTAATACTTTAGATAAACGCACGATCATTAAGAATGAATTTTCACAAAAAGGGCAGAGTTCATACACAAGGTGCTCGACACTCACACGCGTAAAGCACATAGAACGTTCACAAATCATTTCAAACATTCCTTTTCCTGCTTTTTAAACCACTTGCAAAAAAGAAAGCCGCTGCTTTTTTACTTCTTAAAAAACTCTCCTTCTCTCTCTATCTTTCTCTCTCTCACTCCCATGGATACAACTGCTCAATGGCCTCCGCATCAGGTATACACACATCCATCACCTTTTCCTTAATTTGTACCACCGTCCATTTTCATGAGGGTTGTTTTCATCTTTGCTCAATGGAGTACATGTTTTTTTAGGAAAAAGATGATACCTTCATCTTAAATACTTCATTAATTTGTGGGTGCACCACTCACTTTATTTTCTCCTCCCCCTTTTCAATTCTCCCTGAATTAATATAGTTTGCTTTCACTTTCTCTCTTTTCCTACTTCAAAAGGATTCATGAATTTGTTATTATTGAAATATATTTGTTCTTTTCTCCCTTTCAACTCATCTTTGTAAAAGTTTAAAGCAGCTCATGTGTTAATTTGTCTCTTTGCATCTCCCCTAAGAAATTAAATTTGTGGTTAATTCCTTAGTTCTTTTATTCATAATTAACAATTAATTCTCAAAATTTAATTTTATTTATTTATTAGGAGATAGTGGTGAAACCTATGGAAGAAATAGCAACAACATGCCCAAAAGGAAGTAGAAAAGTGAGACCACAAAAAGAGCAAGCTTTGAACTGCCCTAGATGCAATTCCACCAACACTAAATTTTGCTACTACAACAATTACAGCCTCACACAGCCCAGATACTTCTGCAAAACATGCAGAAGATACTGGACTGAAGGTGGATCTCTCCGAAACATCCCAGTTGGAGGTGGATCAAGAAAGAACAAGAGATCATCATCTCAAAACCCTAACGCCATGTCATCATCATCATCATCCCAATCGAATATTTCCAATATCAAACTCCCTGATTTGGTACAACAAAACCCTAAAATTCAAGAACCCCAAGATCTAAATCTAGGGTTTTCAATCCACCCTCATGAGATGATCCAAGTGCCTAATTTTGAAAACCCTTCTTCTTCTTCTCCGCCTCCGCCTCCTTCTCTCTCACCCCTCGAGCTCCTGACCGGGTTCACAGAGTCGAGGGGGTTGAGTTCGGTCGTGCCTCCGAGTTCTGATTTGAACTCGGTGTACTCATCAGGGTTTCCTAACTTGCCTGATTTCAAGCCCTCCCTTAATTTTTCTCTTGATAGGCTTGGGAGTAATTATGGAAGTTTTCAGGGGGTACAACAGGCAAATGGGAAGATTCTCTTCCCATTTCAAGATTTGAAAAGTAACTCAAATGAGGGTGATGATCAGCAGAATAGAGATCAACATGGAGGTAATAATGCAAGTGGATATTGGAATGGAGTGATTGGTGGAGGATCATGGTAAAAGGAATTAATTATATCTATATTTGGTTTTTTTTTTAAGTTTATTTATGATGTTGTGGTGGGGAGGTTACTTTCTTGAATATGTTTTTTTAAAAAAAAAACTAACTTTGGAATATAGGGTTTTCATGAATTTTCCAATCTCTTGTTTGATAAGCAAGAACATTGATGGATGATAATGTTGGAATTAGAAGCTTTGTTTTAGGTATGGCTTCAGGTTATAAATTGGAGTGATGAGTGATAGAGATATATATGAAGATATGAAATGAAAGCCCTGATTTTTGAAGGGCAATATTGGAGGGGAGGCTTGGCAATTATGAGGTTATTATGCTACATATATATGTATAACAATATTTAATTTCTTCTATCAGGAAAGACTGCATGTGTTAAAGTGTCATTTTAATTGTTTGCCTTTTGGTGTTGGTGGTAAAATAAATACGGAGTATCAATTAATTTTGTATAACCAACTTGTATTGAGCTTTTATGATCAAATATTTTCATTCTAACCTCTACTAAATCTCCTCTTACAAAATTTTCATGAACTGTATATGTGTATTGTTTTTCGTGTGAGTCTCTTGTGCACCCAAGTGCACCGTGCACTCATGCAATTGAATGACCCATTTAAAAAAATAATTGACCCATTGAATATATTAGACTTGTTATGTGAATACATAGGTAACGTTGGGGCGAGTGCACCAGTTGCACTTGAGACTTTGTCTTGATTTTCAGTTCTACTTTTTTGTTCTCTCGTGAAACTTAATTATTTATAGTATGAAACTCATGATATCATTACACTTATAAAATAATACTACCATTTTTATAAGTTAATTAATACCTATAGTATTTAATACTATGATCAATTTATAAGCTTAATGATATCAGTTGATAAGTGTAGTGGTATTAGTTTATAAGTATAGTAGTATATTTCATAATATGAGCAAGTTTAATTATTGGAGACCACTCTTTTGTTAATATGTTACACATTTTAAATGAATAGAGTAGAGATGAACAATGAATAGAAACGTTATCATCTTCCTTTTAGTTTGCGCTTTATCTTATATTTCATTAGTGGCTAAGCTTGGTATGCATATAGGTGCACAGTGCATTTATATATGTGCATTTTTGAACCGTGTAATTTTTTTATACTGAAACGTGCAATTATTTTTTTCATATTAATAGTTGTACGCTTCAGTATAAACAAGTTGTATCTTTCAATATAACAAGTTGCACGATTTTAAAATGAACGATGCACTACGATGCACAGAGACCCGTCTTCATTAATTGCTAAGGTGAAAAATTATTTAGTCCCGTAAGTTTGCTTATCTTTAATTTTAGACACCCCCACTTTGCCAAGTTAATTTATGTCATGTTAACTTGTAAATTTTAATTTTTATAGTTATTTTTAGTCTTTTATAAATCTTTTTGAATGTGAATTTCGTTATGTTAACTTTTAAAATCGGCTACTAACTCCTTGTAGCTGATCAAAAAATAAAAAAAGTTAAATTTTTGACAGGACGAAATTAAATAATGTTCTTTAAACATAACCAAACAAACTTACCGATCTAACAAATCCTTTTTCCTATACTATTTATTTCAATCAAAACTATTATATTCCTGGTAATTAAGCCCCCAATTCACATTCAAACAATACAAACGCATAGTCTTCCTATCTCTGCAACGGACAGATTTGTTGATTTTCATGGTGTGTCTGAAATATATATCTTAGCTGCTAGCATGAGATCAAAAATCTGATGGACTCAGTCACTTAGAAGTAGTAGGTTTGCAGCTTGTAGTTTGTGCACCAACTTCTTGGGAAAGAATACGGTACTTAATTATATTAATTTTATGAGTAGTCTTCTATCAAATTTGTTCATGAAATTTATGCAATTATACTTATTAATTAATACCATTAAACTTATTAACAAATGTTACTACATTTATAAATTAATATCATAATATTAAATGATATGAATATTAATTGTATCAATTTATAAATTTAATTATATCAGTTTCATAACATGAATAAATTTTACTGAAAATTTTGTATAATTATACTCCCTCCGTCCAACAAAATTGTGTTAATTTTGTTTTGACATGTTGTATGGAAAGGTAATTTAAGTCATTTATGAAAAATATAATTGATTGTGAGTAAAGCATAATGATAACTTAAATAATTAAGTGATTGTTGGACGATGAAGATAAAAAAAATTGTGTCCATAACATTTCTAATTTACATTTCTGTAGAACATGTCAAAATGAAATGAACACAGTTTTGATGAACGGAAGGGGAGAGTATATTAATTTTGACTAGCAGAGTATCCAAACAACTCCTGAAGTTTGAAAACTTGTTCAATTCAATCACATATATCTGCCTGCCAGTACAAGTTTGTTTGTTTTTTTCAAGGGGTGATGATGACTGCCCCATGCCATGTTCCCTTTTCGTCTCTAGTAGGCCCCACAAACATTCCCCTAGACAAGTATGCGAATAATCTCCCCACTAGTTTACATATGTGCACGCTACATTTTTTCAAGTTTATCACCACCGGACGTCTGGTTACTTTCGACTGCCGTTGTGGCGAGCTCGGCCCTCTACGGTTGGTTGCACTTTTTGATTTTTTTTTTCTTTTGCTTGTAATATTTGTGTCGGGGTTCTGTGGATTGCCTGTCTATATTTCCACCGGTACTGTCTTGGTCGGGAACGCGTTGACTGTCGCTGGCGGTGCTTGATCTGGTAGTTTTTTGAGTCCAATTTTCATGGTGACCTGTGCAAACAATCATGGGGTGGCATGTTTTTTGTCTCAGTGCTTTCTCTGAAGGCCAGATCCGAGTAGGTAGTCCGTGTTTTCTTTTGTCTCGTTGCACCCGTTTGTTTTGGTGAATTTAAGGCTTTCGGCTTGTTTCGAGAGTTATGTACTCTTGTGTATTTACTTATGAATAAAAGCTCTCGTTTAAGCTTTAAAAAACATGCACCTAAATGTACATAAATACATATGTAGACACACGTATCATGTTATTTGCTGGAATGCACTATGTGGGGTGGGGGCATAATTAATTACCACTATTGATGGATGAGTGTAGCTATTAATTTGGGGTGAGGTTTTGAGTTATTTTATTATACTCCATCATACTATATGCTTAATTTCTTCCTCTTTTGGTGATTGGATGATGGAAAGTGATGCATTGCTACATCATTTTCACTTGAACACCAATTATACAATTCTGGTCAAAATCAGTTTCCATTTATGTAAAAGCAAAAACACATCTTTTTAAGTTCTCTCGATCTGCATAAATACAGTTTGTAACTTGGAAGTACTTATATATACTTTTATAATTTATTGTAGTAGGTAACTATGATATTTTTATTTGATCAATTAAGGATTTTTTTCCCCCTGATTCAATGTATTTGGTTGGTCTTTTGTGATACTGTCTCAAATAGTAATGATCATTCAATTATTTCAGTATAATGGGTTAGATAATATGCGTAGTAGATGACTGAAAATAAGATAAAAAATAATCGAAGTCCGTGCTATATACGATTTTCTTAAAAAAATTATGTCGTTCTCTTGGTGCTTAGAGAAAAGCAATATAATAGGCTGCTTAGAGAAAGCAAATATAGCAGCAATCTTGTAACGGAAAATTAATAAGTGAAATTCAATATAATTTTTAGCCTCCAAATTCCTTCTTTCTTTTTTATATATCCAAATTACTCATGGTTTCAATGCCATTTTCTTTGTCCCTCTCATTTCATCATAGTCGCACTTCATCAATATGTTGGCTCCGTTCGTTATAACATGTGATATCAGCCATCTCGAATATTTGTTTTAAGATTGTTAGATAATATGCACTGTAGATGTGGCTGAAATAGGATAAATGAATAATCGAGATTCGTGTTACACATATTTTTTTTAAAACAAATTATGTCATTCACTTTCGATGCTATTGAATCGTAGGATCCTTGTTTCCCTGGATACAATAATCAAAGAGTAACGATATTAACATTATATCATGCTTGAGGCGAACTGGAATGTTGCTTGAATTTAATCACCTGAGGACAAACAAAAATAGTAGCAAAACGAATGCAGAAAAATATTAGCAATTGTTGGAATAATATCAGTAAGAATTTTCAATTCATTCGTTTCAAGTCTTCTTTCAACTACGTCTCAAATGCTATTTATAACATAAAAATATTAATTGTTGGAGGGTGGTTATTATGAGCCACTAATGGTATCAAATAAAACCAACAACCCGAAATAATGTATCATTAATTTAAGTTTTAAACTTTCAATTAATTTGTTGTAACCGCCACTTGAAATAATGTCTTCTTAAAATCGAACGTGTTATGTTTCTTATTGCACTAAACACACCCGTTTATGTTCAGCAATTAAACGGGAAATAAAAACGAGGCAACCTCAATTCCTCATTTGTATTTTTTCAATGTGGACAAAACACTACAAAAAAGACGGGTTTTAATGACGGAAATTAGCGACGGTTAACCAATCCGTCGGTAATAGCGACGGTTTCAGTCAAACCGTCAAATTCACAACATTTAGCGATAGAACAAAAAGCGTCAGAGTCAGCGACGGTTTAACGACGGTTCATCGATGGGTAGTCGAATCAGCATTTTAGCAACGGAATTAGCGACGGTTTAAAAAAAAGCGTCACTAAACTCTGTAGAAAACGAAGAGATACACCCGTTGGAGATCTGCCCGTTGGGAGGCAGTGTCATTAAATTTAGCGACGGAATTAGCGATGGCTTTGTTAAATCCGTCGCTAAATCCAATTCTATAAATACCAGACCAGCCTGCCCATTTTTTCATCAATCAAATCAGAAAGCAATACAAACAAGCCTCGTTCATCTGTATTCTTCGATGTTCACGGTACTACTTTAATTATTTTTTTTATATTTATTTATATTTTATTTTATTTTATATAATATAATTAATATATAAATTTCATATTTTATTTAGATGGTTGCTGAAAGTGGTAACATTCCTGCTTTATCCCGAGGGCCTACTACTGGTTTGTCTATCAATATTGTTAATGGAGCATAAGTGTTATTTTTTTATACGATAATAATTATATAATTAATTAATTTAATACAATAATTATTAATTATGTATTTATTTTTTAATGTGTTATATATAGTATTGTACCTGGTCACCAGGCTTCCTGTATAACCTACAACGTCATCATGCGGGTGGGAATTGTTGTCAACGCTTATTGTTGGAAAAATGTGCCAACTGATCAGCGTCAATTGTATTTTGAGGAGTTTACGGTATAAAATTTACTTAAAATATTTTATTTTAATATATATTGTTAAAATTAATTTAATTAATTATTGTATTATTTTCGAAATATAGAAATAAACTACGTGGAGTCCTGAGCTCGAGACCGATGTAGTTTATAAGGCATTTTGTAAACTTGATGCACCGCATTACCATGAGATGATGTACAAGTGGCGTGCACAGTGGAGGGAAGACGGGGTGGATTTATCAGAAAAACTTGGGCAGGAAGTTTGGGAGTCAATTGTAGCTATTTGGAGGGCAAATCCCTTCTAGGATCATTGTTATTTTAATTATGTTATGAACATTTTTTAATTTTATGTTTTTATTTTTATTTTTAAAATTGAACAATTTTAATTTATGTTTTTTTTAAAATTGTGTATTTAGCGACGGTTATTTGAATTCCTTCGCTAAACCGTCGCTATTAACGACAGAAATATTTGTCGCTGTACCGTCGTTAGTAGCGATGGTTTCTAGAAACCGTCGCTGAATTCGTCGCTAAAATCCCTTAAAAACCAGACAGCTCAGTCTGCAGAACAGTCAAAAACCAACAACAAACTATCGAAAACCAACGCCAAATTTTGTGTAGATAGAGGCGAAAATTATTTTTTGAAGTGCATATTGTGTAGCGGAAGCATATCTACTCCTTGAGGACGATTTTACCGTACGTTTTCACATTTCTACCGTTTAAAAATATATATAGTGTAATGTAAATATATAATTGATAAGTTTGGTATTGACATATATTTTATTGATAGTTTATGTTAAATGAATGTTGAGATCATAGCTAGATGAATATTGGGTAGATAGTTTATGTTAAATGAATGTATTTGATGTTATTTGATAGAAGAATATATTTGGATATTTACATATACAGACGAAACTCTATCAAAATTTTTGTAGAATTAACATATTGATAATGATTTGAAACAAATGGAATATCCGAATCGTCAGTGGATGTATTCGACTCCTCGACTTATAAACGAAAGTATAAATATGGAGTTCTTGAATGAAGTTAATAACTTCATTCAGTTTGCAATTAATCATGGTGCAACAAATTCAGAAGGTCGTATAAGATGTCCGTGTAGTGCAAAAAAATGTCAAAACAAGTCATACAGAGAGACTGTGGATGTTCAGACACATATCATCATGAATGGTTTTGTTCCATATTACTACAATTGGACACGTCATGGTGAGGAGCAGTGGGATGTTGATTTCAATGACCTTGAAGTGTATTATAATACTCTCGAATACAATGAGACACACGATGGTCATGGATTCGATGATCCTGGAGTACAGTTCGAGCCACCTGCAGTGGATACACCGGATATGTATCATACGATGATCAGGGAAGCTGGTGGGATTCAAGATGAGGCTATGGAGGAGGAACCAAATGAGGAAGCAGCTAATTTTTACTGAATACTCAAAGCAGCTGACGAAGATCTGTATGATGGATGCCAAACTCACTCTCTGTTGTTATTCAATGCTCGACTCATGGCTATCAAGGCTGAGACCAAACTTTCTCAAAGAGCATATAACCAGATTAGTAAGTTGATCAATGAGGTATGTCCTCCCGGTAACAAGGTGCCTATTACAGAATATCAAGTCAAAACTCTATTGAAGAGTATCGGTCTACCAGTAGAGAGTATTGATTGTTGTATCAAAAACTGCATGTTATTCTGGGGTAACAAAGAAGACGCGAATCTAGATAAGTGCAGATTTTGTGGGCACTCTCAGTACAAAGTACCTCGATAGAACTGGACTGACGTCGGTCGAGGGAAGCAGAAAACGAAGAAGAATGTGGCAAATAAAATAATGTACCTCTCGATCATTCCTTGTCTTCTGAGACTGTATCAATCTAGTGCCACAGCCAAAGATATGACATGGCATCATACAGAGACTGATCCTGATACCTTAGAGATCAGACACCCTGCTGACTCGATGGCCTGGAAATATCTTGACAAGGTATTTTTTATTTTTTCTAACGAACCTAGGAAAGTTCGGTTAGGTCTCAGCACTGATGGTTTTTGTCCATTTGGAATGCACGGTAAGCAGTATTTGTTATGGTCGGTTATATTGACTCCTTATAATCTACCTCCGTGGATGTGCATGAAGCCTCAAACGATGTTTCTCACGGTATTGGTACCTGATCCAAAGAATCGAAAAGACAAACTAGATGTTTTCCTTCAGCCCCTGATAAGAGACTTAATACATCTGTGGGATAATGGAGTGTTGACATACGATGTATCGAGAAAGCAGAACTTCACGATGAGGGTTGCCCTGCTCTGGATGATCAGCGACTATCCTGCGTACTCCATGCTGTCCGGATGGAGGACGGCTGGGAACAAGCATGTCCTTACTGCATGGAGGATTTTGACGCTTTCAGTCTCCCGCTTAGCAGAAAAGTTTCATGGTTTGATAACCATCGAAAGTTTTTACCAGAAGATCATCCTTTTCGAAAGAATAAAAAGGACTTTATCAATTTATAAAAAAGGGTTTGAAAAAGAGATCAGTTATTTTTATATTAGTTGTTTTAAATTAATTAATATATTTCTATCTACATATGATAAATTAATTAACTTATAACTCTTTTCATTCATGCAGGTAAAAGTTTGTTAAATCAAATTAATCAGAAGGGATTGAGGAAAACAACAGAAGAACATGCGGAGGAGCATAATAAAATGGTACCGGGTGGTTGGAAGAAGAAGAGCATTTTCTGGGACTTGCCCTACTGGAGCTCACTTTTGATTCAGCACAACTTAGATGTGATGCACATCGAAAAGAATGTGTTCGATAACTTGTTCCACACAATCATGAACACAGAGGGCAAGACAAAAGGCACTGCAAAGTCGCGTGATGAGTTGAACGAGATATGTAAACGCAATCACTTGAAGAGAGATGAGGGTACCGGAAGATATCCCCAAGCCAATTACACACTTTATAAGAGACAGAAAGTGGCTTTGTGTAATTGGATTGAAGATCTGAGATTTCCAGATGAGTATGTCTCCAATCTGAGTCGTTGTGTAAACACATCAAACGGGAAGGTATCCGGGATGAAAAACCACGATTGTCACGTGTTTATGAAACAACTGTTGCCCCTCACATTTCGGGAATTCCTACCGAACAATATCTGGAGGGCTGTAACTGAGTTGAGTTTATTCTTCAAAGATTTAACGTCTACAATGATTAAGTGGGACGACATGGTCCGTTTGGAGAAAGACATTCCGGTTATTTTATGCAAGTTGGAGCGCATTTTCCCTCCAAGCTTCTTTGATTCGATGGAGCACTTGCCGGTGCACTTAGCATATGAAGCCAAAATTGCCGGTCCGGTGCAATACAGGTGGATGTATCCATTTGAGAGATAAACCTTCACTTCACAACTATGTATACGAATATTAATATATTTATGTTTTGATCTTATAATTTTTTTTATTATATATCTATAGGTATCTACATAACTTGAAGCTCAATGCTAAACAAAAGGCAAAAGTTGAAGCATCAATTGTTAATGCCTACTTGTGTGAGGAGGTTACAACATTTTGTTATTCCTATTTCGAGGATCATGTTAGAACAAGGTTGAGAAACGAGCGTCTTAATTACAACGGTAGAGGCACAGACAATGTTGCTGATGATATTGAGGGTATGTTGTCCGTGTTTAAGTTTCCAGGTCGATGTTTGGGTAAGACAAATGAACGGCCATGGTTGAACCGATAAGAGATTGAAGTTGCACATAAATATGTGTTATTCAATTGTGATGAAGTCCAACCGTACATTGAGTAAGTATTTCATATACGTATCATTTACATAATTAGAATATTAATTTATTATATAATACTTGATTAATATAATATATTTTTTTCAATTAGGATCTTTACTAAAGAGCTACACCATATAGATCCAAACATCTCAGATGCACAAGTAGGTGAATATATTACTCGTGGTTTTGCAGATTGGTTCCAAAACTATGTGAGTGGTTCTAAACTGTAGTTTATTAATAAATTCATATTAAATGTTTACAGTTATATATTTAACCTCAAATAGTCGCGTCACATGGCTATAATGGTGGAATTGTGAACCCATTCATGCGGGATCTCAGTAGAGGATCACTACGTGTGGTCAACACGTACCAAAGATACTATGTGTTGGGATATTTTAGTTTTGATGAATTATGACAAAACATTATCAACTTGTGTTATTTAAGTTAATTTATAGATAACAAGTTGAGGGGGAACGAGAGAACAAGTTAAGGGGGAACTCGTGAAATCAGACAAAGATGATCAAGATCGATTTAGGTTTGCAGATTTAGACCCGATTGAGATAAGATGAGTAAGATGAGTTTCGAGTTAACTGACGAGCTGAGCAAAATTAGAATTGAAGAAAAAGCTAAGCCAAAGAAATCGAAGGAGAGAGTCACCGATCGATACCCCGAATGCATATGTTCGTATTGACCGAAGAACATACGAGCTAATCTGGGTGATCGTAAGAGCGGAATAAGCCGATCGTAACGAAACCCACCCAAGATCGAGAAGAGGAGGTAGCTGATCAGAAGAGGAACAGATGAGACTGATCGAGATCAGACGTGATTGAGATCAGATGTGCTAACCTGATGCAGTTGACCTGATGTTATCCTGATATGTTGACTAAGATGTCTTTCGATCCGATCGTGGAAAGCTGACGGATCGTGCAAGAAGAAATCGATAGCTGAGTCAAGTGACCTAAGGGCGGCCAGTAAAAGTGACTGAGAGTCGATGTCCGGTCGGAAGAGTCAACTCAAGAAGCTCGAAAGTGTCAAGATATCTGCGATCGCATAAGGTCCACCAAGAGAAGTCTGCTGAATCAAGAAACCTGAGACTCAGAAGAAACCTGAGACTCAGAGAAACCTAAAGACTCAGAGAAACCTGAGACTCAGAAGAAACCTGAGACTCAGAGAATCCTGAAGACTCAGAGAAACCAGAAGACTCAGAAGAATCCTGAAGACTCAGAGAAACCTGAAGACTCAGAAGAATCCTGAAGACTCAGAGAAACCTGAGACTCGTAAAAAAACCCGAGACTCGAAGAAAAACTCAAGACTCGTAAGAATCCCAAGACACAGAGAAACCGAAGACTCGTAAGAATCTCAAGACTCAGAGAAACCTGAAGACTCAGAAGATCCCGAAGAATATAAATTATTAGATTCAGGTTGACGTGGACCAATGAGAGGAAGACAACCAGCCTGAAAAAGCTGCAGAACTTACAGAATAGTATGGATTTGAATGTGATTCTCTCCAACGGTAACATTCAAATCCACACTATAAATACAAGGTCTTTCATCATTCTAAAGTGTGGAGAATGTGGAAAAAGATGCTACAGAGCCAAGAGCCATATACTCAAGCTTTTCCACCATAGAACACAAAACTGTAGACATACAAATACATCCATGAGTGTTCTAAAACCCAATCTAAGCAACCCACGATATATCCTAAGCTTAGAGAGATTTTCTCAACCTTAGCATTGAGGCTAAACAAATGTAAGGGAAAATCTCAACCTAGTTGGAGACACCAACCAAACCCAAACCCTATTGTTAGGTAGTTTGTGTGATTGTTGGAGTTGTAAAGAGTTAATAAGCTGTAGTTGAGTCAGCCAGAAAGCTCTAGAGAAGAAGTGAGTAAACTATTTTAGACAGTCAGAAAGCTTGTAGGCAATCCCGTAGAGGGTGATAAGTCCCGAGGCGAGCCCGAGAGGGTGATAAGTCCAGTTTGAGTGAGAGCTCGTTAAATATCTGTAGGCAATCCCGTGGAGGGAGATAAGTCCCGTTTGAAGGAATTTCCCTAGGATAAGGGAGAGTGGATGTAGGAGCTTGAGTCTCCGAACCACTATACTTTGTTGTGTTCTTTATTGCTTTATGTTCTTACTTGTCATATGCATTTGGTTATAAGCAAAACACATCACATAGATTTAAAAGCAAAAATTTGGAATTGCCATTCCTTCTCCCCTGTTTTATATGCATTACATGATTTTTCAGCATTTCATGGGTTTTTCACCGGGACCAACACTATGTAAATGGTTACAAATTTCATACAGTGGATTATGCATTGACCAAATCTACTGTGAATAGTGGTGTTTGCATTAACAGTGCAATGTTCGATGAAGAAAGTCGTGACTACTTCGGACACCTGCAAGAAGTCATTGAAGTAGGATATCCGGGGTTCCCTGAGAAGACTGTTGTGTTGTTCAAGTGTGATTGGTATGATCCATCTGCTTCAGGAACAAGGATTCATCTCGAATACAAACTGATCGATGTTCATAGAAGAAGAAGATATCTGGGGTATGATCCGTTTGTGTTTGCTTATCAGGTATCCCAAGTATACTACTGCACGTATCCAGGTTCGAAAGTAAATAATGAATGGATGACTGTTTGCAAAGTAAAGGCGAGATCACTGGTGTAATTTCCTAAACTGGATTCAACTGCCATAGTTGACGACGCTCCATTCCAAACGAAAATAGTTGCCACTCAAACTGAAGTATACAGGAGATTTCAATCTTTTCGTAGACTTAACAGCTGCAAATACAGATTTGATAGAGATTGACAGCGGCGGGGAAGAGAATGAAGATGGTGAGGAAGAGGAGGACGAGGAGGAGGAGGATGAGGAAGAGGAGGAGGAGGATGATAATACAGATGGGGGCATCGATGAGGATGACGAATAATAATTATATTGTATTTCATTTGTAATATTTCACGTTGACGACGCTCTATTATGATATTACTAATTATTTAATTTTGTTCTTAACATAATTTATTTTTTTGGTAATTATCCAATATATAAACACAATTTTAAATTTAAAAAACTATAATCATAAATATAAAAATAACTAAATTATTATATTAAAATGTAATTGAATCATTAATTAATTAAGATAATTGAAAAAACAATTTTAAATAAATATACAAATAGTTTTATTCAAAATAATTAAAAAAATTGGAATTCATATTAAATTTATAAATAAAAAATATATATTATTACATTAAAATGTAATTGTCATTAAATAAGACAATTTAAGAAAAAATTAATTTTTTTTTTAAAAAAATTGTAAATTAATATAGAATTAATTTTATTAAAAATAAGTTAAAAAATATGATTTTAATTTAATTAATTTAATTACAAGTTATAAATAAAAAATATAAATTATTATATTAAAATGTAATTGAATTATTAAATAAGATAATTTAAATAAAAATTTTTTAAAAAAAATTGAAAAAAAAATGAATTTTAGGACATATACAATTAAATTTATTAAGCAAACGTAAAGAAGCAAGTGCCCGAGCGGAATTGATCCCCGCTCGAGCGCCCAAGGTCCCGTGTTCGGTCCCCCACGGGAGCGAATAAATGCCTCATTTAATTGGGAGGCTTGGTGGCTTATATATGAGATGCTTGTGGTTGGGTTCGAGATGGTCCGTGGCTCGGGTGGTTCGGTGCCCACCCGGGCGCCCCCGGGCCAGGGTTCGAGCCACCGTGAGCCATTTTTTTTCGAATAATCCCGTCCCGTTTTAGCGACGGTTTTATCGACGGACTTAGCGACTGATTTTCCGTCGCTATTACTGACGGAAAAAAACCGTCGCACATTTCGACGGTAAATTCCGTCGCTAATAACGACGGAATTTCATCGTTGTTGATGACGGTATATGATGTCATAACCGTCGACAATATATCGACGGTGTAGCGACGGTCATAGTGACGGTTAGTCCGACCCGGAAACGGTCCACTTTTCCGTCGACAACACCGTCGCTATATTTTAGTGACCCTCGTTTCTCCGACGGTTAGGAAACTGTCACTACATACTGTAGCGACGTTTTATACCGTCGCTAAAACCGTCGTAAATCGCCGTCTTTTTTGTAGTGAAAACCCTTTTTCTTTCCTATTTTTTATAATTGATAATAACAACTTTGAAAATTAATTTCTTATCTATTATCTATTACTGATTAAAAAGTGGCTTAGCAATGAGAAACATTTTTAGACAGTTTTACCACTTTAATATTTCTAAATGTACAAATTAACACCCCTAAATTTCTAAACAACCATATCACGTTCATCCGACGATTCATTATTAGATGAGAGATTAATATTAATATCGAAGAAAACTCAATCGGCGACACGAGATTGTACATGGGAGGGGAGGGTGCGGCGACGGGAGGCCGACGACGCTAGGTCGAGATTGTATGTGGGAGGGGACGGCACGGTGACGAGAGGTTCACGACGCTAGGTTTCTCCCAATCGGCGCAGGCGCAGAGACGACTGCAAATCAGTGAGACGGCGAGAACAATGGAGGTAGAAAAGTGAATCGACGAGGCCCCCGTCGATGATGGCGAGAACACTGGAGGTAGAATAACGCTATTGAATTTCTCAGGTTTGATGATCCCTAATTCTTTAAATCTTAATTTAGTAACAAAATCATATATTCCTCTTAATTATTGTTGATTTCCGTGTGATGATGGGACATATTTAGGGCTAATTTGATGCAAAATTGAAGACATTGTTTCCTTCTTTTGTGAGATTGTATTGGGATTGCTTCAAAAACAAAAAAATTCGATTAATATCAACATTTTAATCATTTGTTGAGAGTATGTTCTTGGTGTCTGTCACCTGATTATTACTCTGCTATATTTTGGGGAAAAAAATTTGTTGGTAAAATTTTGCATCAGTTGCTCCAAATTATTCATTGCTTCCATATTGATATAGTAATTTAGTAATGGGAATAATTGTTTGGGTACATCTTTAGCAGCACAATGTACTGTTTCTGGAAATTGCAAAAGGAGAGCAATTATACTAGGAATAGGAGGAGCCCTCACTGTAAATTCATTCCTTGCAAGCCCCCTTTAGGCAGAAGGTATGTTCCTTGACAATTATACTTATCTTGTACTCATTCAATCATTGAATTGGTTGAATTTATTTTCATTATCAATTTGGATGATCCTAACAGAGATCAGTCCTTGATTATATACCATGTGGTGCAGACTATTGGGGTTATACTGGAAAATATGTTTTTTACTTTGTATAACCATACTGAATTTCTGTCTTATTTGCTGAAATAAATTATTTATCATTGTTGCTTTAAATATAATTGAATGTTACATATATTTACTGCATAACTGTTCAATAATTAGTACGTGTTACATTGTAGTTAATTTAGTGATACCAGATCACAAAAAATTAAATTAGCAGTCTCTTGAAACTAAAAGTACATAATTCACAACCTAGATGGAAATGAACAATCCATCATGAAAGGTTGAAGTGTAAGGCTCAGATTGACTTGTCTTGACCAAGAGATTGCACTAGTGCATTATGATGCACTGAAGAGGACCTACAGGAGGATAAATTCTTCAGTACTGAATATAGAAGAATTAAACCTCAGTGGTTAGTTATTTCTTAATCCCCGTCCCTTAAATAGGATCGTGTGGAATTAATAACTATTGCTTTGACTTATGATGGATAGAGAATCAATGTGATTCAATACCTTGTATCTTGAGCAATATTATTAGTTACATGATGATTGCTAAGATTTAATACGGAGAATCGGTGTGCAAGTGCGTCTTGTTTGATTTGTCCCCTTGGGAGGCTCAGAAGTTTTATCATACTAAATCTTGCAAGTGGAATTAGTTTACGGTATGGATAATATTGTTGGGTCGTTCCTGAACCAAGGAAAAAGATATTAATTAATGTGAAGCTATTTCAGTGGCTTAAATTAATTAATGGACTGGATAATCTTAAACACGGGAAATAATAACCGGGAGCCATATTAACTGTAATACGGGTTAAGATAGATAGTGCAATATTAATTATGTAGTGAGATTAATTAATATTTATGGGCTTGGATAATATTGTGGCTCAATATTGGAAATTCAAGGTCCATTAGAAGGTCCAATCTTAATTCTGTATTCTTGGAATACAAGTTTGTCTCATTAAATTCAAGAAATCTCCCATTTGGATATTTATTGTGTAATTTTTGAAATTTATGAGTAAAATAAGGAAGGAAAGATTTTCTTGATTTTCTTGAAAATATATTATGGAATATATGCATTCTTGGAATACAAGAATGTCTCATAAATTCAAGAAGATCCCAATCTTGAAAATCTTGGCCCTTATTTTTTCGAAAATATCCATAACAAGAGGAGGTAGGATTTTTTGTGGAATATTTTAAATATGGAGAAAAAAATATATGGGATATATTCAAGTTTTCTTGGAGATCAAGAAAAAGATTTTCTCATCTTATTCTCACTAAAATTTTCGACCACCCTCCCTCTTATAAATAGGGGATGAATGTTTCATCCCCAATGCAATTCCATATGTTGGAAAAATTAGAAATCCACAAAGGTGATGCAACATAATTTTATTTTTCCTTTTGTTAATTGTTCACGAGCATCCTTCCACCGGATTGTTGAACAAGGACGAAGGAATACTTGAGAAGGCTCTTTGGGTTTGTTCGTGTGAACGGGATATCCATCTTCTTAACGGTTGTCACTCCGAGAGGTTAGTTCACGTAAATTCCTAGCAATTCCGCATACGTAAGATTTATGTGACGAATTTGTATGCATGATTTGTTGTTGAATTATTATTTGAATTAATATAGGATTAATTCATGCTAGTAATAATTGTTAGAATTAAATTTGTATTTAAATATTCATCCCGAATAGATCCGGACAATTAATTCCCCAACACAGACAAACCAGATAATTATTCAATGTTTGTTGCCAAAGCTGATGGTTGTTCCTATTATTATCCTTCAGATTGGAGAGTAAGTTCTATTAGTAAATGAGTATGGTCGTTTATAGCATTTTATACTTCTCATCTCTCTGATTTGGATAACATGATTTTGATTTCAGAGGCCATGATTCGGAAATGCTTTATGACTTTCTATCTTATGCTTCAAAAGGTGAGACTGAGTTTTATACCGACGAAGAAAACTGATATCCATGATCTTGAACTAATGGAGGAGGTGAAAATGTGTTTGTCTAGAGTTATATTAAATGCTTTATGACTTTCTATCTTATGCTTTTTTTCATCGCCTTTACTACATTTCAGCATTACGACGCTGACAATATGTTTTCTGGTATGATGTTCATATTTGGTTCTTTTTTCTGTTTTTAATTTTAATTTGCAGATGTTGGAGCTAGCTACAACCTCAACTTCCTGAAGAATATCTTCTAAGACAAGTAAAATTTGCCGCTCTTGGTTAATAAACGTTTTGAAACATTTTATTCTTGAAGTTTGTGGTTGTAGATTTTTATATGTCATTAATTATAATTATAATTAATGGAGAACTTTCACCAAAAATAACTACCTTATCTTGGGCAGAAGGTGAGAAAGTTTCTTAGTGAATGGGGTGAGTTTATTTGTTGATATTATGGAGCTAGAATTTTTATGAAAATATTAACGGTGGATTTAAAGAATTTTGTGGTGTGATTCTTGAGAACTTAAATAAGTGTGGATTTGGAGAAGGGCTGAGTGATTTTTGTTTGCTTTTTATATGAATTTGAGTTTGTATTGCATCTACTTGGATTTATTTCACTTGGGCTTTATTGGGATTCTTGAAATGTGGTTGAATTAATGTAGGATTACAAAAATTTTATAGTGTGGGATTCTTGAGAATTTAAGTCAGTGTGAATTTGGAAAAGAGCTGAGTGATTTTTGGGGTTTTTTAGGAGGAGGGCTTTGCAAATAAGGGCTCAAGAGGCGCAAGTGTCGAGCGAGGAGGAATAGAAATTGATGAGGAATTTGGAGAAGAGGGAAATAAAGTTTATGAGATTGCAAAGGCATAAAGTATGTATTGATGATTTTGAGCAACTTACTGTTATTGGCAAAGGAGCATTTGGTGAGGTATGCTGGTTTTCTCCTTAATTTTCAGCTACAATTTATGCGCATTGTGTTTGTGTAATTACATAATCTTGGATGACCATTGATTGAGAGAGGCGAAAATAGCAAAAAATCACATTTTTTATCTTGATCTAAATGAGAAAACGGTCTTTCTTTTTGGTGTGATAATGTTTTTTCAAAAGATTACAAAATTTGAAAAACTTGTAATCAATTTGAGTTAATTTATACTTCACAAACCAAGTACATTTTGACACCAACAATGTGAGGATTACGAAGAACATATTATAGAATTCGGTGGATTTGTTCTGTAGCACAAGTGTTGGGAAATGAATTTAATAAAGAAGATTTTGATTAGATCCCAAAACCCCTGAGTATGACATGTTCAGGATAATCTTGATAGTTGAGTCAGGATTCAGTTTTAGAGTGTTCAGGATGTTATCTGCACAATGTATAGTCAGCAGATATAGATCATGATAGATTCTGAAGACTCAGTAAGTTTCTGAAGAAACTGAAGACTCAGTATGAGACTGAGAATCTGAAGACTTAGTATGAAACTGAGAAACTTAAGACTCAAGATGAAATCGAAAATCAAGACTCAAAGATGAAGACTCGAAGATATCTCTCAAGACTCGAGAAGACAATCAAGACTCGTAAGGTCAAGATATCAAGATCGAAGTCAAAGGATCTTTGAAGGCACAATAATTATCAAGACTCGATAATTCTTGAATGCTCAAGATAACCTCAATGTTCCGCCGAAGAAGCCGAGAATATAGCCGTGGAATCCATCCGACGTGGACAATGAGAGGAAGACAACCAACTGAAAAAAAGCCGCAGAACTTACAAAGAATAGTATGAATTTGAATGTGATTCTCTCCAACGGTAACATTCAAATTCACACTATAAATACATGTTCTTCCTACATTATTACGTGTGGAAGTGCGGAGAAGATAGCAACGATGCTACAGAGCTAAGAGAACATATTCTCAAGCTTTCCCACCCTAGAACACAAGTCTGTGGATATACAAATATATTCAAACAGTGTTCTAGAACCCAATCTAAGCAACCCACGATTTATCCTACGCTTAGAGAGATTTTCCCAACCTTAGCATTGAGGCTAAACAAATGTAAGGGAAAATCTCACCATAGTTGGAGACAACGCCAAACCCAAACCCCATTCTCGTAAGAGATAACTAGTGGTGAAGTGAGGTAGTTGTTAGGCAATCCCGAGTGAGGGTGATAAGTCCCGATTGGAGTGTGAACTCGTTAAAGATCTAGAGGCGAGCCCGAGAGGGTGATAAGTCCAGAGGCGAACCCGAGAGGGTGATAAGTCCAGTTTGAGTTAGTAAACTACAGAGGTAGTCAGAAAGCTCAAAGTAGAAAGGTTAGTAAACTACGAGGGTAGTCGAAAAACCTTAGGAAGTGTTTGAAGGAATTTCCTAGAATGCGGAGAGTGGATGTAGGAGCTTGAGTCTCCAAACCACTATACATTGTTGTGTTGTTTACTGCTTTACGTTCTTATCTTGACATACACATTCGATAATAAGCAAGACATAACACATGAGTCCAAAAAGAGAAAAATCTAGAATCACCATTCCTTCACCCCTGTTTTATATGCATCGCACGACATGTTTTGCTTCCGCAAGCGCAAAATGGGTTTTTCCACCGGGACCAACAAGTGGTATCAGAGTAGGTACTCAAAAGATTACTTTTTCAATGTGATCGCCTGAGCAGATCTATTTTAAAACATGTCTCTGATCTGATACCAACAAGTGGTATCAGAGCAGGTGCTCAAAAGATTACTTTTTCAATGTGATCGCCTGAGCAGATCTATTTTAAAACATGTCTCTGATCTGATACCAACAAGTGGTATCAGAGCAGGTGCTCAAAAGATTACTTTTTCAATGTGATCGCCTGAGCAGATCTATTTTAAAACCTGTCTCTGATCTGATACCAACAAGTGGTATCAGAGCAGGAGTTCAAAAGGTTCACTGATTTCAGAGTGACCACCTGAACTGATCTTTTTAAAAGGAAAACCCGTTTCTTTAAAAAGGCATATATTTTAATGTTTTGGCGTCCTTGTTGGGATATTTGAGTTTTGATGAACTATGCCAAAACATTATCAACTTGTGTTATTCAAGATAATTTACAGATAACAAGTTGAGGGGGAACGAAAGAACAAATTGAGGGGAAATCACGGAATCAGAAGTAGATGATCAAGATCGACGAGGTCATTTACAAGACCGACGAGATCAGATGAGTTAGATGAGTTCCGGAGTCAACTGATGAGCTGTGCAAAATCAAGAGTGAAGAAAAGCTAAAGCCAGCAAATCAGAAGAAAAGGTTGCAAATCAGAAGATGAGCAAAAGAGACTGATCAAGATCTGACGTGATCGAGATCAGATATGATGATGAGCAGAAGAGACTGATCAAGATCAGACGTGATCGAGATCAGATATGATAAACCTGATATGCTAACCTGATATGATGTACTTACCAGATGCTATCCTAATATGTTGATCTGAAGATGTGTTGATCTGATCAGTCGAGCTAATCAGATCAGGCAAAGAAGAAATCAGATAGCCTGAGTAAAAAGTAACTGAGACTCGATGAAGTTCTCGAGACTCGAGAAGAAAAAACTGATCTGAGATTCAGTAAAGAAAACTGATCTGAGACTCAGTAAGTAAGAGAGACACGAGGGTCGATATCCAAGTCGAAGAAATCGAACTCGGTCGGCTGAGTGTCGATATGCTGATCAGACAAGGTCCGCTGAATCAAGAGACCTGAGACTCAGTATGTCTCTGAAGACACTGAGAGCTCAGATAGACCTGAGGCCAGGAGCAGAGCTGAAGATCAAAGAAGATTGAAGACCAAGACTGAAGATTCTTGTATTTCTTTATGTTTTTGTCTTTACTTTTGAAAAGTTCATTATAATCTGTAACTGATAACATACAATCAATGAAACTTTATCTTTATGCTCAAAGATAATATCTCATTATCTTACTTTACATGTCTTTACTTTTGATATGCCTGAATGTTGTTTGTTGATGAAATTGTTGGGAGTTATACCATTCTTGTAATAGGAAAAACTGAAACCTGAGTATAGGTTAAGAGTGTTGTAACAAGATGGTTTTGGCATCATCAAAAAGGGGGAAATTGTTGGGAAATGAATTTAATAAAGAAGATTTTGATTAGATCCCAAAACCCCTGAGTATGACATGTTCAGGATAATCTTGATAGATGAGTCGATTTAGGTTTTAGAGTGTTAGGGATGTTATCTCGCCCAATGTATAGTCGGCAGATATAGATCGGATAGATTCAAGACTCAAGAAGTTTACGAGAAACTGAAGTTTCAGTATGAAACTAAAGTTTCTGAAGAACTCAGTATGAAACTGAGAATTCGAAGACTCGATATGAGATCGAGAATCAAGACTTCGATATGAGATCGAGAATCAAGACTCGATCTGGCCCGAGAATCAAGACTTCGATTATATCAATCAAGATGAAGACTCGGAAGACCAAGACTCAAAGATGAAGACTCGAGAAGATCAAGACAAAGGATATTGAAGGCACAGTAATTACTAAAGACTCAGTAATGTACTGAATGCTCAGTATATCCTGAATGTTCCGAGGCACTGAAGCTGAGGAATATAGCCGTTGGAATCCAGCTAACGTGGATCAATGAGAGGAAGACAACCAGCCTGAAAAAGCTGTAGAACTTACAAAGAATAGTATGGATTTGAATGTGATTCTCTCCAACGGTAACATTCAAATCCACACTATAAATACAAGTTCTTCCATCAAATTAAGGGTGGAAGTGCGGAGAAGATAGCAACGATGCTACAGAGCTAAGAGAACATATTCTCAAGCTTTCCCACCCTAGAACACAAGTCTGTAGATATACAAATATATTCAAAGAGTGTTCTAGAACCCAATCTAAGCAACCCACGATGTATCCTACGCTTAGAGAGATTTTCCCAACCTTAGCATTGAGGCTAAATAAATGTAAGGGAAAATCTCACCATAGTTGGAGACAACACCAAACCCAAACCCCATTCTCGTAAGAGATAACTAGTGGTGAAGTGAGGTAGTTGTTAGGCAATCCCGAGTGAGGGTGATAAGTCCCGATTGGAGTGTGAACTCGTTAAACATCTAGAGGCGAGCCCGAGAGGGTGATAAGTCCAGAGGCAAAACCGAGAGGGTGATAAGTCCAGTTTGAGTTAGTAAACTACAGAGGTAGTCAGAAAGCTCAAAGTAGAAAGGTTAGTAAACTACAGAGGTAGTCAGAAAACCTTAGGAAGTGTTTGAAGGAATTTCCCTAGGAACAGGGAGAATGGATGTAGGAGCTTGAGTTTCCGAACCACTATGCATTGTTGTGTTGTTTACTGCTTTACGTTCTTATCGTGACATACGCATTCGATAATAAGCAAGACACAACACATGAGCTCAAAAAGAGAAAAATCTGGAATCACCATTCCTTCACCCCTGTTTTATATGCATCGCACGACATGTTTTGCTTCCGCACGCGCAAAATGGGTTTTTCCACCGGGACCAACAACAAGCATAAGTGATAATTATCATTCGATGTTCACACCTCAAAATGTAACCAGTATTATGAATAACCATTTTCTCGTAGGCAACTTTCATAATAGTCATAGTTTGTCGTAATCAGTTGAATTTTATCACGGGAATCCATTATACACACAAGTCTATAACTTATATTTAATACAATTAATAGGAAGTTTGTAATATTTCCTGGATTTGTTGAGAAGTGAACAACTGTATGCAGGTCAGACAATGTGACAACATTATAAAAATAATGATTTTGTCTAAATACTATTTTTAATTATTATAATTGATTTGTTTACTAAATATATGTGCGAATTAACAATTGTGGGATGACACACACTAAATTGCAAAAATACCCTTGCAGGTTGAGCACATTTGTTCTAAGAGGAATTTGCTTGTGGAGGTTGAGAGTCGTTGTGTTTGTCCCGGTGAAAAACCTATGAAATGCGGAAAAAATCATGAAATGCATATAAACAGGGGTGAAGGAATGGTGATTCCATTTTTTTGCGTTTTACGTCCATGTGTTGTGTTTTGCTTATAATCGAATGCATATGACAAGATAAGAACATAAAGAAATAAAGAACACAAAAAAGTATAGTGGTTCGGAGACTCAAGCTCCTACATCCACTCTCCCTGTTCCTAGGTGTTGGTCCCGGTGTAAACGAGTCTTACACGTGTATGGGGGGGGAATACACGTGTTCAGTGATTTTAAAACTTTTTTTCTTCTTGAGGTCACCAGGTCGATAGCTCTGAGTCAAAGTCTCATCGAGACAATGATCCCGAAGTTGCTTTAAAACCTCGGATAATCCCAACCAATCTCGAGTGTCGAGATCCCTGAGTTGCTTGGATCGATAACTAGCTTCTTGAATCCTCGGAAGAGAGTTCGGTTTGATAACTATCTGTTCTAGCTACTCGATCGTCTTGAAATGGTTGGCCCTTAGATTATACTTTCGTTTTTAAGCTTTCTTTGAAAAACCTTCCCTTTATGAAATAGTGATTAGGTTTGTGATTCACTTATGCAACTTCAAATGATTGATTCCAACCGAATATCGATTGAAAAAGTATGCTTTCAAAATCAAGTCAATGCAACGATTAAGGAAAGCAATAAAGAACACAAAGATTATAGTGGTTCGAGAGACTCAAGCTCCTACATCCACTCTCTCGACTCTTGAGAGAAATTCACTATCAACTTCGAGCTTTACGACTACCTCGTAGTTTACTTACTCAACTCGCCCGAAGTTTTTCGACTACTCCACGTGGTTTACTTACTCAACCCGACCTTGAGTTTTTACACTACCTCCGTAGTTTACTTACTCAATCACACACAAGCTTTCAGACTACCCCTGTAAGCTTACTAACTTCTCCTCTAGAGTTTTCTGACTACTCCGCGTAGTTTACTAACTCTTTACAACTCTACTCACCAACAAACACACTCCAACTACCTTCTCAAGGGTTTGGGGTTTCTCGGTTGGTTTCCAACTAGGATGAGATATCCTTTACAATGAAGCACAATGCAAAGGGTTAGGATATCTCGACTAAGCTTTGGATAAATCTTATCAAGCTAGGCTTAGTAAAGTGAGCTCTCTTCAATATAGAAGCACTTGGGAAATTCAAGGTATTTCGAGTGCTTTAACTTTTGCAAGAATAAGTTTGAGCTCTTGAGTTGCGTATAAATTTCCCGTAACCTTACAAAGTAGAGGGTCACCAGTATTTATAGGCATACACCAAGGTCACTTTTGAAAACTATCCGTTGGAGAGATAACTTCGTGAGTTCCCTCTTATGGTGTGTGAGAAATGGCTATATTTAGGGTTTGAAACTCCCTAACATTTTTTAGGCAATAGCCTTTCATGTAGCCGGTCTTCACCTTTTTGCGATCGAACTTTCATACATCGACATCTTTTTTCAAATTGACTGTCCTTTGTCGATGTCGGTATGGTGCAAATGTCGTCTTCCTCTTTTTGACTTTTGTCTTCAGTTAAAGGTAGACACCTTCAACGGATCTTTTGATTACAAACTCTGAGTTTGATATAACCTTAACAACACTTCTGACTTAGTTCCTTTTGTCTGCATTTGAATGTCTTGGCAATATCTAACTTTCTAAGGCATCCGTTTCTCTCGATGTTGCATCCTTGAGATAGATATATTGATTGCCTCGGAACATTCGAGTTCATCTTGAGCTTTGATGCATTCTTGAGTCTTGATAATTCTTGTGCTTCGATATTCTCGATCTTGATTTCTCGGTCTTGATCTTGCGTCTTGAGTCTTGAGTCTTGAGTCTTCGAGTCTTGAGGTCTTCTGAGTCTTGAGGTCTTCGAGTCTTGAGGTCTATCTTGGTGATATCTTGAGTCTTCATCTTGAGTCTTGATTCTCGATTTCATCTTGAGTCTTGAGAGACTTCGATTTCATCTTTGAAACTTGAGTTTCTTGAAAATATCTTGAGTTCTTGAGTCTTGAGAACCTATCTGAACTATATCTGCTTGACTATACATTTCTTTGATAACATCCTGAATACTCTAAAACTGAATCCTGACTCAATTATCAAGATCATTCTGAACATGTCATACTCAGGGGTTTTGGGATCTTAATCAAAATCATATAATCTTTTATTAAATTCATCTCCCAACACTAGGGAAATTCCTTCAAACGGGACTTATCACCCTCCACGGGATTGCCTATAGATATTTACCGAGCTCTCACTCAAACTGAACTTATCACCCTCTCGGGCTCGTCTCGGGACTTATCACCCTTCACGGGATCGCCTACAAGCTTTCAGGCTAACTCACTGTAGCTTACTCACTTTTTCTACCTTTGAGTTTTCTGGCTGACTCGCTGCAGCTTACTAACTCTTTACAACTTCACACAAACTACCTAACAATAGGGTTTGGGTTTGGTTGGTGTCTCCAACTAGGTTGAGATTTTCTCTTACATTTGTTTAGCCTCAATGCTAAGGTTGGGAAAATCTCTCTAAGCTTAGGATATATCGTGGGTTTCTTAGATTGGGTTTAAGAACACTCTTGAATATATTTGTATATCCACCTACTTGTGTTCTATGGTGGGAATGCTTGAGTGTATGTCTTCTTGGCTCTGTAGCATATTTTTCCACATTCTCCACACTTAATTTGATGGAAGATCTTGTATTTATAGTGTGGATTTGAATGTTACCGTTGGAGAGAATCACATTCAAATCCATACTATTCTTGTAAGTTCTGCAGCATTTTTCAGGCTGGTTGTCTTCCTCTCATTGGTCCACGTCAGCTGAATCTAACGGCTATATTCTTCAGGATCTTCTGAGTCTTCAGGATTCTCTGAGTCTTCAGGTTTCTCCGAGTCTTGGTTTTCTCCAGGAGTCTTGAGTTCTTCCGAGTCTTGAGTTTCTCTGAGCCTTGAGTTTCTCTCGAGCCTTGAGTTTTATCTGAGCCTTGAGTTTCTCTCCGAGTTTGAGTTACTCGGGGTTCTTGATTCAAATGACTTCTCTTGTGGACCTTATCGATCGAGGCATCTTCGACACTTCGAGCCGACCGAGTTCATTCTTCGACTTGGACATCCTGACCCTCAAGTCACTTTTACTTACTGAGACTCAGATCAATTTTACTTACTGAGCCTGAGGTCACTTTTACTTACTGAGCCTCAGATCACTTTTACTTACTGAGCCTCAGGTCACTTGACTCAGGCTATCTGATTTCTTCTTGCTTGATCTGATCAGCTCGACTGATCAGATCAACACATCTTCAGGTCAACATACCAGGATAGCACCAGGTCAGTACATCAGGTTAGCATATCAGTTTATCATATCTGATCTCGATCACGTCTGATCTCAATCAGTCTCATCTGCTCCTCTTCTGATCTGTAACCTTCTATTCTGATCTTCTGGTCAGTTTATTTCTGATCAGCTGGCTTAGCTTTTCTTCTCATCTGATTTGCACAGCTCATCAGTTAACTCGGAACTCATCTAACTCATTTGATCTCGATCAGTTTCGTCTGCAGCCTCGTCTGATCTCGATCATCCACTTCTGATTCCGTAAGTTCCCCCTCAACTTGTTCTTCCGTTTCTCCTCAACTTGTTATCTGTAAATTAGCTTCAATAACACAAGTTGATAATGTTTTGGCATAATTCATCAAAACTAAAATATCCCAACAATTTCCCCCCTTTTGATAATGACGCCAAAACATTAAGATATATGCATTTTTAAAGAAATGGATTTTCGTTTAAAAAGATCAGTTCAGGTGATCACATTAAAAGTGATCTTTTGAACTCCTGCTCTGATACCAATTGTTTGTCCCGGTGAAAAACCCATGAAATGAAGAAAAAAATCATGAAATGCATATAAAACAGGGGTGAAGGAATAGTGATTCCAATTTTTTGCGTTTTAAGTCCATGTGTTGTGTTTTGCTTATAATCGAATGCATATGACAAGATAAGAACATAAAGCAATAATGAACACAACAAAGTATAGTAGTTCGGAGACTCAAGCTCCTACATCCACTCTCCCTGTTCCTAGGGAAATTCATTCAAACGGGACTTATCACCCTCCACGGGATTGCCTATAGATATTTACCGAGCTCTCACTCAACTGGACTTATCACCCTCTCGGGCTTGCCTCGGGACTTATCACCCTTCACGGGATCGCCTACAAGCTTTCAGGCTAACTTACTGTAGCTTACTCACTTCTTCTACCTTTGAGTTTTCTGGCTGACTCACTGCAGCTTACTAACTCTTTACAACTTCACACAAACTACCTAACAATAGGGTTTGGGTTTGGTTGGTGTCTCCAACTAGGTTGAGATTTTCTCTTACATTTGTTTAGCCTCAATGCTAAGGTTGGGAAAATCTCTCTAAGCTTAGGATATATCGTGGGTTTCTTAGATTGGGTTTAAGAACACTCTTGAATATATTTGTATATCCACCTACTTGTGTTCTATGGTGGGAATGCTTGAGTGTATGTCTTCTTGGCTCTGTAGCATATTTTTCCACATTCTCCACACTTAATTTGATGGAAGATCTTGTATTTATAGTGTGGATTTGAATGTTACCGTTGGAGAGAATCACATTCAAATCCATACTATTCTTGTAAGTTCTGCAGCATTTTCAGGCTGGTTGTCTTCCTCTCATTGGTCCACGTCAGCTGAATCTAACGGCTATATTCTTCAGGATCTTCTGAGTCTTCAGGATTCTCTGAGTCTTCAGGTTTCTCTGAGTCATCAGGTTTCTCTGAGTCTTCAGGATTCTTCTGAGTCTTCAGGTTTCTCTGAGCCTTCAGGTTTCTCTGAGCCTTCAGGTTTCTCTGAGTCTCAGGTTACTCAGGGTTCTTGATTCAGCAGACTTCTCTTCAGCGGACCTTGTCTGATCAGGCATACTGACACTCAGGCTGACTGAGTTCAGTTCTTCTGACTTCAGACATCCTGACCCTCAAGTCACTTTTACTTACTGAGACTCAGATCAATTTTACTTACTGAGCCTGAGGTCACTTTTACTTACTGAGCCTCAGATCACTTTTACTTACTGAGCCTCAGGTCACTTGACTCAGGCTATCTGATTTCTTCTTGCTTGATCTGATCAGCTCGACTGATCAGATCAACACATCTTCAGGTCAACATACCAGGATAGCACCAGGTCAGTACATCAGGTTAGCATATCAGTTTATCATATCTGATCTCGATCACGTCTGATCTCAATCAGTCTCATCTGCTCCTCTTCTGATCTGTAACCTTCTATTCTGATCTTCTGGTCAGTTTATTTCTGATCAGCTGGCTTAGCTTTTCTTCTCATCTGATTTGCACAGCTCATCAGTTAACTCGGAACTCATCTAACTCATTTGATCTCGATCAGTTTCGTCTGCAGCCTCGTCTGATCTCGATCATCCACTTCTGATTCCGTAAGTTCCCCCTCAACTTGTTCTTCCGTTTCTCCTCAACTTGTTATCTGTAAATTAGCTTCAATAACACAAGTTGATAATGTTTTGGCATAATTCATCAAAACTAAAATATCCCAACACGTTGTATAGTAAAACTCTTTTATTTGTTCCAGGATTCCGGATCCTAACCTTATCATGGAGTATTTGCCCGGTGGAGATATTATAAGAGATGACATTCTTTCTGAAGATGTTGACCATTTTTACATGCAGAAAGCATTCTAGCTATCCATTCAATCCACCAGCATAATTACGTACATAGGTAAAAATTTCATGAATTTATTGAAAAAATGAATTGTTGGCAACAAGTTAGTTGACTCCATGAAAATGTAGTTAATGGTATAATTTTACTAAATCCTTTTGCAGTAGTTATTAGTGTATAAATCTGGAATCTTCTGTATCATTGAGTCGCAAAATATTTATCGAATTATTTCTATGAACTTACTGATTCCATGTTGTAGTACTCTATAAGTCTTTACCTTTCAAAGTGTCATGTGCCCAAAATATGTCCCATCTCACAAATATTTTTGCTAGAAATTATGGTCTCAAGTTTCGGAGTTTTTTAAATTTTGTTCTATTTTTATGTTTCACTTATGAACCTAAGATTTGTGACTGGAAAACTAATAAAAATACAATAATTAGAGTGCTTATGTTGTTCATTTATTGATTGATTTCAGTAGAAGTATATATCTATGTATGTTTTATAGATTTCATACATATAACAGAAGCTAATGTCTTATAGATATGAAGACTGGCAGCAGAAGTAGGGGTCATGTGAAAAAAAATAGTAAGGAAGTGTTGAAGCCTTTGGATGATAGGTTGGTTTTATGTACTCATTGGATTTTATTTTATTTTATTGCCTATGCATCAAATATTTGATTGGATGAGTAATAGTGGAGTTATAGTTATCTATATGTCAAATTCTTGATACACCTCACCATAAATTTTTAGGGAGAATAATTGTATTGTTAATCAACATATTTGATCTTTCAGGAGAGCTGAGAAAAGGAAGGTTGCCCCAGCTCCAAAGGCAGACAAGCGGACTACTAAGAAGGATAAAAAGGCCAAGAAAGACCTGAACAAGCCCAAACGGCCCCTCAGTGCCTTCTTTGCTTTCCTGTAACTACTGTTAATCTTTACATTATAAATTAGTGTTCTATTTGTGCTATTATTAGCTTGGCTTAGTTCCATTTCTTTATTGTAGTGAGGACTTCCGGGAGACTATCAAAAAGGAAAATCCAAGTGTGAAGTGTATATCCGCTGTACGGAAATTAATTATGCGCTCATTGTAAATAGTTAGTTCAAGTGTGTAGATTCTAAGAGTTATGAATTTTGCCCTATATGTTTACTTATAGGTTGGAAAAGCTGGTGGAGAGAAGTGAAAATCCCTGAGTGAAGCTGTAAGTGCTAAACACTTGTGGTTAGAGTATGAATTTTGGCTGATCGTAGTTAGTTGAGTAGAAATTTATAACTGGACACACTTTTTTAGCTATCAATTCTATATATGGTCTTTATATAACTCTTCATATTGTGATATGTTTCAGATCTGAAATACGACCCTATCATGGACGATTGCTAATGTCACTGAGAAATTGACTTCTTTTTACTAGGAAAATGTTTGTGTTGGTTGATTATTTTGGACATGTGGCAATAATTTAGTCGATCTTTGTCCTGTTTGTTGTGTATAAAGGCGTAATACAGTATGACTTGCACAATGTGCATCATCATTGAATTCTAAGTTCACCCGATTACTGAAGGAACATGCTTTTTGATTATTTTATGTCAATTAAAACATTTTATATGTTGATATTTGTTACATAAATGTATTTTTACTTTGATTAGTGAAAGCGAATGTCATATTTGGTTTGCAGGAAAAAAACTCCATATGAAGCTAAAGCAGCAAAGAGGAAACAAGAATATGAAAAACAATATGGATAATCTACAAATATATATATACACGTAAAAACTTAATGATAAACACTCTAATTATTATATAGATAAAATACGTGCAACGTGCGAAGCACATGGTAAATTTCTACACTACGGGAAATCACACATTCCGTGACGAAATTTTGTGTGACGACACAAAATTCGTCACAATATGTTACCTAAAGGTGACAAATTTAATTTTAGTCACCAAAAAGTGAGAATTCGTGACAAAATTTTGTTTTGTCACCACTGATGTTTATTTTCGTCACTAATTCGAAATTTTCATGACAAAAACAAGATATTCTTCACAATAAACTTTAGTGACAATATTCATAATATTTAGTGAAGATATTCAACATCATGAAAAATAGTATTTTTGTGACAACTATATGCTTTGTCATTAATTATTCAAAAGAATTGGTGACGCACTTAATTCGTCACAATTTTATTTGGTGACGATCGTCATTGTAATTAGTGACGATCATAGTCGTCATATAATATAAAATTTTCATGACAATTTTATGTTTCGTGCTAATTGTTCATAGTAATTAGTGACATATTTTTTTCGTCACCAATATTGATATATAGTGACGATTAATAATTATTTTTTAATGACACACTTATTTCGTCACAATATTATTCGGTGACGATCTTCATTTTAATTAGTGACGATAAATATTGGTCATATAATATAAAATTTTCATGACAATTTTAAGTTTCGTCGTTAATTGTTCATAGTAATTAGTGACATATTCTTTCGTGACCAATATTTATATATAGTGATGATTAATAATTATTTTTTAATGACACACTTATTTCATCACAATATTATTCGGTGACAATTTTTATTTTAATTAGTGACGATCCATATTGGTCATATTACATAAAATTTTCATGATGGTTTTATATTTCGTCATTAATTATTCATAGTAATTAGTGACATATTATTTCGTCACCAATATTTATATATGGTGATGATTAATAATCACTTGTTAGTGAAAAACTTATTTCGTCAAAATATTATTTTGTGACGATCTTTATTGTAATTAGTGATGATCATATTAGTCATATAATATAAAATTTTCATGACGATATTTTATATTAATTGATGACGATATTTAACGTAATGAAAAAATATTTTCATGACAATTTTTTGTTTTGTCATAAATTATTCAAAATAATTAGTTTTTAATATTTATGTTGAAATTTATTATTTATTATCAGTTAACTATTAGTTTTTCCATATAAAATATAAATTTTATTAAATAAAATCGCAAAATAAAATTTAATAAAAAATTGGATCCATTAAAGTTCGAACACAGGACCCCTTACATGAACTAAGATAAATAGACCACTAGGCCGAACATAACATTGCATTTTATTATTTGTATAAAAGGATTCATTGAGGTTCAAACACAGGACCTCAAAATAAAAATTAAAAAAAAATTGTTTCCATCAAGGATCAAACATAGGACCCCTTAGAAGAATAAAGATAACTACACCACTAGACCACATGGACATTAAAAAAAATGTTGGGAAATTTTGTAGTTAGTTTTGGTGGAAGTTCCTAAACAGATTGTAATAGGACCAGTCAGATCTGTTAGCTGACTGATGATTTAAATATCAGATAGGATGACCAGCTGATATGTATAGACAACTGATGTAATGAATAAGTCACATATTGAGAGGGAACTTCAATATGTATAGGTTAAGTCTTGAAGAAGATCAGAAGATCAGACGAGTCAGATAGTCAGATGATCTGGTGAAGAAATGAAGCTGAAGACCAGAAGACCTGAAGATCAGAACACTACCAAAAGAACAAGACTAAAAGACTTACATCAGAAGAATGAAGAAGAGTCTGCTAGTTGTGCTAAGATAACTTGCATCAGAAGACTTAGTAAGGTAGACTGATCAGTTTTATCTGATTAGGTCAGCTCACATCAGGTGACAACTGATGGTTCACCAAATCATAAGAGGTTAATCTAACAAGAAGAATGTCAACCGTAGGTTGTAAAGCAAACACTGAACAAGTGTACTTGTTAACCAATAAGATCGAGACACGTATGAATGGAGCTGACAATGCACGATTCGGCGCTGCACAGTTAAACGGCTAGAAAGGACAAACTTACATGCTTTCGGCCATGCCGTCCCTGAAACACGTCACATCAAGCCTGCAAATCTACCTAAAATAACCTAAAATTCAAATTGCTCTCCAACGGCTCTTTGATTTCAAGGTCTATAAATATGTGATCAACCTTCATAGTAATGTTACGAAAATTATTATCAAGCTCATGCTCAAGCAAGATTTCCGCACAAAGAACACAACTCAAGATTTATTCTAAGTGT
This sequence comes from Stenogyne calaminthoides, assembly GCA_037126765.1. NCBI lineage: Eukaryota > Viridiplantae > Streptophyta > Magnoliopsida > Lamiales > Lamiaceae > Stenogyne > Stenogyne calaminthoides. Next base: position 33,364,851 of record JBBCBC010000001.1, on the reverse strand, counting down.
TCATCCCATAAAGTTCTTAGCATAAAATTCTTATCCTTCTGTCTTAGGAAACTCAAATACTAGGATAGAATTCCAGTTGGAACAAAACAAATCTTATACCTAGACCCACAAAGTTAGGTTAAGTTTGTTCAGCAAGATCTCAGACTACGGTTTTTAGTTTCTGATTTCTGGGATCGGTTGAGTGAGAACTCTTGAAACATCTGATTGCCGTGTTGGACTAACACATTAAACTAAGTCCAAGTTGGTTAAGATGGTGCCCCTGCTGATAGGGAAGAGTGGACGTAGGACAGGTTGTATGAACCACTATAAAAATCATGTGTGCATTATCTGATTTACCTGCTTTACACCTTGCACACTACTTGTTTCAGATTTAAATGCATATTTTGAGTCTGGATCAGATTTGCACCAAGCAACTGATCTGATCAGTTTGACATTCTGTCATCTGATTTAACACAGATTACTTAGAATTCTGTTTTAGGAAACTGGTTTTTCACACGGGTAAAACTTAGCTTCCACACATCAGTTAAACTGATAGACACCGAACTGATCTGCTCTCAGGCGTTCAGTAAGTTGGATATCAGTCCAAACTGATTCACACACACTCTTATCAGGCATACTTGCTATTCAAACTTGATCTCACAAAAAGTTTTCAGAAGTCTATTCACCCCTTCCCTCTAGACTTTTGCCCTCACGAAAATCCGTTCGGGACCTACAAAAAATATTTCAACGTAAAAGTTCACCTTAATAACACATTCAATTGACAATTACTTAAAAAAATGCAATAATAAAATTCGAACACAAGACCTCTAAATTAAACTTGACAAGATAGATTTTATTAAATAAAACTGCAAATATATTATTTATTAAAAAAAATTGTTTATTAAGGTTCGAACACAAAACCTTTCAATTAAACTTGACAAGTAACCACCAAATAAGCTAGATAGTTTTTTTTTTTTATAATTTTGATGTTTATTATTTATTATCTTTTTACCATTAATTAATTTTTCCGTATAAAATATAAATTATATTAAATAAAATAAAAAAATATAAATTTGTATCCATCAAGGTTCGAACACTTGCCCCTTTTACCTAAAAAAGGATAACCACACCACTAGACCAAACACTGCATTTGTCTTAGGTTTTTTCATAAATATATTTGTATCAAAGCACTCGCCTAAATATAACTACATCTGCAACCTTCGTCACTGAAAAACAAATTCAATCTATCAGCGGAAAAAATTAGCTAGGGTAAGGATCGATCTTCGTCACTGAAAAAAAACACACCGCGCTAACGATCTCCCGCAAAGAATAGAGCAACGGCTTCACTAAAAAAATCGGACGGATTCACAATTCTGCAACAGATTCACAATCCCTTCCATTCCCTCCCTCGATACGCCCTTTTCACAATTGCAATAGATTCACAATTATGCATCCCAATTTCTGCCGAACTGGTTCTTCTGTCAATTGGTTCCTGATGTTTTTGTAGGTCCCGAACGGGTTTCGTGAGGGCAAAAGTCTAGAGGGGAGGGGTGAATAGACTTCTGAAAACTTTTTCGTGCAAATCAGGTGTGATTGCAGTTTGCCTGATCAGAGTGCAAATGAATCAGTTTGGACTGATATCCAACTTACTGATCGCCTGAGGGCAGATCAGTTCGGTGTCTATCAGTTTAACTGATTGTGCGGAAGCTAGTTTATACCCGTGTGAAATACCAGTTTATAACAAATCAGATTTAATCAAGTTGTGTGCAATAGTGTAAAGCAGTTAATCAATCAGGTAAATGCACACACGATTTATAGTGGTTCGGACAATCAGTCCTACGTCCACTCTTCCCTATCACAAGGGGCACCAACTTAACCAACTTAACCAACTGGACTTAGATTATTGTGTTAGTCCAACACACTACACCAACAAATATTTATAGAGCTCTCACTCAACCGATCCCAGAAATCAGAACTAGAAACCCTAGTCTGAAATCTTGCAAAACAAACTTAACCTAACTTTGGGTTTTGGGTAAGATTTGTTGTTTGTTCTAACTTTGAAATCTATCCTAGTATTTGTGTAGCCTAAAAGCTAGAGGATTAGATTTCTGTGCTAAGAACTATGGGATGAACACTTAAAAAAATAATCTTCAAGGTTGTGTTCTTTGTGCGGAAATTTGGCTATAGTATGAGCTTCTTGATAATTTCCGTGTCTTCACTCTGAAGAGTAATCCCATATTTATAGACCTCAAAATCAAAGAGCCGTTGGAGAGCAATTTGATTTTTTGGCTATATTTGGTAGGTTTGCAGGATTTGATGTGACGTGCTTCAGGAACGGCATGGCCGAAAGCGTATATGTCGTTTTTCTAGCCGTTTGACTATGCAGCGCCGAAATCCGCAGTGTCAGCTCAGATCATACGTGTCTTGTTCTCATTGGTTAACAAGTACAACATGTCAGAGTTTGTTCACCAACTAAAGTTGACATTCTTCTTGTTCAGATCAACAACGTATGACTTGGTGAAACATTAGTTGACACTGGTGTGGTGACTGATCGGATAGAATCGATCGATCTACGATAAGTCTTTTGATGCCAGTTGTCTTAGCTTCAACTAGCAGACTCGACTGATGTAGGTCTTTTGGTCTTCTGGTCTGGATCTTGATCTTATGGTAGTCTTCTGATCTTCAGGTCTTCTGAGCTATTGGCTTCATGTCTTCACCTGATCATCTGATTAACTGATCATTTGACTAACTGATCATCTGATCTTCTGACCTTGTCTTGTCTTCTGACTTGTCTGGTCTTCTGACCTTGTCTTGTCTTCTAACTTTGCCTTGTCTTGTCTTCTGACTTGTCTGGTCTTCTGATCTCAACTGGTCTTCTGACCTGACCTATACATATTGAGTTCCCCTCAATATGTGACCTACCTTATACATCAGCTGTCTATATATTTCAGCTGGTCATCCTAACCTGATTCTAAATCACTAGTCAGCTAACAGGTCTGACTGGTCCTATTACAAACTATTTTGGAACTTCCATCAAAACTAAATACAAATTTCCCAACAATTTCCCCCTTTTTGATGGAACCAAAACATATAATCAGAAAAACAGATAACCATGCGAAATGTAAAAACATAAACAACAGAAATCAGAAGACAATGAGATGTTGTCTTTAGATCAGAAAGGTAACTTGTTTTATATATAAGAGATGAAGATTACAAGTACAAAATTTACCTATCACCTGATCTAAGACATCTTTTGATTCCTTCAATAAGCAAACTTCTGAAGATTTTCTGGAATATTGAAAATCTTGTACATTCTCTGCAGCAATACCTCCAATCTTTCACTCTCAATAATGTCTCCACTCTTAGCAAAATCATAGAAGAGCTGTTTGAATCCAATTGGGTCAAGAGAATTATCAGCTCTGAGTGGTGGAATCATTGTTTGAAATTTGGGTGCAGAAGGAGTTAATGTCATGATTTTTCTTTCATGCATCACCACTTTGAAGAATCTGGGGTGTTTGATCTCCAGCCAGTTTTGAAACTCAGCATCAAATTCACCCTGATCGGTATGTTCTGGTATCTTCTGAATAATGTAGACGTCGCTCAGCCAGTCGATTTTAATCCTTGTCCATTCAGGAAGCAATTCTCGTCTGGCCACCAGAATGCTTTCAACTTCCGTAGGAAAAGCTCTCTCTTCCCAATCTACTTCTTCTCGCCTGCTTTGCCATCTTAGATTTCCTTTTGACATATCTTGGTCTAGGCGGCGGCTTGACAAAGCTTCTTCTTCTTGATAAATTGCTTCAATGACCCCACGCCTCATCGGTTGTTCTTCGTTATCGATCCGATGTCCGCAAATCGAGTCTGGGTCATGATTGGCTTCTTGATTTGCTTCTTAGCTTGCTTGCCTTTCCGCAGTTGTCTTTCTTTAGCAGTGTCTTCTTCTCTCTATAGCTTCTTTGCCAACTCGAGACTTTTCTCCTGATCCTCCTGATCAAATCTTTTATGTCAAATTGATTTAAAAGTCTTCAATCTTGTCCACCGGCAACAACTTCGAGACGAGGCTGTCTTACGCTCATTGATTTCTTTTCCTGAGAGCCTCGATCTCCTTGTCCACCACAGCAACAACCCGAACAAAGGCATCTTACGCTCATTGATTTCTTTTCCCGAGCCTCGATCTCCTTCTTTGTGTTGATCCACAGATTGTTTTAGTTCAGCAGTAGGAGCGATCTCAGAATGGGTGACTTCTGAAGGAGTGGCATCAGACGGAGTGACCTCAAGTAAACAAGAAGAGGTGGCTTTTGTTAAATCAACAGTTACCATCTGCAACTGTTTTTCCGTCTGCATCTGTTTTTCTTTATCTTGTCCTTCCCCCTTTTTGGTTGCATCAAAAAGGTGTGACAACTTGAGATTCAAGGCCTGAAACTGACGTGTTATCTCCTCCTTAAGTTCTTCCACAGCAAGAGGAGTGATCTAAACATTTGCGTAGTAGTTGCGATGCCGGAACCTATTTAATCCAGATTCAATAACTTTCTTTGCTCGAGTAATAGATTGATCAAATCTTTTTCTCGCTATTGTCCGAACCGCGAATCGTCCTTTCCAAGGATCCCCAGACACTTTCCAAGAGATCTTGCGTCTCTCCAAGCATATCAGTCTGGATCCTCATTTTGTCAGCAAAAGGGTCAATTCGTTTCGTTACCGATTCGAGAATATAATCGTGCATATGTGTGATCTTCTCGACTGTTAATTTCCTCTCACTGTCAACCAGGTTTGAGATCTGATCAATAGTTAGCTTCCTCTCTTTGTCAATCAGGTTCCTCTATGCTTCTTCAAATTTCTGCATCAGATTTGCAGCAAGAGTCGTAAATTGTGTATCAACTGAAGCTTTTACCCCATCTTGTATTTTTGCAGTAATCAGATCTAGGGCATCAGCACTTAGCATAGTAGTCTGACCAGATGTTGAAATCTCGCCTGGCTGGGTCTCATCTGTAGCACCCATACCCGGTTCATCGGCAGGTTGCTCACACTCAGTATACGCATACGTATCATCACCTTCTTCTTTTTCTTCAGAAATACCCAGCTTCTGGTGCACCAGCCATCTGATATCAGCATCTGTAGCTAGTTCGGCTGCGCTGGATACACCGGCATTCTGCTTCGCCTTCTTCTCCAGGTCAACAAAGTAATCAGACTCCAAGGCATTCATTAAAACCAGGAAGTCTTCAATATCGTTGAGTCTGATGTTCCTCCAAAAGACTATCTCCTCCATCTGTTGTCTTATCCCAATATGATTGATGAGATCACGAAAGTGCTCATCCAGATAGGCATTCACCTGTCGCCATAGAAAATACACCATAGAGTGTTCTTGTACATGTGATTCGAGGAGGGTCCTCTTGTTGAAGGGGTTGTGAGACATGGAGATATACATGTCTTCGTTCTCAGCAACATCTTGCTCCTCCTGAGCGAGTTCCAGAACAGGTGTTGGAACAGGTTCCTGATTGATTTCTTGAACAGGTTCCTGAACAACTTCCGAAACAGGTGGATTTAACTGAGAAGATTCGGGAGGGGGTGGAGGATTTTCTGGTTGACTGGTTGAAGGTTGATTGGGCTGTGGTTCCGATGTGGTTGAAGTTATTTTGGTAGAGGGGGATCGAGAGGGAGAAGGGGTAAACGGTTTCCCGGTTGAAGGTTCAGTTGAAGGTGGTTGTCTGGTTGATGGTTCGGGTGAGGGTGATGGTTTTCTGGTTAAGGGTTCAGGTGAAGGTGATTTTGAAGAGGAGGTGGGTGAAGTGGGGCAGTAGGTGGTTTCATGCCCTCTGAAAAGATAACTTATGTGGGCTGAGTCTGATGGTTCAGAATCAGATTGATTCTCTTCAGGTTGTACATCAGCTCCTCGGGTTTCCACTTGAACTGGGTTTTCCACCAGCATTAACTTTTGACCTGATTCTCCAGGTTGATCTTCGCCTGATTCCAGAATTTCAACATCACTTCCTTCATCTTGAAGACCTCCAGAAGGCATACCAGCCTTCTTAGGCAGCATTGTAGTAAGTCTTTTCTGACGTTTCGCACCTGCATCAGAAGGCTTACTCACAGCCTGCTTCCTCTTTCTCGTTCCTACCTTTGATGGAGCTTTGCCTTCAGGATTTTTAGGCTTCGGCACATATGGTGTTAGATCATCATCAGGTAATCCATATAGTGCCTCATCCTTGTAAAGCAAGGCTTTGAATTTCTCCACATATTGCTTCTGCCCATTTTGTGACCAAGGATAGTCGCTGGGAAGCTTATCAGCGTAAATGATAGACACCTTGTGAATATTACTGATATTCTTGGTCAGCTTTACTTGATTTTCTTCATCTGTGGCAAACTTATCAGTTTCCTGCAGCAAACGATGCTTGAATAACCCCATCCAGTTCATATCTGGGGCCTTCTCAATGATTGCGGCCATAACATGCTGCTTTTGTTTGGTTAGAGCATCTGGCCTGAAAGAGATCCCACCCAAGAATGACTTTCGAGATAATTTCGAAAAGCAGTCTATACTTCCTTCGGAGGTAGGGAACTTTGACATTTTTGAGCTGATTGATGTTCCCAGGTCTCAACAACACTTTCTGCAGATAATCCTTATCTGACATCCCAGCAGTGAACTCATCAGGGTATTTTCTGCCCATTTGAAGAACAAAGATTCTTCTGAGATCATCGTTGGAGACATCGATTCTGGTCCTTCCAATGAATGAGAATAGTTCTTTGTTGTCCATCTCCTCTAGTCTTCTCAGGAATTCCAGCGATTCAAATATATGGACAGTTTCCTGATGGCGATAGCAAAATTGATCAAGTCCACAGGCTCTTAAGCATTCTAGTATCTCCCTTGATTCTGGATCATTTGTGGTATTGAAAATGACATACTTTTCATGAATGACGTTTTTGAGCATAGAAGCATAGTCACAAGTTTTCGATAGCACTATTGACGATTCCATTTTCTGAAATCATAAACAAACATACAAAATGAGTGTTATGTGAAACAACATAATCAATCACACAGTGTTATTAAAAAAAACTATTTTACGAATCAATACACATGAATATCTATCCCCAATATGCATATAGTTTATGATGTATATAGAAATGACAATGACTGATTTAAATTCCATTTGATCATGATTAATAGTAATACACGCAATTTCTATACTCTGATCATGATATGCTATTCAAAAATAACAAGATGAGTAAGTTACCAGAAAAGCGATATGAGGGTTTTTGGAAGATAGATCAATCGCTTGAATATTTTGAATGTTTGAGAGAGTTTTCTGGAACTGAATTGCGGTTTAGAAAGTATGAAATGCGAAAGGTTTTCAGAGAAAGGGTATTTAGGGTTTTAAAAGAAGGGAGGGAAAACATTTTGTACGATTTTTTTAAGGTACTTGAGTGTCCTTGATTTAAGTGGACGGTCAAGATTGAGGCGGTTGAAAAGTAATTCAATCGTGCGGTTAAGGTTTTAAACCGGCAGACTTTTGGACTTAAAGGTTCGGAATAAATGCATTTAATACACAAGCCCCTCGTCCGCATTTAATGTTTGCAGGCATGACATCATAAAGTAATGTGAACAGTAAAAGCTAACATAGAATAGGCATGAAGATAAATCAGAAAACGTATCTGACTGACTGATATTGTAATCAGTCAGTTACCATTGTTGATCTTATCTGGTTGGCCTGATTACTGTTGACCTTACTGATGGTTGCCTAAACCATAGTATTTCCCAACAATGTCCCACTTATCTGATCAGTTTTCTGATGAGCCAAACTGATCAGGTGACGTTCCTTTTTCAACTGTTATCTTTGAACAACTGTTTGACCGATCCTTTCTGATCAGTTGAGATACCATACCCAACTGATCCTTCTTATCTGATCAGTTTTCTACGGATCCATCCTGATCCACCCTTGACCTAGGTCAAGTCTTGGAATGTGCGCTCCTGCCAGAACTTAGTTCTTGGGGATTCGAAGAGTCGTCTCGATTCCCTAAGTCGGCGTGATTTGACACTTCGTAATGATGGTATGGATACGTTGTGATAACTCACACTGTAAACTCATCCAACCATCAGTCGCATGTTTCTTACGCACTGTCCTTGCGGTGCAAATTTCTCTTAAGGGTCTTGAGAAATTAAATTTTTACCTATACCCCTGCTTTTCTTCTATAAATAGATCTGGGGTTTTAGGCAAACAACACAACATAAACCATTCATCTTCTTTATTTAGCTGATCCTCGTATATCAAACTCAATATTTGCATGTGAAACTTGTAGCCATGTGGTCTTTGCACCACATCTTTGGCACTTGTGTCCCATTTAACAGCTAGAGAGCCCATTGATTTTAGGACTAGGGGCTCCTGGCTTAGAAATCCTTCAATGCCGCTCTCGCTCCTCACTCCGAAGCTCTGAGGGTGGCTTTAGGATTATTTCAAAGCCTCTCACACCCCTTTTAGGGTTGGGGGAAAATGGGAGCATCAGGCTCTAAAATCTTTAAAACCTCTCTCCCCCCTTCTAGGGTTAGGCTTAGGGTTTATAGTTTAGAGTTTATGTACTGACCTCCGGGTCCTTTTGTATTTGTAACTTGTAATGTAAATCTGACCTCCGGGTCATTATCAATGAAAATTTCTATTATTTCATTGTTGCGTTGTTTCTACTTTCTTATGCGATTTGTAGCCTTAATCTTATACAACTTGCTTGTTGAACATAACTTAATCGACTTACAAAGAATAACCTTCCAATCTGATCAGTTCCCCCTTAATCTGATAATTCTTTTCTGATCAGATCTGATCAGTTGAGGTACCTTCCTCAACTGTCTCTTTCTATCTGGTCAGTCTCTTAACCAACTGGTCTTGGAGACTAGTCCACCAAACATTTCTGGTGCACTTTCTCCGAGATCCAGAAGCCCTAGCTCATTGCATAATTCTCTGAATCTGATGTCAGCTACTGGCTTGGTTAAAATATCATCTTTCTGTTTATCAGTATGGATCTTTTCCATTATGATATTCTTCTTTTCAACATGATCTCTTATAAAATGGTGTCTGACATCCACATGCTTGCATCTTGTATGTAGAACAGGATTCTGAGTGATTGCAATAGCACTATTACTGTCATAAAATATAGGTACGTTCGTAGCTACAATGTTATAATCCCTCAGCTGGTAACTAAGCCAGAGCAGTTGGGAACAACAGCTTCCTGCAACCATATATTCTGCTTCAGTAGTAGATGTCGCAACTGATGTCTGCTTCTTTGAAAACCAAGAGATCAGTTTACTACCTAAAAACTGACATGTACCTGAGGTTGACTTCTTATCAATTCTGCAACCTCCATAATCAGAATCAGAATACCCACTAAGCTCTAGATTATCATCTGATGGGTAAAATAAACCAAGGTTTACTGTCCCCTTCAGATACTTAAGAATCCGCTTAGCTGCTTCCAGGTGGCTTTGCATTGGATTTGCCTGAAATCTGGCACATACACCTACTGCAAAAGTGATATCTGGTCTGCTGGCAGTCAGGTATAGTAAAGATCCAAAGAGAGCCCTATATTTTTTCTGATTAGTTTTCTGACCATTCTCATCTGGATCTATCTTGAATCCAGTAATCATAGGAATTCTGGCTTCCTTACAGTTTTGAACTCCAAACTTAGACAATAAACTCCTAGTGTACTTCGCCTGACAGATGAATATCCCTTCTGTACTTTGCTTAACTTGTAGACCCAGAAAGTAACTCATCTGACCCATCATGGACATCTCGAACGTCCCTTGCATCAGCTTGCTGAATTTATCACATAAACTCTTGTTGGGAGATCCGAAGATGATGTCGTCCACATAAATCTGAACCATCAGAATATCTTCTCCATCTTCTATTCTGAATAAAGTTTTGTTCACTATTCCTTTAGTGAAACCACTGTCTATCAAGAACTGAGAGAGTGTATCATACCAAGCTCGAGGAGCATGTTTCAGGCCATAAAGAGCTTTTCTTAAACGGTACACCTGGTCGCCCTTTCCAAAGCCAAGAGGTTTTTCAACATAAACTTCCTCAGCTAGTACCCCATTTAAGAATGCACTCTTTACATCCATCTGATACACAATAAACCCTCTGTGGGCAGAATATGCAGAAATAGCCGAATGGCTTCCAGGCCAGCGACTGGTGCAAAGGTCTCATCATAATCAATTCCTTCTGATTGTGAATACCCCTTAGCAACAAGTCTTGCCTTATTTCTAGTTATGACATTATTCTCATCTCTCTTATTCTAGAATACACACTTTGTGCCAATCATATCTTGATGGGTTGGTCTGTCCACCAGTTCCCAAACCTAATTCCTCTCAAACTGTTCCAGTTCTTCTTGTATGGCTAGAATCCAGTTTGCATCTTGTAGAGCTTCTTCTACTTCAGTTGGTTCCTTCAAAGACAGATAACAACAGTACATGGCACTTTCACCAATCTGATGTCTAGTTTTAACTCTATTAGATGAGTCTCCGATGATCAGATCAATTGGATGACTGGTTACCCAGGTCCTTCTTTTCTGATTTACATCAGTTTGGAGAACATCATCCTCTTCTGATAGTAGTTCATTACTAGTGATTGGGAGTGGTGCAGAATTATGATCCACTTGACATGGACAAGTCTCAGCTGATGTTGGACTCATCATGTGTTGATGTCTGTCTTTAGGAACTTCAGGTGTTCCCCCTGAACCAGATGGTTCAGTTGATACTGTCTCAGCTATACCAGCTTCTTCATTGACAGTTGTATGTACCTTAGGGTCTGATTGACCTGGTGAATCAGCAAGATCAAGTTCTGGAATATACACTGTTACATGTTCTGATCCTTTCTCCTTGATACTTAGCTGATCCATTTTCTGTGCATCAGGTACCAGTTGATTTGGTACCGCTTGTTCTGAGGCAGATTTCTCTTGTTCAGAAGTCGTCTCATCAAAGACCACATGAGGTGTTTCTTCCACAACTAGGGTTCGCCTGTTGTAAACCCTGAAAGCCTTGCTGGATGAGGAATATCCTAAGAATATACCCTCATCTGACTTGGCCTCAAAAGTCTTCAACTGACTCTTCCCATTGTTGTGTATGAAACACTTGCACCCAAAAACATGGAAGTAAGAAACACGAGGTTTTCTGCCCATTCACAGTTCATAGGGTGTTTTGTAGTGAGCCTTAGTCAGAGAGCACTTGTTCTGAGTGTGGCATGCAATATTGATGGCTTCTGCCCAGAAACGGCTTGGTGTTGCATATTCAACTAACATACTGCAAGTAGCTTCTTTGAGTGTTCTGTTTCTCCGTTCTGCTACACCATTCTGTTGTGGCGTTCTTGCAGCTGATGTCTCATGCTGTATACCAAACTTAGTGCAAAAATCAGTAATAAAAGAATTCAGAAATTCTGTACCTTTATCTGATCTGATTTTCACTATACTGACACCCTTTTCGTTTTGTAGTTTCTTGAGCAGCTCGGGTATCTTTGTTGTTGTCTCATTCTTCTTATACAAGAATACAACCCAGGTAAACTTGGAATAATCATCCACGATTACCAGATTATATTTGCGTCCGCTGAGACTAACTGGTGTAACTGGTCCAAATAAGTCCATATGGAGCAGTTGCAATATTCTGCTGGATGCTGGTCCAGAGATTCCCTTGAATGAGGCTTTAACCTATTTTCCCTTCTGACATGCGACACATGTCTGATCCTTAGAGAATACCTCATTCGGAAGACCCTCAACCAAAGACATCCTTGCTATCTTGTTAAGAGTTTTAAAGTTCAGATGACTCATTCTTTTGTGCCAGAGCCAACTGCTACCTTTTGAACTCTTAACAATCAGGCATGCATTTCTTGGACAACTGTTCCAATCTGCTGTATAAATCGTACCTTTCCTTGAACCAGTTAACAAAATTTGTTGAGTAGCTCGATTCTTGATAGTACACTGATCAGTCGAGAACTCAACACTGAATCCGTTGTCGCAGAATTGTGAAACTGATAACAGATTATGCTTTAAACCTTCGACATATGAGACTTCAGTAACCTGTACATCATCTGTTGGTCTCGGTGCTAACGAGTCTCACACGTGTATGGGAGAGGAATACACGTGTTTAGTGATTTTTCAAACTTTTTCTTCACTGAGGTCAGATGGGTCAGGTTATCCTGATATTTCTGTCCTGAGAAGCACTGATTGCCCTGGGTCAAAGTCTACTGAGACAATGATCCTGAGCTGCTTTCAGAAGATTCAGATTAGCCCAACTGATCCTGAAATTATCAGAGATCCTGAGGAGCTTGGATCAGATAATTATCTTACTGAACACTCAGTAGAGTTAGTTCAGTTTATACTCGTTTTATACTCGTTGGCCCTAAGTTTATACTCGTTTTAGCTTTGCTGAAATATCTTCTTCCTTTAATAAAACAGTGATTACGGCTGTGACAAATTTTATGTAGTTCAGTGGATTGGTTCCAACTGAATATCAGTGAAATATGCTTTCAGTGAAAAACATGTAACAGATAAAATGCAGTACAGAAAGCAAACAACACAACAATTATAGTGGTTCAGAGACTCAAGCTCCTACGTCCACTCTCTCTGATCTTCAGAAAAATTCCTTAACCACTTCCTAAAGCTTTCAGGCTAACTCACTGTAGCTTACTCACTTTTCTACCTTGAATTTTCTGGCTGACTCACTGCAGCTTACTAACTCAAACACACACAAGTGTTCAGACTACCACAAGTAGCTTACTAAATTCTTCTCTAGAGTTTTCTGGCTAACTCACTGTAGCTTACTCACTCTTTACAACTCTAACTCACCAACAAAACACACACAAACTACCTTAACAAAGGGTTTGGGTTTTGGGTTGGTTTCCAACTAGGATGAGATATTCTTTACAATAAGAACAAATGCAAAGGCTAGGATATCTCTTCTAAGCTTTGGATATATCCTTTGATGAATGACTATTTTTAGGGTTTGAACACTCCCTTGCATGTTTTAGGAAATATGCAGTCATGTAGCCAATCACCAATTTTTTTGCGATGCGGAACTTAGTACAACCCGACATATTTCGAGGTCTGTTTAAGCTTTTCGATGTCGATGAAATGCAGTGTTGTCTTCCTTTGATTGGTTCTTGTCTTCAGTGAATGTAGACAAACAAAACGGCTCTTTTTGGTCAATCTCTCTGAATGAGACAAACTTAAACAACACTTAGACTATAGTTCCTTTTGTTCTGCACTAGAATGTTTTGGGCAATATCTACTTTTTTGAACATGTGCGTTTTTCTCAATTTTGTAGTCCTCAGATAGATAATATTGATGCCTCTCGAACATTCGAGGTTATCTTGAGTATTGATATCTTCTTGAGTCTTCGGTGTCTTGATTACTTCTTGAGTCTTGATGTCTTGAAACTTCTTGAGTCTTGATGTCTTGATTACTTCTTGAGTCTTGATGTCTTGACAACTTCTTGAGTCTTGATGTCTTTAGCAACTTCTTGAGTCTTGATGTCTTGACAAACTTCTTGAGTCTTGATGTCTTCAAGATCTAACCTGATCTATATCTGCTAGTTATACATTGTGTAGATATCTTCCTGAACAAATCTTTGCTGAAACCTGACTCAGACTATCTAGATTATCCTGAACATCTCATACTCAGGGGTTTTTGGGATCTAATCAAAACTTCGTTATTAAATTCATCTCCCAAAAATTTCCTCCTTTTTGATGATGCCAAAACCATCTTGTTACATTTAACAAAACCTAACCTATCCTTAGGTTTCAGTTTATCTATTACAATCCAAAATGGTATTTCACCCAATAATTTTCTAAACAATCTGGCATATAAAGTAATTAAAGACATGTAAAAAGATAATGAGATATTATCTTTTGAGCATAAAGATAAAATTTTCATTGATATAGGATAAGAGTTACAGATTACAATGAAAATAAAAAAATCAGAAGAACAAAATCTTCAGTCTACTTCTACTTCATCCTCTGGCACTTCCAGGTTGAACATCCCGTAGTATCTCTTCTTCAGTTCATCCCTTGCCTTGATGATATCAGGGTTGTTTCCTGTTAGGCTTAGCTGGATGGCATACTGGGCTATTTCCTGAGAAATGGCTGCTTCATTCACATAGTCATTCTCAAACCTAGGAACTGGGTACATGTATGGACCAGGGGCTACTATCTGCGTGTTTCCTTCATCTGCCATGTTGATCCAACTTTGCAGGTATTTAGGATAGAATGTCAGTAAGTACTCAATGAAGGCTTCATTCTTATCCGAGCTGCTCCCCCTCCATTCTCTCAAAATCTCATAATAGAACCAGAAGGTTCTCTTGATCTCTTTCCATGCATAATTAAACTGCATAGGCATCCACTTGTCAATGTGCGGCCACTTCTGAGTCTTTTCCGTACCCCTCCTTTTGCTTAAAATCTTTTTAAAACCACCTCTTCTTTTCTGCTCTTCTTCTTTCTTCTTCTACGATCGATTGGAACACACAAATCGAGCAACAATCTTCTTCTCTTTTTCAATCTGAAGAGCTTTCAGAGTTTTCTTGGCATCGAAGACTTCTTTATGAGTTTCAGTTTCTTCCTTTTCAGCTTCTTCCTCAGATTCTTCAAATTCCACTATCAACTTCCTCTGAGTAGGTTTTGAAACTTTAGCTCTTTTCTTCTATTCTTGTTCCACGAATACAATGACCTTTCTCTTTTTCAGTCGACTTGCTCTTCACCGGCTTTGCTTGTCTCAATCATCCTTCTATCCTTTCGGTTTTTCACTAATTACTTCTGAATGGTTTGCTCGGATGTTTGAGTGAAGATAGGTTTTTTTACGCTTTTTTGTACTTGATTTCTCGGTGGCTTCAATCTCACTTAAGGCATCCACAATTTTCTTTCCTTCAGCTTCTTTTTGAGCCTTTCTCTCCAAGGTTTATGCCAACAACTCACTTAATTTGCCACCAGGCCTTTCCCCCTTTTTGGCACCATACCTTGGGAGTAGTTAGTCGGTCTTGATATCCATATAGTATTGCTCCTTGCCCATCTTTGCGTCTTGTCCACCTTAACCGCTATTTTTAGGGTTTGAACACTCCTTGCATGTTTTAGGAAATATCTTGGTCATGTAGCCAATCACCAATTTTTGCGATGCGAACTTAGTACAAGCCCGCATAATTTAGGGTCTGTCGCTTTTCGATTAAAGGTGAAATCTGATGTTGTCTTCCTCGATTGGTTCTTGTCTTCAGTGAATGTAGACAAACAAAACGGCTCTTTTTGGTCAATCTCTCTGAATGAGACAACCATAAATAACACTTAGACTTTAGTCCCTTTTGTTCTGCACTAGAATGTTTTGGGCAATATCTACTTTTCTGAACATGTGCATTTTTCTCAATTTTGTAGTCCTCAGATAGAAATTATTATGTGCCTCACGAACATTAGGGTTATCTTGAGTATTCAATATCTTCTTGAAGTCTTGATGTCTTGATTATTCTTTTATCGAGTCTTGATGTCTTGACAACTTCTTTGAGTCTTGATGTCTTGATTACTTCTTGAGTCTTGATGTCTTGACAACTTCTTGAGTCTTGATGTCTTGACAAACTTCTTGAGTCTTGATGTCTTCAAGATCTAACTTTGATCTATATCTGCGCAAACTATACATTGTGCGAGATATCTTCTGAACCAATCTCTGTTTGAAACCCGACTCGGACTATCAAGATTATCCAATTACACGTGGGCCTTCTTGTTACGTAAAGAGCTAAGGAGATGTTTGCTTCCAATCGTGTGCCTTGAGCATCCACTATCGATGTACGGATAGTTTCTTGTACACCTCCTTTGTTGGCCAAACCCACGAACACCCGCAATCAAATCAGGGCTTTAGGTACCCTTTTGGATTGGGTCCCGAGGGGTTAGAGTTTGTTTTAGGGATCCATACAAGCGGGGCACTTCTATTATGTCGGATATATCGATGAGGCACGATTTGTCTCCCATAAACATCTACATAATCATACATCTCTTCATATGCATTCTGATCAGTATTATTATTTGTGCGAGCCTTGGGTGAATCAGAAAACTTGGGATAGATGGTCTTAGCAGTTTACCTTTAGCTTGCTTGTTAGGCAGCTGACCCTGATTAGGTTTCAGATTAGATTTCCCCCCGAGAGGTTGTCTTTTCGATACTGTCTCTGCGATCGGGTTGAGGTCTCTTGAAAAGAACCGGTTTCTTACGTTGATTCCTCGGTGATGTAATCGATTAGGGGTCCATTTCTGTTCCCTTTCTGATTAGGCACTTGCCTTACTTGTTCAGCAGGTCTATTTCCTTTATCAGATACATATTTTGCTTTCTGTGTATCTATATCAGAAACTCGTTTGATTACACTTTTCAGAAGTGAATCAGACGGGGTTTTTGAGGATGTAGAAGGGTTTTCATACCCAATTCTCTTCTTATTAGTTGTCGTTCGAAAATAGTTGTTCATATCTGAGCAGGTTTTGAAGATTTAAATGAAAACACCTTGTATTTTCTTACGTAAACTATCCTCAGTTAATTTCAAACTCTCATGTAGTCGGAAGAGTTCATCAAACTTGGCTTGTAAGATTTTAAAATCATCAGCTTGCTGTTTATTGATAGCTAGATGTTCCTTAATCTGCTTCTCCTGATCAGAAAAATTAACTTTTAGAACTTTCGGTTTCTTGATTTATCTTCTGGCGACTTGAAATTTATTTTAGTTCACCTCTCTCTTGACATTTTCCTTAACAAAATTTGAGTATTTTCAATCCTTAGCTTATCGTTTTCAGCTTCCACTATCGTATAAGTATCTACTGCGTAAGAGAGATCATCAAGCAATTGCTCAGAATAGAGCTGCAAGTCAATTTCTCCAGCAGGTGTGCTAATCATAGCTGGTGTGGAAACTGAAAGAGCAGAAGGTTTAGAAGTTACCTTAGTTTGATCTTCTTCTTTTGCTATCAGATAGATTTCATCATCAGAAGAGAATATCAGATCATCGTATTTGTAGAAATCATCAGCATTACTCATCAGGCAGAAGTCTTCTACAGATGAGTAGCCTGAATCCTCAGAAGGTAAGTAAGAATCATCAATTTCAGATGTATCAGCAACCATGGCTTTCCTGTCTCTATAGCGTTGCTCTCTTCTGTTCCGCTTCTCTTCTCTTTCTTTTGGTGTCGTCTGCAGGCAATCTGTACCAATGACTTCGGTTTCTCCTCCGCGATTGAAACACGCTCCACAATCCACGGAACTTCTTTTGCCAGGTGAGTCATTTCATCTGTAGAATCTATCAGGTGACTTTCCTGTTTGCCTGTAATCAGAATTTCTTCTCTCAGATTTGATGTCTCTTCTTTCATCAGATCGATCATCTATTTTCTTATCTTCTCTGTGATCCTCCATGCGATCATCTCTTCGGTAATTTGATATGGTCCTTTTTGGAGATCTGTCAGCTGGCCTCCTATCTCTTCCTCTGCTGTTTTGATAATCCCTGTAAGATATGCTATACTTACCAAGTTGGAAGTTAGATTTTTCAAGTTTCCTGGTTAGTAAAGCAATCTGTTCAGTTTGGCTTATAATATTTCCAACAAGTTCGATGAGACTTTGAGTTCTTTCTTTGGTTTTTGAATCTGTTGATTTTGATGTGGCTGGTGTGGCTTCAACAGGCAACTCATCTTCTTCTTCTTGCCCTCTTTTGATCAGATTGAACTCATGGGCTTTAAGACTCAGGAACAGGTTGTTTGGCTTCATCTTAGCAATATCTTGACAATCCTTTATTACTGTGACTTTCATATCCCACTTCTTAGTCAGAGATCTCAAGATTGTGTAGTTGATATCTTTATCTGACATTTCTCGTCCAAGTTCCCGTAGCTTGTTGACTGACATGGTGATTCTTCCATCGAGCTCATTGATGGTTTCATTTGGTAGCATCTTAAGTTTCTCAAATTTCACCAGTTCAGCTTGCAGTATGCTATCTTTAATCAGATCATTTCCTACAAGCAAGCGTATCCCACATCTGTTTGGCTGTCTTGAGATACTTTATCTTTTCTCTAGTTATCTTGTCCATGGTTTTCATGATTATGTGCCTGGCTATCGTATCCAGAGTGTACAACTTTCTCTCTTCAGCATCCATCTGGGCAGGACTCTTTCTGACAAGACTTCCAGCTGGAAAGTCTGGATCACCTCCAACAACTGGGTTATCATGGTAGATGATGATGGGTCCTCATTTAAGAACTTTCATCATCCTGCTGCTTATTTATCCCATATGGTTGCTCATGTATATCGTCCAGTCTGCATACTCATCAATGGAAAATTTAGACAAATTATGATACATACCCGACGTATTATCCATGCTGATCGTGAGTTTAAAAATAGATGAGATTTGAAAAGGTTTTTCAAGATCAGTTCAAGTGACCACAAAGGTTCTTCCTCAAGAACCGATGATATTCAAACCCAGTGGTCCGTAGAACCACTGCTCTGATACCACTTGTAGGTCCCGAACGGGTTTCGTGAGGGCAGAAGTCTAGAGGGGAGGGGTGAATAGACTTCTGAAAACTTTTTCGTGCAGATCAGGTGTGATTGCAGTTTGCCTGATCAGAGTGCAAGTGAATCAATTTGGACTGTTATACAACTTACTGATCGCCTGAGGGCAGATCAGTTCGGTGTCTATCAGATAACTAATTGTGCGGAAGCTAGTTTATACCCATGTGAAAAACCAGTTTATAACAAATCAGATTCCAAAGCTGTTTTCAATCAGATGACTATGGAGTCAATCTGATCAGATCACTAGCTTGGTGCTAGCTGATCCTAACTCAGAATATGTATGCAGATTTAATCAAATTGTGTGCAATAATGTAAAGCAGTTAATCAATCTGGTAAATGCACACACGATTTACAGTGGTTCGGACAACCAGTCCTATGTCCACTCTTCCCTATCACAAGGGGCACCAACTTAACCAACTTAACCAACTAGACTTAGATTGTTGTGTTAGTCCAACAAACTACACCAGCAAATATTTATAGAGCTCTCACTCAACCGATCCCATAAATCAGAACTAGAAACCCTAGTCTGAAATCTTGCAAAACAAACTTAACCTAACTTTGGGTTTTGGGTAAGATTTGTTGTTTGTTCCAACTTTGAAATCTATCCTAGTATTTGTGTAGCCTAAAAGCTAGAGGATGAGATTTCTGTACTAAGAACTATGGGATGAACACTTAGAAAAATAATCTTCAAGGTTGTGTTCTTCGTGCGAAAATTTGGGTATAGTATGAGCTTCTTGATAATTTCCGTGTCTTCACTCTGAAGATTAATCCCATATTTATAGACCTCAAAATCAAAGAGCCGTTGGAGAGCAATTTAAATTTCTGGCTATATTTGGTAGGTTTGCAGGATTTGATGTGACGTGCTTCAGGAATGACATGGCCGAAAGCGTATATGTCGTTTTTCTAGCCGTTTGACTATGCAGCGCCGAAATCCGCAGTGTCAGCTCAGATCATACGTGTCTTGTTCTCATTGGTTAACAAGTACATCATGTCAGAGTTCGTTCACCAACTAAAGTTGACATTCTTCTTGTTCAGATCAACAACGTATGACTTGGTGAAACATTAGTTGACACCTGGTGTGAGCTGACCTGATCAGATAGAACTGATCAGTCTACCTGATAGAGTCTTCTGATGCCAGTTTTCTTAGCTTCAACTAGCAGACTCGACTGATGTAGGTCTTTTGGTCTTCTGGTCTAGATCTTGATCTTCTGGTAGTCTTCTGATCTTCACATCTTCTGAGCTATTGGCTTCATGCCTTCACCTGATCATCTGATTAACTGATCATTTGATCTTCTGACCTTGTCTTGTCTTTTGACTTGTCTGGTCTTCTGACCTAGGAGCTGGGTACATGTGTTCAGTGATTTTTAAAAACTTTTCTTTACTGAAATAAGTAGGGTCAGGATGTCCTGAGAATTTTTCCTGAGAAGTACAGATTGCCCTATGTCAAAGTCTACTGAGACAGTGATCCTGAGCAGCTTTCAGTAGCTTCAGATTAGCCCAACTGATTCTGAGATTTTATCAGAGTCCTGAGAAGCTTGGATCAGATAACTATCTTACTGAATACTCAAAACAGTTTGTTTAGTTTGGTAATTATCTATTCTACCTTATCAAGGGTGCGGAATGTGTTGGCCCTAAGTTTATACTCGTTTTATCTTTAGTAAATCAGTGGTTAAGGCTTGTGATCAATTCAATGCAGGTTCAGTGGATTGATTCCAACTGAATATCAGGAAGATCAGTATGCTTTCAGTGAAAATATGCAACCTTTAAAATGCAAAAAAAGAAAGCAAACAACACAGCAAATTATAGTGGTTCAGAGGCAAAGCTCCTACGTCCACTCTCTCTGATCCTTAGAGAAATTCCTTAACACACTTCTATAACTTCCTAAATCTTTCAGACTGAACTCAGCAGCTTATTAACTTTCTACAATGAGTTTTCTGGCTGACTATTGTAGCTTACTAACTCAACACACACAATCTTTCAGACTGTCTCAAACAGATTACTAACTTCTCCTCTAGAGTTTTCTGGCTGAACTCAACTGCAGCTTACTCACTCTTTACAACTCTCACTCTCCAACAATCACACACTCAAACTACCTAAACAATAGGGTTTGGGGTTTGGTTGGTTTCCAACTAAGGTGATATATCCTTTGATAATAAGAACATATTCAAAGGTTAGGATATCTCTTACTAAGCTTTGGATATATAACAATACTAGGCTTAGTGAATGAGCTCTCTTCAATGTGAAACACTTGGGAAATCTTAGGTTTTTCGAGTGCTTCAATTTGCAAGAATACGAATGAGCTCTGGAGTTGCTTGATTTCCCGTAACCTTGCAATGGTGAAGGTTACTGGTATTTATAGGCAACTCTATAAGGTTACGCTTGAAAAAAGAGATAGCATCAAGGGTTTCCTCTTTTGGTTATTGATGAACGACTATTTCTAGGTTTTGACCACACCCTTGCATGTTTTAGGAAATATGCAGCCACGTAGCCAATCACCAATTTCTGTGAACTGGAAGATATCAGCTCTGACATATCTTCAGTTAGATGTCGCTTTCAGTGTCAGTAAAGTATGTTGTTGTTGCCTCCTCATTGGTTGAAATCTTCATTTGAACAGAGACAAACAAAACGGCTCCTTTTAGGTCAACCTTACTGAGCTGATATGTTCCTTAATGTCCACGAATGTCTAACATTCTGTTTGTTTGTACAAAGAATGAACATAACACTATTTCATCAAAATAGCTGTTCAGGGTCTTTTTGTTCAGTACAAAATAATCTTCAGGATCTTCGGTCTTCAGGATCTTTTGTCTTCAGTATACTTTTGTTTTCAGTATACTTCTATCTTCAGTATACTTTTGTTTTCAGTATACTTATGTTTCAGAGACTTTTAGTATTTTGGGAATTCTCTGAGCTCCTTAGAAATATCTGAGTTCTTCAGTATAATAAAAATAAAACATATTTCTCCCTGATCTATATCTGCTGACTATACATGGTGAAGATAATCCTGAGTCTAAATATCTATTGAAACCTGATCCTATACTACCAAGATGTCCTGATACATATCATACTCAGGGGTTTTGGGATCTAATCAAAATCTTTATTAAATTCATCTCCCAACAATTTCCCCCTTTTTGATGATGGCAAAACCATCTTGTTACAAAAAAATATGCAAACATAATAGAAATAAACCTATCATCTATTCAGGTTTCAATTCCTATAGCAAGTAAAGATAGTTAAATAACAATCAACAACATAATCAGTAAGATAATGAGATATTATCTTTTCAGAGCAAAAACATCAGTAGAGTTTTCATTAATCAGAAAATCAAGTACAGGATACAGAGATTGATCCTACTCTACTGAATAATAAAGACATAAAATATATCATTCTTCTTCAGATTCAATTTCATCAGCTGGCGGATTGAGGTTGAACATTCCATAGTATCGTTTCTTCAGCTCTTCCCTCTTCTGAATAATCTGTGCATCATTCCCAGTCACCTCGAGGTACTCAGCCTGATCCACGAAGTCAGCATAGATGAAATCGTAATTTATCATCCCATTCTTAAACTTAGGTGGAGGATATTTGATCTGCCCTGGTGCTTTCAGCTGATAGCCTAATGTGTCAAACACATTGAACCATTTCTGGCATTCAATGGTGAAGTTCTTCAAAATGTAGGTAATGAAAGCATCATCCCTGTCAGCAATGGAACGCGGCCAGACTTGCAGAACGTCATAGTTGAACACAAATTCCCTCTTGGCCGTTTCCCACTTATTATTGAGCTCTATGGCTGTTGGGATATTTTAGTTTTGATGAATTATGCCAAAACATTATCAACTTGTGTTATTTAAGTTAATCTACAGATAACAAGTTGAGGGGGAACGAGAGAACAAGTTAAGGGGGAACTCATGAAATCAGACGAAGCTGATCGAGATCAGATGAGGCTGCAGACGAGGCTGATCGAGATCAGATAAGAAGAATGAGTTCCGAGTTAACTGATGTGCAAAACTGATCAGCCGCGCTAAAATCAGAACTGATGAACAGTGAAATCAGAACTGATGAACAGTGAAATAAGAACCGATGAATTGTGAAATCAGAATCGATGAACAGTGAAATCAGAACCGATGAATAGTGAAATTAGATCCGATGAACAGTGATTTCAGATCTGATGAACAGTGATTTCAGCAGCTGATGAACAATGATTTCAGCATACCAGATCAGGCGACCAGAATCAGAAGAGATGAACAGTAATCTGGCGAGCTGATCAGATCCGTTAGACACACAAAAGCAGCTGGCAAATGAGAAGATAACAACACATATATGGATGTGACATAAAGCTGCAAACAACAGTGCAATAGGACAAAGAAAAGCTGGAAGACTATTAGTATGGATTTGAATATTACTCTCCAACGGTAATATTCAAATCCACACTATAAATACATTGCACTATCTTCAAAAGAAGGGATGGAGGATCTGCAAAGTGAAATTAAAGTCAAATATTCAAACAACTCCATTCAAGAACACAGAGCATTAAATATCCAAATTTACCCAAGAGTGTTCATCATTGTATCTAAGTAAAAATGTCATATCATAAGCTTAGAGAGATTTTCCCAACCTTAGCTTAAAGGCTAAAACAATGTAAGGGAAAATCTCACCTAGTTGGAAATAACTCCAAACCCATACCCTTTCTTGAGAGAGAATTAGTGGTTAAGTAAGGTAGTTAATCGGCAATCCCGTGAGGGAGATAAGTCCCGTTTGAGTGAGAACTCGGTAAACATCTATGCAATCCCGAAAGGGAGGGTAGGCGATCCCTTAGAGGGTGATAAGTCCCGTTTGAGTGAGAACTCGGTAAACATCTGTTGGTTAAGTTGGTGCCCCATGAAGGGAAGAGTGGATGTAGGACGAGTTGTCCGAACCACTATAAAATACGTGTGTTCTTATTTTCTTTCATATTAACTGTCATACATACTTTAGCAAATCTGCATAACACATTCAAAGCAAAAATTTTTAAAGTCACCTCCCATTGAGATTTCACGAGTTTTAAATTGGGTTTTTCTGGACCGAAATTGGGCATCCACTTATCCACATGAGGCCACATCCTCTTCCTCTGCTTAGTGCCTCTTCTCCTGTATATCATTCTCTGAAATCCACCCCTGTTCCTCTTGGCTTCTTCTCTGGCTTTCCTTGTCATTTCTGAACTAGACACAGATAGAGCAACCTTTCTCTTCTTCTCAGCCTCAATTATCTTGACAGAATTATGCCAATCCCAATATATTCTCTTAGACGCCACATCATACTCACCAAATGCCTCTTTAAAGAGTTTATCGGTTTCAGATTCTTCGCTCCTGTGGGCTTCAGTCTCAGAGAATTCTCCAGAAAGTTTCCTCCTGATTGGCTTATCTGGAGGTGCTTTTATCTGAGCTTCAACAGGAATTGGATCCAAGATTGCATAAGCTTCCCCCATCCTGCTGGACTCATGTGCTCTCTGTCTCTTCGCCCATTCTTGAAGAACATCAGCCGCAACCTCAGGATGTACTGTCACCTCAGGCATCTTTCTTTTCCCTTTGAGCACCACAGTCTCCTCCTGAGTCAGTAATTTTCCTTCAATGGGTGGCAACTTTGTGAGCATATCATAGCTTTCCCCCTTTTTGGCATCATAATTGGCCAATAACTTCGAAAGGGTTCTGTCCATGTGTAGTTGCTTACGCCCAACAGATCGAAGCTCAGCAGCCATATGGAAGTTTTCGTCCTGAATCCTCTGCAGCACATTCAATCCTATGGTTGTATCTTCAGCAAGACCTCCGAATGTAGCCTGTATCTTGGTCATGAGTGATGAGCTCATTTCCTCAACAGCAGCTTTTACAAGTTCCCCAGTCCTTGCTTTCATCATCTCCTCTAGCATATGAGACCTCAGTACAAACTTCTTCTCCATCTCCTCCAGCACATCTTTAGACATCTCGCCTAGTCTAGCATTTAACTCAGTAAACTTATTATCAATAGATTCAGATAATAAAGTTACCTGATCATTCTTCACCATAAATGTGTTCAGTAGTTCAATCATTATGCCCTGAGAGGATTGTGCCTCAACAATCTTTGACACTTGCTCCACCAGAGGCTCGAGTTTTGACATTTGATCAACAAGCGGCTCAAGCTTGGTAAGATTCTCTAGAACGGGTGTGAGATCAACAGCTGCTGGTGGAGGAGTAGGGATCTCAACTTCGATTTGCACTCCAACATCAGCCATCTTCGTGACCACAACCTCAGGCTCTAAAGGATATTGAATTGTCTGACCAAATGTTATCATTTGTAAGGGTGGAACATCCTGAGTTTGTTCCCCCTGAATTGTAGCCTCCACACTTGACTCAGCAAGCTTTGTCTTCCCTTCAGGAACATCTTCCTCATCTCTGTCTTGAGTAGGATCCTGATCATCCTTGTCCTGATCCCCTGACTTTCCTTCAGCCTGACTGGCTGGCTTCCTCTCAGTAATCTTTTGTGGCACAAGTTGGTCAAATTCAACTGGCTTAATTCTCAGTCTCCTCTTCCCTAGGCCTGAAAAGGCATCAAGTTCGGCCACCTCCTCAGCCCAAAATTCCTCGCCCCTGAAGTTGCCAATCCTCAGCATCATAGCGAAAGACTGATTGACAATCAACAGGGTGGTTTTCAGCCTGATGAACATATCCTGAAGATCAGGATAATTCACCAACTCAGGGTACTTATCCAAAACAAACCTCTCAGCCTTCTGTCTCCACTCCTTCTCCCCCGCTTCACCTTTCCTGAGTTCAGGAACAAGTGCCTCCTCTTCAGAGCTAGAATGAGCCTCTGAAGGTATGGATATGTATGGCTCCGAGGGGTGAGTGGGTGGGAGGGTAATTTGGCTTTCTTCAACAGGTTTTTGGGAACCTGCGAAGATCTCCTGGGTAATTCAGTTATCGCCAATACTGGTATCAAGTACCTCAGTAAAGACGTCTTCTTCTCCTCCTTCACCTCCTAAGTGAATTATTTCCTGAGTGGTGTCTGCCGCCGCTGCCTGAGAAATAGCTTTGGCAAGTGTATCAAGCGGGGACTTTACTCCCGACTCCTGTTCCCTGATTGTTCTGAGTATCTTTTTCCTTTTCTTCTGCTCCTCCCGAGCCTTATTTTTCTCGCCTATCTCCCTCTTTACTTTTAGAAGTTCGAGGGATTTCTTCCTTTTCTCCTCCTCCCCTGACTCCTCAGGACGTTTTACTGATGCTGTCCTGACCCTCAGTAAGTGCAACATCGTCCGGATCGGAGTCAGATTCATCCTGCTCTTTCGGTTCCTTCTGAACTATAGAGCCCTGGCTACCCGATGGAGCAGCCTTCCTTTTCTGGGACTTGGGCTTTCGGAACACGATCCGAGTCTTAGAAAACTCCACTCCGGTCATCAGAAACATATTTTCTCTGGGCAAGGTCTCAATCAAAAAGCTGATCTTTATCCCAAACAAGACCTTCCCTCTCTTCGTGAATGCACCTTTTGCATACTTGACCGGCTTTGGTGAAGGATCACGATCCACCAAAATTTTAACCGATTAAAAAGTCCATAGAGGGTGAGTCCTCTATCGCACCCATGAGCCTCAACTTGTTTCTGCTCACCTGCTCCAAACTTCCAGAAGTGCTCATCAAGTAATTAGCCACAATATCAATCAACACCCTGTACTTGGGCTTCAAACTCAATTTGTGCAGAGCTCCTTTCAACTTTGCCTTTGACTCTGCAAATCGGTCCAAGATTTCCTGCTCCCTTCCCGACATATAGAGAGCTAGATCCTCTCCTCTATCATTTAATTCAAAAACAACATTAATATCATCCAAGGACAAGACTACCTCCTTGGTGCACACCACATCTTCTTTCGATTTCGCATAGGTACAGAAACTTAGCTGCGAAACTAAATCCCCCCTTCCCCCTTAACGAAGGTTAACAACGAATTGTAAAACCTCCTGTGACAACTCCAAATCTGGCACATTTCTCACCAATGGCGACAGACGAGCCATCCGTAACATATTCAACGCTTCTTCTTCCACCTTGGTAGCCTTATTGTCGATCATGGCCACAACGTGCTCAAAGTACAGTTTCTCAATCTCTGCAAGATCTTTAATCATCGCGTAGCTTGGGAACTCCATTGAAAGAAGATTTCTGGGTAATGGAATTTGAGAGTTTTGAAGGTAAAGGGTTTTGAGGTTTTGAATCGTTTGAATGCAAAGTGACGAATGAAGGTAAACAATTGGTTTATATATGATTTGAAAATCATATATCAAGGGATGTGTTTAAATCTAGAAAAATATAATGAATGGCTGAGATTTAATCAGATTTTAAGGAAAATCTTGAGGATATGGCTATATTTGGCTAAATTTTTGGACAATAGGCAAATAGCAGTTTCTAGGTTGACAAATGGATGTTTCTCGATAATCGAGATGACTGTTCGTCTTCTTCCAGTCAAAACGCTCCAAACATTCCCGCTTAAAAAGTTCAGGTCTTTTGTCGTTTATTCTAAATGATTACTGAGTGAAATAAATGTTGTGAATTAATGCATGTGTCAATATTGATTCAGGATTATTTGAATGTATAATCCTTACTGAATACTGACTTTGACAAGAATTATTACTGAGTGAAATAAATGCTGTGAATTAATGCATGTGTCAATATTGATTCAGGATTATTTGAATGTATAATCCTTACTGAATACTGACCTTGACAAGAATTATCCTGAGTTTCAGTTTCCTTCCTGAGAAAATTCTGTCCTGAGTTATTCCTCCTGACTAACTACATGCACCTGAAGGACTTCTCCCTTCAGTGAATTCATTCACCTAGATCCAACATACCTAATTCTATTGATAGTTCCTGAAATCTTGACTCAGCCAAAGGTTTTGTCAAGATATCAGCTCTCTGTTTATCAGTATGAATTTTCTCCATCCTTATATTCTTCTTCTCAACATGATCTCTGATGAAATGGTGTCTGATATCAACATGCTTACATCTGGTGTGCAATACTGGATTTTGTGTAATAGCAATTGCACTATTATTGTCACAAAATATAGGTACTTCATTGGCTACAACTTTATAATCCCTCAATTGTTGTCTGAGCCAAAGAATCTGTGCACAACATCTTCCTAAACCATGTATTCAACCAATTAGTCTTTGGTTGCTCTCTTGAGGTCTATTTCTTTGAAAACCATGATATCAGCTTACTTCCAAAAAATTGACAAGTTCATGTGGTAGACTTCCTGTCAATTCTACAACCACCATAATCAACATCTGAATAACCAGTTAATTCAAGGTTATCATCAGCTGGATACCATAATCCTCTATTCACTGTGCCTTTATGATATTTCAAAATCTTTTTAGCAGCATCCATGTGACTAGCCTTATGATTAGCTTGGTATCTTGCATATATCCCAATAGCAAAAGTAATACATGGCCTACTTGCTGTAAGATATAGCAATGATCCAATGATCCCTCTATAATCAGTGTGGTTAACTGACTTGCCTTCAGGATCAGGATCCATCTTGTAGTTATTATTCATAGGAATTCTAATTGCATTGCAATTCTGTACACCATACTTAGCAATCAGATCTCTGGTATACTTTGCCTGATTGATGAATATTCCTTCCTTAGTTTGTTACACCTGAAGTCCTAGAAAGAAACTCATCTCCCCCATCATTGACATCTCAAACTTTCCTTTCATCAGGGTAGATAACTTCTCACACAACTGATGATTTGGAGATCCAAATATGATGTCAACAGTTCCACATAAATCTGAACTAGTAAGATATCCTTCCCATCTTTTATCCTGAACAAGGTTCTATCAACAGTTCCTTTGGTAAAACCATGATCAGTAAGAAATTGAGAAAGGGTATCATACCATGCTCTGGGTGCTTGCTTTAGACCATACAAGGCCTTTCTAAGCCTGTAAACTTGGTCATTCTATCTAAATCTAGGAGGTTGTTCCACATAAACCTCTTCTTTAAGCACACCATTCAGAAATGCACTTTTCACATCCATCTGATAGACTGTGAATTTCATGTGGGCAGCATATGCAAGAAACAATCTGATGGCTTCTAGTCTTGCAACAGGTGCAAATGTTTCATCATAATCCAACCCTTCTTCTTGAGAATAACCCTGTGCAACTAGCCTTGCCTTGTTTCTTACAATGTTGTTGTTTTCATCTCTCTTGTTCTTGAATACCAACTTAGTTCCAATCACATTGTGCCTCTTAGGTTTATCCACTAGCTCCCAAACTTCATTTCTTGTGAACTGATTTAGCTCTTCTTGCATAGCAGTAATCCAAAATGAATCCTTAAGAGCTTCTTCAATCTCAGTTGGTTCCTTCTCAGATAGGAAGCAGCAGAATAGAGCACTTTAACCATGGAACTTTCTTGTTCTAACACCTTCTGATAGATCACCCACAATCTGACTTGTAGGATGACTATCCAACCATCTTCTCCTGGATGTTTCCCCTTCAGTAGTATCCTCAACATCAGAAATGTTAGGTTCATATATTTCATTAAACTCGGGGAACAACAGAAAAGGAAAGAGTGAATCATCTTCCTCAGGGAAAATTCCATTCAGAACATTGTCAGTGACATTTGTTCCCCCTCGGTTGATAGATTCAGAGTTTGCCTCAGCTGTGACCACATCTTCATCGGCATTACATACCTGAGTCTGAACTGGTGTTTGTTCAGATTGGTCAGCTTCAGTGTGTTGGCTTTCCTTTAGTGGAGAACTATCATCCTGAGTTTCACCAGCCTGAGTATTTCCATCCTGAGCTTCTTTGTCTGAATCTGATTCACTCCATTCATAGAAAGTGATTGACTTCTTCTTTTCAGGCTCAGAGGATATTTTATCATTCTTCTTCAGGCTTAGTCTGGTGATTCTCTTTGTCAGATCTCCTGAGTCATGTTCCTGTTTCTTCTGAACACAAGTAGATACATCAAAAACAACATGAGGTGTTTCTTCCACAATAAGGGTCCCTACGGGTTGTAAACTCACGAAGGCTTTTCGACTTGACTTAATATCCTATGAATATTCCTTCATCAACTTTGCTATCAAAAGTTTTCAACTGATCTTTACCATTATTGTGTATGAAACACTTACACCCAAAGACACGAAAGAAAGAAACAAGAGGCTTCCTTTCATTCCACAGCTCATAAGGTGTTTTACTTTAATTCTTTGTCAGCATGGATCTGTTATGAGAGTAACATGCAGTGTTGATAGCTTGAGCCCAAAATCTCATAGGAATGTCAGCTTCAACAATCATTGTTCTTGCAGCTTCTTTCAGAGTCCTATTTCTTCTTTATGCAACACCATTCTATTGTGGGGTCCTTGCAGCTGATGTTTCATGAGCAATTCCATTTGCTGCACAATAATCAGATATAATATGGTTGATAAATTCAGTGCCTTTATCTGATCTGATTTTGACCAGACTCAGATTCTTTTCAATACTGAGTCTTTTCAGGAATTCAGTCAGTTTTGTCTGAGTCTCTTTCTTACCCAATAAGAATATGACCCAAGTGTATCTAGAGTAGTCATCAACTACCACAAGTGTATATTTCCTGTCATTAGTGCTCACAGGTGTTACTGGACCAAAGAGATCAATATGTAATAGTTGCAGTATTCTGTCAATAGAAACTTCTATTTTACTTTTGAATAATGCTCTGATTTGTTTTTCTTTCTGACAAGCATCACATATATGATCTTTACTGAACACTTCATTGGATAACCCCCTCACAAGTGCTAATCTTGCAAGTTTATTCAGGGTTTTGAAGTTTAAGTGATCCAGTCTTTTGTGCCACAACCAACTAGTATCAGTAGAACTTTTTGCAATCAAACATGTATCTTTAGGAGTTAACCTCCAATCAGCAAGATACACATTTCCTTTTCTAGTACCAGTCAGTAATATTTGTTGTGAAGCATTGTCTTTCACATAACATAAGTTCTTTGAGAACTTAACACTGAATCCTTTGTCACAGAATTGACTGATAGAAGGCAGATTATGCTTTAAACCAGACACATATGAAACACCATGGATATGAACAGAATCAACTTCGAGAGTTCCATATTCTTCAGTCTGTCCTTTGGAATTATCTCCAAAAGTAATCTGAGGACCTTTTTGCTCAACATAGTTAGTGAGTAAATGTTTGTATCCTGTCATGTGCCTTGAACATCCACTGTCCAGATACCATGCAGCAAGAGCTACTTCACTTCCACTCATCAGGGCTATGTTGTCTTCATTCAGCTCAGTGCCCTTTTCCTTCACCGAAAAAATAGATCAGGCCTTAGGTACCCATTTGGTGTAGGGTCCTACTAGGTTAGCTGTACCTTTTGGAACCCAAATCTGCCTGATAACTCTAATTACTTTAGAGTGGCTGATTTGTCTCCCATAAACATCTACATACACATTCACCACCCTAGGTGCCTTGGCAGTACCAAGTGTATGAGTGCTAGCCTTAACATGGACATGAACCTTAGAGTTCTTCTTGGATTCAGGCTTCTTGTTCCAATGCTTTGGCCTTGGTGCAGCTGGTCTCTGTCTCTGCTGACTTGGGTTCAGGAAACCTTTACCCTTAGGCAAGTGGGGTTTAGGTTGCCTGTACTGAAATTGTGGTCTTTCAGTATCCTGAGGACTTGGTCTCTTCAGTTGAGAATATCTCTGCTGGATGTTTCTTTTCTGAAGATTCCTCTGATGGTTCAGTGTAGATTTCTTCAGGTTGGTATTCTTAGCCTGAGGCTTCGAATTACTGGCCTAAGGATTTCCTACTGAGTGTTCAAGTTTTCTAGCCTTTTCCTGAGGTTAGAGTTTTTCCACTTCAGATTCTCAGCAGTCAGTTCCTTATTCTGCTCTTGAGTTTCTATGAACAGTTCCTGTAACACAGAATAGTCCTTCATAAGATTCTCAAAAGAATCCATTAGGTCAAAATTGCTGGTTACAGATGAACTTGATACCTCAGGTGCTTGTGTAGGAGCAGCAATAGAGATAGAAGAATTTACCTCCTCAATAGCAACAAGGCAGACATCATCACTATCACTATCTGAGAACATTTCTTCTGAAGAGCTGGATCCTTTTTCAGATTGTTCTTCTTCTTCAACAACCATAACCTTCTTGCTTGAATTCTTTCTGTCTATTTTGGCTTGCCTTTCTTTTCTTTCCTTGGCACTCAGCTCAAGACAATCATACTGGAAGTGACCCTTCTTTTTGCAGTTATAGCATCTGTTGGTATCATCATCCTGATCACTTTCCTCCTTAGTCTTGAAGTCCTTCTTTCTGGATGAAGATCCTTCAGCTTTGTGGTCCTTCCTTTTCTCAGTGGACTTGTCCTCGGCTTCTGAGTTATTCCTATTCCTGTACCTGTTGTTTTTATAGTACTTCTTGTACTTTCCATATCTGCTATTGAGTCTTTCAAACCTCCTTGCCAACAGTACTAGCTTATCCTCTTGCTCATCCTGATTTTTGGTAGGCGAGTTATCAGACTCTCTAGCTTTACAGGATTTTTCTTTAGCTTTGAAAGCTACATTTTTGCTAGATGAAGATTCATCTTTGTTATCAGATTTCTTTGTTTTCTTATCAATCACAAATTCATAAGCTTTCAGTTCAGAGAAAACTTGATGGTATGGCATTGAACCAATATTCTTGGTGTTTTCAATCACCACAACATGTATATCCCATTTCTTAGACAATCCTCTAAGAATTTTCAGTGCCACTTCTCTTTTTGGGTATCTTTTCCCAAGAGCATTCAAATCATTCATGATACTAGTGAATCTGACTTCCAGTTTATCAATGGATTCACCATCTTCCATTTCAAAGCTGTCAAACTTTGCAATGGCAACAGAAAGTTTGTTTTCTTTGATATGGTCTGTGTCTTGACACATGATAGCAAGTGTTGGGAAATCTGTATTTTAGTTTTGATGGAAGTTCCAAAACGGGTTATAATAGGACCAGTCAGACCTGTTAGATGACTGATGACTTAGAATCAGATTAAGATGACCAGCTGAAATGTATAGATAGCTGATGTAAAAGATAGGTCACATATTGAGGGGGAACTCAATATGTATAGGTCAGGTCGAAGTATCAGATGACCCAGATAAGGTCAGATGATTAGAAGACTAAGAACAAATCAGAAGACAAGAAGTCAGAAGATCAGGTGAAGACAGTAGACACTGAAGACTCAGATGAACCTGAAGACTCAGATGAACTTGAAGACTCAGATAGACACTGAAGACTCAGATAGACACTGAAGACTCAGATGAACCTGAAGACTCAGATAAACCTGAAGACTCAGTAACATACCTGAAGACTCAGTATGACTGAAGACACTGAGGCTCAGAGTCACCTGAAGATCAGAAAACTACCAGAAGACCTACATTCAGCGGAGTCTGCGTATTGAGCTAAGACAATATGCATCCGAAGACTCAAACAAGGTAGGCTGATCAGTTACCTGATCAAGTCAGCTCACACCTGGTGACAATAAAAAAGATACACCAGACAAGACGAATCTTCTGCAAAAGGAATATCAATCGTCTAACGGACAAATTTCTGAAGTGCCGCCTCGCGAAGCTAAGGAGAAAGTGACACATGCACAAAAAGAGCTGACAATGCGGGATACGACGCTGCGGACAAAAATGGCGCTAATCATGCCTACGGCCACGCCGATAATCGGAGCACATCAAAATCATATCCTACAACCTACCTAATATAGCCCGAAATTCAAATTGCTCTCCAAAGGCTCTTTGATTTCGAGGTCTATAAAATGGGATTGTTCACGAAGACCAACAAGAGACAACTAGCAAGAACGAACATGGAGACACCGTAAAAGAAGCAAAAGCTACAGCAAAATCTCCGCTTAAAGAACACTATATTAGAAGATTATTCTTAGAGTGTTCATCCCATTAGTTCTTAGCAAGAAATCCTATCCACTAGCATTTTGGCTACCTAAAACACCAGGATAGATTTCCAGTTGGAACCCTCAAACATTCTTTACCCAAACGTAAGATAGGTTAAGTTTGTTCCCGGAAGATCTCAGACTAGGGATTCTAGTTTTCAGATTTCTAGTTCGGTTGAGTGTTAACTCAATAAACATCTGTAGAGTGTGAACTCAATAAACATCTCGGCCATCCCTTGAGGGATATAAGTCCCGCAGGTTAAGTTTGTAGAGTGAGAACTCAGTAAACATCTCGGCCATCC
This sequence comes from Stenogyne calaminthoides, assembly GCA_037126765.1. Classification (NCBI taxonomy): domain Eukaryota; kingdom Viridiplantae; phylum Streptophyta; class Magnoliopsida; order Lamiales; family Lamiaceae; genus Stenogyne; species Stenogyne calaminthoides. The sequence continues at coordinate 33,331,180 of JBBCBC010000001.1, read as the reverse complement.
CGTGAGGGGTATAAGTCACGCAGGTTAAGTTCGGTTAAGGTTCCCCTGTGTTAAGGGAAGAGTGGACGTAGGATGGGTTTCGTCTGAACCACTATAAAAAGTCTTGTGTGCATTTACTTGATTTCTTATTGCTTTACACTATTCACACAACTGAGTTTAAAACAGCATACATATTCTAAGTTAAGCTCAGTCTGCACCAAGCAACTGATCTGATCGGGTTGACACTTTAGTCAGCTGGTTGAAAACTGACTTAAGAATCTGAATTGATAAAACTATTTTTTCACACGGGTAAAAATAAGCTTCTGCACCACTTAGTTAAACTGACAGATATCAAGCTGATCTGCCCTTAGGCACTCAGTAAGATTGAACATCAGTCTAAACTGATACACTAGCACTCTGATCGGGTAATCTGCAAATCACACCTGATCCGCACGAAAAGTTTTGGAAGTCTATTCACCCCTCCCCTCTAGACTTCCACCCTCACAAAACCCGTTCAGGACCTAGAAGTGGTATCAGAGCAGTGGTTCTACAGACCACTGGCTTTGAGTATCATCGATTCTTGAGGAAGAATCTTTGTGGTCATTTGAACAGATCTTGAAAAACCGTTTTCAAAACTCATCCATTTTCAAAATCACTCATCATGGATAATACCTCTGGCATGTATCATGATTTGCCTAAGTTTTCAATTGATGAGTATGCAGATTGGGCTATATATATGTGCAACCATTTGGGATCGATAAGCGGCAGAATGATGGAAGTCATTGAGCGAGGACCCATCATCATATATCACGACAACCCAGCAGTTGGAGGAGATCCAGACTTTGCACCGGGAAGTCTTGTACGAAAAAGCCCAGCCCTGATGGATGCAGAAGAAAGAAAGCTGTATACTCTAGATACAATCGCCAGGCATATAATCATGAAGACAATGGATAAAGCCACCAAGGAGAAGATAAAGTATCTCAAAACCGCGAAAGCAATGTGGGATACTCTTGCTGAGATATGCGAAGGAAATGATCAGATCAAAGACAGCCGACTACAAGCTGAACTGGTGAAGTTCGAAAAGTTAAAGATGTTGCCCAACGAGACCATCAACGAGCTCGATGGGAGGATCACCATGTCAGTAAATAAGCTATGAGAACTTGGAAGAGAGATGTCAGACAAAGATATCAACTACAAGATCCTAAGATCTCTCACCAAGAAATGGGACATGAAAGTCACGGTAATCAAGGATTGCCAAGACATTTCAAAGATGAAGCCGAGTAGCTTGTTCCTAAGACTTAAAGCTCACGAGTTCGATTTAATCGAAAGAGTACAAGCAGATGAAGACGAGACGCCTACTGAAGCCTCAACGTCTAAATCAGTTGCATTTAAAGCAACCAGCAGCAGATCAAAGGCCACTGAACCTGTTGGAAACATAATGAGTCAAGCAGAACAGATCGCTCTGCTTACTAGGAAACTTGAAAGAACAAATACTCAGCTTGGTAAGTATCGCAGATTCTATAGTGACTATCAAAACAACAGAAGAAACAGGAGGCCAACTGACAGATCACTAGAAAGAACCAGCTCTGATGATCGAAGAGATCATAGAGAAGAAAAGAAAAGAGATGATCTGTCAGATGAGAGAAGAGATAAAAGATCTGACAGAAGGAGTTTAGATTACCATCAGAAAGGGAAGTCACCTGACAGATCCTACAGACGGAGTGACTCACCTGGTAGAGGAAGTTCCGTAGATCGAGGATCATGCTTCAACTACGAGAAACCCGGTCACTACAGCACTGACTGCCCTGACCTGACTCCCAGAGAAAGGGAAGATAAAAGGAATAGAAGAGAGCAATGCCTCAGAGGTAGGAAAGCCCTGGTCGCTGACACATCTGGAATTGACGATTCTATCGCCTTCAGGGACTCGGCTACTCATCTCGTGAAGACTTACGTGCGATGGCGATCTTGTTGACTTCCACGAGCACGAAGATCTGATATTCTCTTGGGATGACGATGAAGTCTCTGCTTTGATGGCGGGAGGACCAATCTGAGGTAACCTCCAAACCTTCCTTTTTCAATTTCCACACCAAATATTATTAGAACACTGGCGGAGAGATTGACTTGCGGCTCTACTCTGAGCAATTGCTTGATGATCTCTCGTGCGATGAGACATTTATACAATAGTGGAAATTTAAAATGACAAGCTAAGGATCGAAAATAATCGACTTGTTAAAGAGAACACTCTCAAGTAAAACTCTTGAATCGAAATCAATAAACCTTTCGAGAAGGTGGCGAGGAACTTAACATTCGAAAGTTAAATCTTCGATCGGGAAGCGGATCAAAGATCGACTAGCAATCAACAAACAACAAGCTGATGATTTCAAAATCCTTCAAGCTAAATTTGATGAGCTATTCCGACTACATGAGAGTCTAAAATCTACTGAGGATAGTTTGCGCAAGAAAATAGAGGTTTTCACGAAGTCATCAAAAACCGTTCAAGATATGAACACCTATTTTCGAACGCCGACTAACAAGAAGGGAATTGGGTATGAGAACCCTTCTACATCCTCAAAAGCCCCGTTTGATTCATTTCAGAAGGGTGTAATCAAACGAGTCTCTGACAAAGATACACTAAAAGCTAAACTTGTATCTGATAAGGGAAAAAGACCTGCTGAGCAAGTAAGGCAGGTGCCTAATCAGAAAGGGAACAGAAATGGACCCCAACTGATTAAGCATCAGCTGAGGAATCAACAGAAGAACCCAGTTCTTCTGAAGAAACCTCAACCTGATCAGCAGATTAAGTATCAGAAGAGACAACCTGTGAGAAGGAAATCTAATTTGAGACCCAATCAAGGTCAGCTGCCTAATAAGCAAGCTATTGGTAAACTGCAAAGACCATCTATGCCAAAAAGATATGAATCTTTCGATGGTAGCAGTCGTACCTACCCTTATAACCAGAGATCTAGGACTACTGCACCTGAGCCACACTGGATTAAAAGAAGACAAAATATAAAGAAAAATCCCAAGTCTTCTAAGTCACCCAAGGCTCACACTAATAATCATACTAATCAGAAAGCATATAAAGAGACGTATGATTATGTTGATATGTATGGGAGACAAATCAGACCTACTAATCTATCTGATTTTCATAGAAGTGCTCTGTTTGTGTGGATCCCTAAATCCACCACTAACCTTGGGTACCTAAAGCCTGATTTGATTGCAGGTTCGCGTGGGACTGGCCAACAAAGGAGGTGCACAAGCAACTATCTGGTACATCGATAGTGGATGCTCAAGGCACATGACTGGAAGCAAACATCTCCTTAGCTCTTACAAAAAATAAGAAGGCCCACGTGTACTCTTTGGTGATGATAACTTTGGTTTTACCAAAGGATTCGGAACCTTAGAGAATGATGATGTACAAGTAACTGGAGTCTCGTATGTCGAAGGATTAAAGCACAATCTACTATCAGTATCACAATTCTGCGACAACGGATTCAGTGTTGAGTTCTCGAGCAATAAGTGTACGATTAGGAATCGAGCCACTCAACAAACCTTGCTAACTGGCTCAAGGAAAGGGACGATCTACACAGCAGATTGGAACAGTTGCCAGGGGAATACATGCTTAATTGTTAAGAGTTCCAAAAGTAGCAGTTGGCTCTGGCACAAAAGAATGAGTCATCTAAACTTCAAGACTCTCAACAAGATAACTAAGATGTCTTTGGTTGAGGGACTTCCGAATGAGATATTCTCTAAAGATCAGACATGTGCCGCATGTCAGAAGGGAAAACAAGTTAAAGCCTCATTCAAGGGAATACCTGGACCGGCATCGATGAAATCTTTGCGAATCGCTCCCATATGGATCTATTCGGACCAGTTACACCAGTCAGTCTCAGTGGACGTAAATATATTCTAGTAATCGTGGATGATTATTCCAAGTTTACTTGGGTTGTATTCTTATACAAGAAGAATGAGACAACGACAAAGATACCCGAGCTGCTCAAGAAGCTACAAAACGAGAAGGGTGTCAGCATAGTAAAAATCAGATCAGATAAAGGTACAGAGTTCCTGAATTCCTTTATTGCTGATTTTTGCACTTAGTTTGGTATACAACATGAAACGTCAGCTGCAAGAACACCACAACAAAATGGAGTAGCAGAATGGAGAAACAGAACTCTCAAGGAAGCTGCTCGCACTATGTTAGCTGAACATGCCACACCAAGCCGTTTACAAGCGTATAATCAATATCGCGATGCCATACTCGTAATGTATGTTCTCGACTAAGACTCACTTCAAAACACCTTATGAGCATGGAAGGACAGAAAACCTCGTGTTTCATACTTCCATGTTTTTGGGTGCAAGTGTTTCATTCACAACAATGGGAAAAGTCAGTTGAAGACTTTTGAGGCCAAGTCAGATGAGGGCATATTCTTAGGATATTCCTCATCCAGCAAGGCTTTTAGAGTTTACAACAAACGAACCCTAGTTGTGGAAGAAACACCCCATGTGGTCTTTGATGAGACATCTTCTGAACAAGAGAAAGTGCCTCGAAACAAAAGGCATGCGGATCAATTGCTACGACATGTAGAAAATGGATCACTAAGCATCAAGGAGAAAGAAGTTTGAACACGTAAAGTGTACATCCCAAAACTTGATCTTGCTGATTCAACAGTCAATCGAGACCTAAGGTGCGCTGGCTGTCGATGAAGAAGGCATTACGGTGAGATAAAGATATCAATCCGAACCATCCGGTTCGAAGATATGATGAGTCCAACATCAGCTGAGACATGTTCTTATCAAGTGGATCATAATTCCGCACCACTCCCAATCACTAGTAATGAACTACTATCAGATATGGATGATGTTCTCCAAACAGGCCTTTTATCGAGCGAAAGGACTGGATTACCGGTCATCCAACTAATCGATTATCGAGACCCATCCGATAGAGTCAAAATTAGACATCAGTTGGTGAAAGTGCCATGTCTTTGTTGTTATCATCTTTGAAGGAACCAACTACATGAGAGGAAGCTCTACAAGACGCTTAGTTTGGATTCTAGCCATGTAGGAGGAGCTGGAACAGTTTGAGAGGAATCAAGTTTGGAAATTGGTGGACAGACCAACTCATCAAGACGTAATTGGCACAAAATGGGTATTCAAGAACAAGAGAGATGAGAAAAATGTCATAACCGGGGAATAAGGCAAGACTTGTTGCTAAGGGGTATTCACAATCGGAAGGAATTGATTATGATGAGACCTTTGCACCGATCGCTCGCGCCTAAAAGCCATTCGGCTTTTTTTAAAATATCTTTGCCCACCGAAGGGTTCACTTGTGTATCGGATGGATGTAAAGAGTGCATTCTTAAATGGGGTACTAGCGAGAGGAAGTTTATGTCGAACAACCTCCGGGCTTTGAAAAAAGGCAACCAAGTGTACCGTTTAAGGAAAGCTCTTTCTGACTGGCTAAGCTCCTCGAGCTTGGTATGATACACTCTCCGTTCTTGATAGACAACGGGTTCACTAAAGGAATAGTGGGCCGAGAACCTTATTCGAGAATAGAAGAAGGAAAGATATTTTGATGGTTCAGATTTACGTGGGCGACATCATCTTGGATCTCCCAACAAGAAGCTATGTGAGAAGTTCACAAATTGATGCAAGGAAGTTCGAGATGTCCATGATGGGTCGGATGAATTACTTTACGGGTTTACAAGTCAAACAGAGTACGTAAGGGCTATTCATCCGCGGTAGCGGCGATCTGAAGAATCTCTTGGCCAAGTTTGGAGTTCAACATTGTAAGGAAGCCAAAATTCCCATGATGACCGGGTTACGATTGGATCAACTGCTATACGGGCGCGGTAGGCGACATTACTTTTACTTTTTGCGATGTGTATGTGCGCGATTTCAAGCAAATCCAATGCAAAGCCACCTAGAAGCGGTAGCGATTCTCAAGTATCTGAAGGGGATGTAAACCTTGGTTTATTTTACCCATCGATGACAATCTAGATCTTAGTGGGTATTCTCGATTGATTCACGGAGGTTCTGAGAATGAATGAAAAGTCAACCTCGGGTTCATGTCGGTTTAAAATAAACCGATCTCATGGTTTTCGAAAAGCGGACATCGATTCATACATCTACTCTTTGAAGCGAGAATATATGGGTTAGGAAGTTTGTTGTTCCCATCTGCTCTGGCTAAGTCAGCAGCTGAGGGATTACAACATCGTAACTAAGAACGTACCTATATTCTGTGACAGTAATAATGCTATTGCAATCACTCAGAATCATGTTCTACATACAAGATGCAAGCATGTGGATGTCAGACACCATTTTATCAGAGATCACGTTGAAAAGAAGAATATTAGGATGGAAAAGATCCATACTGACAAGCAGAAAGCTGATATCTTAACTAAGCCACTAGATGAGATCAGATTCAGAGAGTTATGCAACGAGCTAGGGCTTCTGGATCTTGGATAAAATGCACCAGATATGGTTGAAGGATTGATCTCCAGAACAAGTTGGTTAAAAGACTAACCAGGTTAAGTGAAATCAGTTGAGTTAGGAATCTCAACTGATCAGACGACCAGACGAGTAGCCGATCTGAAGTTGAGATAAGGAGCAGATCAGAAAGTCAGATAAGTAGCCGATCTGAAGTTCAAATAAGGAGCAGATCAGAAAGTCAGATAAGTAGCTGATCTAAAGTTTAGACAAGGAGCATATCAGTTCAAGACACTTCAGATTAAGAGGGAACTGATCAGATTGGAAGATTACTTTGTAAGTCGATTAAAGCTACAGTCAACAAGCAAGTCAAGTTTAAAGCTACAGATCGCATATGTCAGAAGAAACAACACAGCAATGGAATAACAGAGTTTTTCATTGATAAGGACCCGGAGGTCAGATTTACAAGTTACAAGTGATATCACAAGCTACAAAATGCTACAAGCTATCTTCAAGTGGTATTACAAGTACAAGAAGACCCGGAGGTCGATACATAAACCATAAGCCCTAAGACAACCCTAGGCAGGGAAGGAGAGAGAGAGATTTTAAGAGCTGATGCTCTTAGACTCTCCGACCCAGGGGGCGCAGAGAAGCTTCTAGAATCCTGAAAGCCACTCTTAGAGCTTCGGAGTGAGGAGCGAGAGCGAGCCTTGAAGGATCTTTAAGCTAGGAGCCCTTAGACCTAAAATCAACGGGCTTTCCAGCTGTTAAATGGGGCACAGTGCCACAGGTTTGGTCACAAGGACCAAACGGACACTTGTGTCGCATGCAAAAATTGAGCTTGATATATGGAGATCAGTTGTTGACTGATGCAGACCATATACCAAACTCACGTTTTGTTTCAGACTAAGTCTGTTCATGCTTATTTCGTCATCTCGATAGGCGCACAAGGTGCATACGGTTAGGAGAAGTGCCTTCTCATTTGCCTTAGCAGATCCGCCTCCATGGTGGTAAAGAAGCTTAGCATTGATCGTATGTGAAATCTTAGATGACGACGAAAGCAGTGTGAAGGAACACACAGGGTAGATTTGAGAAGCTGAATTCATTGGAAAAGGGTTAAAGGTTCCCACCGGAAGTTTCACCGGAAATAAGGAACTCATCGGAAAAGCATGAAGGATATGCTAAAGAATATGAAATGGTTTATGTTGTGTTGTTTGCCTATCACCCCAGGCTAATTTATAGAAGGAAATTAGGGGTATAAATGCAAATTTATTTTCTCAGAAGATCTTAAGAGAAATTTGGATCGACAACGCATATGGAAAACGCGGCTAATGGTTGGATGAATTAACGGTGTGTTTAATCACAGCGTATCTATCCCATTATTACGGAATGTCAAATAGCGCCTGTTGGTCCCGGTGCAAACGAGTCTTACACGTGTATGGGGGGGAATACACGTGTTCAGTGATTTTATAACTTTTCTTTCTTCGAGGTCGGCTTGGTCAAAGTTGTCTGATGATTTGGTCTGAGAAGCACAAATCGCCTGAGTCAAAGTCTACGAGATAAATTGATCTGAAATGCTTTTCGATACCTCGGATAATCCCAACTGATCCTGAGTTTTCAGAGATCCTGAGCTGCTTGGATCAGATAACTAACTTACTGAACCCTTAGAAGAGTAAGTTTAGTTTGGTATCTATCTGTTCTAGCTACTCAGATGTGCGGAATGGTTGGCCCTTAGTTTATACACGTTTTAAGCTTTCTTTGAAAACCTTCCTTTTAATGGAATAGTGATTGAAGCTGTGATTGATTCGGATGCAACTTCGAAGGATTGATTCCAACCAATATCGGTGAAAATATGCTTTATGTTTAAAGATATGCAACAGTTAATCAAAGCAAAACAGAAAGCAAAGAACACAGCAAGTTATAGTGGTTCAGAGACTCAAGCTCCTACGTCCACTCTCCCTGATCTCTTCAGAGAAATTCACTAACCACTTCCTAAGGTTTTCTGACTACCTCATGGTTTACTAACCTTTCTATTTTGAGCTTTTCGACTACCTCTCAGGTTTACTAACTCAAAACACACACAAGCTTTCCACTATCCAAGATAGTTTACTCACTTCTTCTATAGAGCTTTCTGACTACCTCCTTGTAGTTTACTAACTCTTTACAACTCCAATCTTACCAACAATCACACTCAAACTACCTTACAAAGGGTTTGGGGTTTCTTGGTTGGTTTCCAACTAGGATGAGATATCCTTTACAATTAAGAACAATGCAAAGGCTAGGATATCTCGACTAAGCTTTGGATATATCTTATCAAGCTAGGCTTAGTGGAATGAGCTCTCTTCGATATAAAGCACTTGGGAAATTCTTGGGTTTTCGAGTGCTTCAACTTGCAATAATAAGTTTGAGCTCTTGAGTTGCTTACAAATTTCCCGTAACCTTCAATGTAGAGGGTCACAAGTATTTATAGGCAGGCACCAAGGTCACTCTTGAAAAAACTATCCGTTGGAAGAGATAGCTCCATGAGTTTCCTGTTATGGTGTGTGATGAACGACTATATTTAGGGTTTTTGACTCCCTAGCACGTTTTAGGTAAACTGCTTTTCATGTAGCTGGTCATCACTTTTTGCAGTCTGGAACATAGTACTACTGACATGTTTCAGTGACCTGTCGCTGTCAGTGTCAGTAATGTACAGTGCTGTCTTCTTCTTTTTGACTTTTGTCTCCAGTTAAAGGTAGACAAACACAACGGCTCTTTTTGGTTACATCTCTGAGTGATATAACCTTAACAACACTTTGTCTTAGTTCCTTTTGTCTGCATGAGAATGTCTTGGGCAATATCTATTTTTCTAAGGAATCACAATTTTCTCAGTATTGAATCCTTCAGATAGATATTTTTAGTGTCTCGGAACATTCAGGTTTATACTGAGCATTTCAGTACATTACTGAGTCTTCAGTAATTACTGTGCCTTCAGTATCCTCTAGTCTTTAGTCTTCTGTCTTCTGTGTCTTCAGGGTCTTCTGAGTCTTCAGAGTCTTCTTAGCCTTCAGTGTCTTCTGAGTCTTCAGTGAATTCTGAGTCTTCACAGATATACTGACTGATATACTGAGTCTTCATGCTGAGTCTTCAGTTTCTCACCGATTCTTCAGTATCTCAGTTTCACACTGAGTCTTCAGTATCTCAATTTCTCACTGAGTCTTCAGTTTCTCAGTTTCATACTGAAACTTCAGAAACTTCAGTTTCTTCAGAAACTTACTGAGTCTTCAGAACCTATCCTGATCTATATCTGCTGACTATGCATTTTGTAGATAACATCCTGAATACTCTAAAACTGAATCCTGACTCAACTATCAAGATTATCCTGAACATGTCATACTCAGGGGTTTTGGGATCTAATCAAAATCATTCTTTATTAAATTCATCTCCCAACAATTTCCCCCTTTTTGATGATGCCAAAACCTATCTTGTTACAAAACACTTAACCTATATTCAGGTTTCAGTTTTTCCTATTACAAGATTGGTATATCTCCAACAATTATTTCAGTAAAGAATTTCTCAACAATTTCATCACCAAACAATAAGTCTCCCAACAATTTTCCCAGAGACAATCATTCAGGCATATCAAAAGTAAAGACATGTAAATTAAGATAATGAGATATTATCTTTTGAGCATAAATGATAAGGTTTCATTGATGAATGATAGACAGTTACAAATTACAATGAATCTTATCTTGAAAAACAAAATCAAAAAAGACAAAAAGATAAAGGATTACATGAATCTTCTGAGTCTTCATCTTCGGTCTTCTTTTGCTCTTCTGCTCGGGCTCTTCAGTTCTGATCTTCCACCTCATCAGCAGGCACTTCAAGGTTGAACATTCCATAATATCTTCTTTTCAGTGCATCTCTTTCTTTAATGATATCAGGATTGTTCCCTGTCAGGCCCAACTGAATGGCGTACTGAGCAATCTCCTGAGAAATGGCTTTTTCGTTCACACAACCATTCTCCAGCCTAGGAGGAGGATACGAGTATGGACCAGGGGCATTTATCTGAACCTTTCCTTCATCCGCAAGATTGATCCAGCTTTGAAGATACTTAGGATAGAAGGTCAGGAGATAATCAATGAAAGCCTCATTGGGATCTGAGCTCTCCCCTCTCCATTCTCTGAGCACATCATAGTAAAACCAAAAGGTTCGTTTAATCTCTTCCCATGCATCGTTGAACTGGATTGGCATCCACTAGTCAATATGCGGCCATTTCTGTGCTTTAGTGTTCCCTCTCCTCTTGCTCGCGAACCTCTTGAAACCACTCCTTCTTTTCTGCTCTTCATCCATCTTCTTTCTGATCACGGGCACACCAGAAACAGAAACAGCAGTTTTCTTGGCTTGCTCTACTTGGAGTGTTTTCAGAGCACTTCTAGTATTGAAGACCTCCTTCTGGGGCACATCCTCAGATTCTTTAATATCCTGAATCAGCTTCCTCTGGATCAGCTTAGAAGCCTTAGTTCTTTTGCCCTCAGGCTCTTCAAACGCCACAGCCTTTCTTTTGATGGGCAATTCAGCTCCAGCTTGGCTTGTCCCAATTCTTCTACCACTCAGTTTCTCTGCAGCAACTTCTTGCATAGTTTCCTCTGAAACCTGAGTGTAGACTGGCTTCTCCACCTTTTTAAGTGGCCTCGATCTCCTTCATGTCTTCAGCAATGATTTTCTTTTCAGCTTCCTTGACAGTCTTGCCTTTCAAAGTATGTTCCAATAATTCTCTGAGATCAGCTCCGGGTCTTTCCCCCTTCTTGGAACCATACTTAGGCAGAAGCCTGGAGAGTGCTATGTCCATATGATACTGCTCTTTACTGACACTCCGCACCTCCCCTGCCAACTGATCTTGCTCCTCCTCTAGCCTCTTTAGGTGGTTCTTCGCCACTGAGAATTCTTCAGACAGATGAGCAAATTGACTAGAGAGATCTTCCTTGAACATGTCTGTCATCTTGGCCATGAGCATTGAGCTCATCTCCTCAACATCATTCTTCACCAGCATGTCATTCTTCTCTGCAGATTTAGCTTCAAGAGATTCATTCTGCTCCTGATGCTTCTGCTTCAGCTCTGCATTAAGCTCAGCTTTGACCCCCTCCATCTTCTCTTCTAACTTTCCTTCCATGGAGGTCAGCTTTTCAGTCAGAGAGCTCTGAAGTTTCAACAGGTCTGAAGAAGAACTCAAGCCTTCCATCTTCTGACTTTGGTTGGCCAATACCTACTCTATCTGAGCAACTTTGATCAGGATTGGCTCAACCTTTTCCAACTTTTCCATCACAGGGGTGAGATCAATCTCAGGAGCATATCTGATCTGCTGTGTCTCCTGAGCTGGCTGTTCATCCTAAGTCTCAGTCTGAACCTGAGCATCAGACTCAGTCTGGGTCTGGGATTCACCCTGAGCTTGGGTGTCCACCTGAGCCTCATTCAGCATATCAAACATTACAGATTTAAAGATAGGTACTTCAGTAATCCTGGCATAATTTTTAATAGTACCAAAAGTTACCTGAAGGCTAACTTCAGTCTGAAGATGTTCGACAACAGCCTCTTCAGCATCAGTTTGGTCTTTCTCCTTCTGAGATTGACCCTCATCATCCCCTTGTTGGTCCCCATCCTGAGATTTGTCTTTGGAGCTCAGGGCACCAACTTCAACATCCTTCCTCTCACCAACTTTCTTCTTAACCAACTCATCAAAGTCAGAGATTTTCATTCTGAGCTTGGTTTTCCTGAATCCTGAGAATTCAGTGAGCAGAGCTGTTTCCTCATTCCACCAGTCTTCGCCTCTGAATGAAGCTATGTTGAGCATTTCTGGAAGAGTCTGGTTGAGGATGTAGACCGTTGACCTCAATCTGAAGAAGATGTCTTGGAGGTCAGGGAATGAGCTAAGCACAGGGTAGCGGTCAAGAATGAACCGTTCCCCTTTGCTTCGCCATTCGGTCTCTTCAGCTTCACCCTTCTTGAGCATCGGGCTCTCAGGTTCAGTAGAAAGATCTGCTGAAGGATCAAGCAATAGATCACTCAGGAGCTCATCAATGTTCATCTGCTCCTGAGGCTCAGCAAAATCTGAGGTTTGGGCAGGCAGCTCCTCTGTCTGAATCTGACTTGGTTCTGAGGTCTGAGCTGGCTCCTCCTCAGTGGGAATCTGAGTTTACTCCGAGGTCTGAGCAGGCACTTCCTCAGCAGGATCCTGAGTAGTTTCTGAGGTCTGAGCAGGTGCTTCCTCAGCAGGAATCTGTACTTGCTCTGAGGTCTGAGGTCCTTGGAATATTTCTTGAGAGAACTTGTCAGAGCTTAATGACGTCTCAAGAACCTCAGATAAGACTTGCTCCTCAGTTTGCTTCTCTGTTTGTGCCATTGAGATAACCTGAGCCAATACATGTAAAGGCGATTTCTGAGCTTGTTGGCCCTCAGGTTGAATCTCCTCAGCCTCACTCTCCTCGTCATCATCAGTGAGAACCACCATCCTTTTGCGCTTTGGAGCAAGGGTCTTTTGCTTCTTCAATTTTTTACCCTGCCCCTTCTTGGCCTCCAACAAAGCCTTCCCCCTGGCTTGTTGGGTTTCTTCAGTAGCAACAGTAACTGGTGATTCCACCTTCTTCTCCTTCTTCCCTCTGATAGTCTTCTTGGTGGCAACTGGCTTGAACATCACCTTGGACTTAGGGAACAGAGTAGTGTTGGCAAAGATGTCCTCCTCATCTCGACACATCTCCAAAATAAAGGCTATTTTGGTGGCATGGAGGATCTTGCCTTTGATCGATATTGAGCCATCCTCCTTTTTTATGACCTTGGCTTGCTCACTCACCACCTTGATCAGATACTTCAGCCAGTTGAAATCCTTGGTGGGTGAGTCCTCTATCGCCGCCATCAATCGGAGTTTGGGAGTGCTAATCTGCTCAAAACTCTCCGATCGACTCATAATGCACTTGCTCACAATATCCATCAACACTCTGTATTTTGGCCTTAAATGCTGCTTATGTAAAGTCGCCTCAAACTTAACAGGATTCTCAGTAATCCTATCAAGATACTCTTGCTCCCGACCTAACATATACAAACTGGGATCATCTCCCCTATCGCACAACTCAAAAACATCGTTTAGATTTCTAGGGACTATGTACAGCTCCCGAACAAAATCTACATACTTCGATGTATGTTCTAAATGCGAAATAGAAATCTTGGACTCAATATTATCATCCTCATCTATTTCTATATTAGAGACAAACTCTATTACCTCTCCCGAGTATTTTGCCTCCGGTCGGCTTGCGATGAGGTTCGTCAGTTTTGCCAATTGGATCAAATGAAGCGCCTCTTCTTCATGTTTAGCGTTTGAGGTACTCTCCAGAGAAACCACGTACTCATACCATGGCTTATTGGTTTCAGCCAATCTGTCGAATATGGATAGAGTCATTTTTGAAGATTTGAAGGTTAGGGTTTCGAGTGATGAAGATTTTCTTGGCAAAGGGAATTTTATTTTCAGAGTGATTTTGTGAACGAGGGTTTATAAAAATGCCTTGAATGGCTTCCAAAAGAATATATAGACCGATTCGTGGGAAGTCGTGTGATTAATTAAAATCAACGGTTAAGATTAATCCACCGACTAATCGGATATACGAAAGGACTCTCACGAAAAGTAAGCCGCTAATTTAACCTCATTGGTGATTAAAAGCAACAAAGCATTTAATGATTGTTGACCTTCCTTGGAATTTCAAAGATCCCGCCCAAAAACATTCTTCAGGTGTTTTGTATTTATTGCAAATGATTACTGAGTTTCACTTAGGCAATAAATGAGTTGCATGAGTCATTACCTCTTCAGACTAATTTCCCTCTATCAGTCTTACTGAGTATTAACCTTGATAAAATGTCAGTATGATACTGAGTACTGACCTTTAGTACATCTGAGTTTCTCAAGACTCAGTTCAGTATTTCCTATTTTATCCTGAGTTTCTCAGTAGAATCCTGAGAAAACATCATGCATCTGAAAACCTTCAATTTTTCAGATTTTACTCTATACACCTGGATCCAACATCCCTAATTCAACTGATAGTTTCTGAAATCTTGATTCAGCCAAAAGTTTAGTCAAGATATCAGCTCTCTGCTTATCAGTATGAATTTTCTCCATCCTGATGTCCCTTTTCTCGACATGATCTCTGATGAAGTGATGTCTGATATCCACATGCTTGCATCTGGTGTGTAATACCGGATTTTGTGAAATAGCAATGGCACTATTATTATCATAAAATATTGGTACTTCATTGGCTACAACCTTATAATCCCTTAATTGTTGTCTGAGCCAAAGAATCTGAGCACAGCAGCTTCCTGCAGCCATGTATTCACCTTCAGTAGTACTGGTTGCTACTGAGGCCTGTTTCTTCAAAAACCAAGATATCAGCTTACTTCCAAGAAATTGACAAGTTCCTGTAGTGGACTTCCTGTCAATTCTACAGCCTCCATAATCAGCATCTGAATAACCAGTTAATTCAAGGTTATCATCAGCTGGATACCACAATCCTCTATTCACTGTGCCTTTAAGATACTTCAGTATCTTTTTTGGCAGCCTCCATGTGACTAGCCTTAGGATTAGCTTGGTATCTTGCACATATCCCAACAACAAATGTTATATCAGGCCTACTTGTTGTGAGATAGAGCAGTGATCCAATGATCCCTCTATAATCAGTGTGACTTACTGATTTGCCTTCAGGATCAGGATCCATCTTGTAGTTAGTATTCATGGGAATTCTAACTGCATTACAATTCTGTACACCATATTTTGCAATCAGATCTCTGGTGTACTTTGCTTGGTTTATGAAGATTCCTTCCTTTGATTGTTTCACTTGAAGACCTAGAAAGAAATTCATCTCCCCCATCATAGACATCTAAAATTTGCCTTTCATCAGTGTAGAAAACTTTTCACACAACTGATGATTTGGAGATCCAAAAATGATGTCATCAACATATATATGAACTAGTAAGATATCTTCCCCATCTTCTATCCTGAACAAAGTTCTATCAACAGTTCCTTTGACAAAACCGTGGTCAGTAAGAAACTGAGAAAGAGTATCATACCATGCTCTTGGTGCTTGCTTAAGACCATACAAGGTTTTTCTAAGCCTGTAAACTTGGTCATTCTTGTCTGAAACCAGGAGGTTGTTCCACATAAACCTCTTCTTTAAGCACACCATTCAGAAATGCACTCTTCACATCCATTTGATAGACTGTGAACTTCATGTGGGCAACATATGCAAGAAACAATCTGATGGCTTCTAGTCTTGCAACAGGTGCAAAGGTTTCATCATAATCCAAGCCTTCTTCTTGGGAATAACCTTGTGCAACTAGCCTTGCCCTGTTTCTTACAATGTTGTTGTTCTCATCTCTTTTATTCTTAAATACCCACTTGGTTTCAATAACATTGTGCCTTTCAGGTCTATCCACTAACTCCCATATTTCATTCCTTGAGAATTGATTCAGCTCTTCTTGCATAGCAGTAATCCAATGAGAATCTTGTAGAGCTTCTATCTCAGTTGGCTCTTTCTCTGATAGGAAGCAGCAGAATAGTGCACTCTCACCATGGAACCTTCTTGTCTTAACACCATCAGTTAGATCACCCACAATCTGACTTGTAGGATGACTATCTAACTAACTTCTTCTTGATGTTCCCCCTTCAATTGTATCCTCAACATTTGAAATGTTAGGTTCAGTTAGTTCAATAAATTCAGGGAACAAAAGAAAAGGAGAAAGGGAATCATCTTCCTCAGGGGAAATTCTACTCAGAACATTGTCAGTGACATTTGTTCCCCTTTGGTTGATAGATTCAGAAATTGCCTCAGCTGTGACCACATCTTCATTGGCATCACATACCTGAGTCTGAACTGGTGTCTGTTCAGACTGGTCACCTTTGGTGTATTGGTTTTCCTGAGTCTCACCATCCTGAGTTCCATCCTGAACTTCCTTTTCTGAGTCTGAGTCACTCCATTCATAGAAGGTGACTGACTTCTTCTTTTCAGGTTCAGTGGATGATTTGTCATTCTTTTTTAGGCTTAATCTGGTGATTCTCTTGGTCAGTTCTTCTGCATCATGTTCCTGTTTCTTCTGAACACATGTAGATTCATCAAAAACAACATGAGGTGTTTCCTCCACAATAAGGGTCCTACAGTTGTAAACTCTGAAAGCTTTACTAACTTCAGAATATCCTAAGAATATTCCTTCATCAGCTTTGCTATCAAATGTTTTCAACTGATCTTTACCATTATTGTGTATGAAACACTTGCAACCAAACACACGAAAGAAAGAACACAAGAGGCTTCCTTTCATTCCAAAGCTCGTATGGTGTTTTGCCTTGACTCTTGGTCAGCATGGATCTGTTTTGAGAATAGCATGCAGTGTTGACAGCTTCAGCCCAAAATCTTTTAGGAATCTCAGCTTCAGCTATCATGGTCCTTGCAGCTTCTTTTAAAGTCATGTTCCTTCTTTCAGCAACACCATTTTGTTGAGGGGTCCTTGCAGCTGATGTTTCATGAGTAATTCCACTTGCTGCACAATAATCAGATATAATATGGTTTATAAATTCAGTTCCTTTGTCAGATCTGATTTTGACCACACTCAGATTCTTTTCAATACTGAGCCTTTTCAGGAATCCGGGCAGCTTTATCTGAGTCTTTTTCTTACTGAGTAAGAATATGACCCAAGTATATCTTGAGTAGTCATCAACTGCCACGAGTGTATATTTCCTGCCATTAGTGCTCACTGGTGTTACTGGACCAAAAAGATCCATATGCAACAACTGAAGTATTCTCTCAGTAGAAACATCTACTTTGCTTTTAAATGATGCTTTAACTTGTTTTCCTTTTTGGCACGCATCACAAACATGTTCCTTACTGAACACTTCATTTGGCAACCCTCTCACAAGAGCTAATCTTGCAAGTTTATTCAGGGTTTTGAAATTCAGGTGATTCATTCTTTTATGCCATAACCAACTGGTATCTGTGGAACTTTTTGCAACCAAACATGTATCTTTAGGAGTTGAACTCCAATCAGCAAGATACACATTTCCTTTTCTTGTACCAGTTAGCAATATTTTCTGTGAGATATCATTTTTCACATAACATAAGTTCTTTGAGAACTCAACATTAAAACCCTTATCACAGAATTGGCTTATTGAAAGCAGATTATGCTTCAATCCAGATACATATGAAACACCATGGATATGAACCTGAATCGATTTCCAAAGTTCCATATCCTTCAGTCTGTCCCTTGGAGTTATCTCCAAATGTGATCTGAGGGCCTCTTTGTTCAACATAGTCACTGAGTATTTGCTTGAATCCTGTCATATGTCTTGAGTATCCACTGTCAAGATACCATACAGCAGGGGCGATTTCATCTCCACTCATCAGTGCTATGTGATCTTCAATCAGCCCAGTGCCCTTGTTTTTTTCCTGAAAAACAGATCAATTCTTAGGTACCCAATTTGTGTAGGGTCCTACCATGTTAGTTGTACCTTTCGGAATGCAAATCTGCCTGACAACTCTAATTACTTTAGAGTGGCTGATCTGTCTTCCATAAACATCTACATACACATTTACTACTCTTGGTGCCTTAGCAGTATCCAGTGCATGAGTGCTAGCCTTGGCATGAACATGAGCCTTAGAATTTTTCTTGGTACAGGCCTTTTGTTCATTTGCTTTGGCTTCTGTGCTGCTGGTCTGAATCGTTGCTGACTCGGGTTCAGGTAACCTTTACCATTAGGCAAGTGGGGCTTAGGTTGCCTGTACTGAAATTGGGGTCTTTCAGTACTCTGAGGACTTGGTCTCTTCAGTTGAAAATGTCTCTGCTGAGTGTTTTTCTTCTGAAGATTCCTCTGTTGGTTCAGTGCAGATCCTTTCAGGTTTGCATTCTTAGCCTGAGGCTTCGAAGTACTTGCCTGAAATTTTCCTACTGATTGGTCAGGTTTTCCAGCCTTCACCTGAGGTTTGGGCTTTCTTACCTGATCATTCAGTTTTACTGGAACCATAGGTCCTTTTCCCTTGTCTAAAACCTTGGGCATTTCTTCAGTTCGAAGTGTAGGTGACACTGGTTTAACAAAGATTGTCTTTTTGCTACTTGATGAAGCATTCGGATGACCTTGTGAGGTTCCCCCTGGAATGTATCCCAATCTAGATTTTATAGTGGCAGGTCTCTGATAACTCTGAATTTCATCTATTACTTTAGATGCAGTATTCAATCGAGTTAGTTTCTTCTGCGCACTATCCTTACATTTCTGTAGAGTTTCATGCTTCTCAGAGAGGTCATTGAACTTAGTTCTGATCAGCTGAATCTCTTCAGTGGATTTATCTAGCTTTTCAGTTAGGGTCACTATCAATTTCTCTTTTTCTGAGAGTTGTACTTTCAGAACATCCAGTTCATCAGTAGCTCCCATTAATTGAGAAGTGATTTCAGTATTGCTAGAGTCTTTCCACTTAAGATTTTCAGCCTTCAGTTCTTTGTTCGGCTCTTGAGTTTCATTTAGCAGTTCTTGTAAAACAGCATAGTCCTTCATCAGACTCTCAAAAGAATCCGTCAGGTCAAATTGACTGTTTACAGTTGAACTTGATAACTCTTGTGCTAGTGTAGGAGCAACAACAGAGAAAGAAGAGTTTACCTCCTCAACAGCCATTAGACAGAGGTCATCACTTTCACTGTCTGAGAATATTTCATCTGAAGAGCTAGATCCTTCCTCAGAATGTTCTTCTTCTGCAACCATGGCTTTCTTGCTAGAGAACTTCTTGTCTCTTTTAGCTTGTCTTTCTCTTCTCTCCTTAGCACTCAGGTCTGGACAATCATACTGGAAGTGACCTTTCTTTTGGCAGTTATAGCATCTGTTGGCATCATCATCCTAATCACTTTCTTCTTTAGACTTTGAGTCCTTCCTTTTGGATGAAGATCCTTCAGCTTTCAGATCCTTTCTCTTCTCAGTTGGTTTGTCCTCAGCTTTCTTTTGGTACCTGTGATTCCTGTAATAGTTTTTGTATTTTCCATATCGACTATTAAGTCTTTCAAACCTCCTTGCCATCAGTGCTAGCTTATCCTCAAGCTCATCCTGATTCTTAGCAAGGGAGTTCTCAGACTCTCTAGTTTTACAGGTTTTATCCTTGGCCTTGAAAGCCACATTTTTGCTAGATGATGAATCATCTTTGCTGTCAGCTTTCTTTGATTTCTTATCAATTACAAACTCATAAGCTTTTAGCTCAGAGAAGACTTGTTGGTACGGTATTGAATCAATGTTTTTGGTGTTTTCAATCACCACTGCATGAATATCCCATTTCTTAGAAAGACCTCTAAGAATTTTCAATGCCACTTCTCTGTGTGGATATCTCTTTCCAAGTGCATTCAGATCATTCATAATGCTAGTGAATCTGACTTCCAATTTGTCTATAGAATCACCTTCTTCCATTTCAAAACTATCAAACTTTCCAATGGCAACTGAAAGTTTGTTTTCCTTGATATGATCTGTGCCTTGGCACATTACGGCTAGTGTATCCCAAATTTCTTTAGCAGTATTACAATGAGAAATCATTCCCATCATACCATCATCAATTGTACTGTTTAGTGTGTCTTTGGCAATATAGTCTAGATTGATTAACTTCCTCTCCTCAGGAGTCAGTTGGTCATCAGACTTAGGAAATTCTGTCCTGGGATCATTTCTCTCATTTTATGTTCCTCTGGGATTCACCACAGTAAATTTGAATGGTCCTTCAGAGACCACTCTCCACATACGGTCATGTTTAGAATACAGGTGAGCCTACATTCTCAGTCTCCATAAATCATAGTTCTCTACTGAGAACATGGGAAGTTTCTTAGAAGACACTTTATCTGAGTCTTTTAAGAATTCAGCAAATAAGATCTGTTCAGATATACCACAAGTATTTTAGCAAATAAGACTTTGGTCAACAAAGCAGGTGGTCAAGTTGAACCACTGCTCTGATACCACTTGTTGGTCCCGGTGCAAATGAGTCTTACACGTGTATGGGGGGGAATACACGTGTTCAGTGATTTTAAAACTTTTCTTTACTGAGGTCAGCTTGGGTCAGGTTGTCCTGATGATTTGGTCCTGAGAAACACAAATCGCCCTGAGTAAAAGTCTACCTGAGACAGTGATCCTGAGTTTTCAGAGATCCTGAGTTTACCTCAGATAATCCCAACTGATCCTGAGTTTTCAGAGATCCTGAGCTGCTTGGATCAGATAACTAACTTCCTGAACCCTCAGAAGAGTAAGTTCAGTTTGGTATCTATCTGTTCTAGCTACTCAGATCTGCGGAATGGTTGGCCCTTAGTTTATACATGTTTTAAACTTTGCTAAAAACCTTCCTTTTTAATGGAATAGTGATTAGGTTGTGATTCAGTTCAGATGCAACTTCAGTTAATCAAAGAAAAACAGAAAGCAAAGAACACAGCAAGTTATAGTGGTTCAGAGACTCAAGCTCCTACGTCCACTCTCCCTGATCTCTTCAGAGAAATTCACTAATCACTTCCTAAGGTTTTCTGACTACCTCTGTAGTTTACTAACCTTTCTATTTTGAGCTTTCTGACTACCTCTGTAGTTTAACACAGACAAGCTTTCTGGCTATCCAAGATAGTTTACTCACTTCTTCTCTAGAGCTTTCTGACTACCTCCTTGTAGTTTACTAACTCTTTACAACTCCAATCTTACCAACAATCACACTCAAACTACCTTACAAAGGGTTTGGGGTTTCTTGGTTGGTTTCCAACTAGGATGAGATATCATTTACAATTAAGAACAATGAAAAGGCTAGGATATCTCGACTAAGCTTTGGATATATCTTATCAAGCTAGGCTTAGTGGAATGAGCTCTCTTCGATATAAATCTCAAGGGAAATTCTTGGGTTTTCGAGTGCTTCAACTTGCAATAATTAGTTTGAGCTCTTGAGTTGCTTATAAATTTCCCGTAACCTTCAATGTAGAGGGTCACAAGTATTTATAGGCAGGCACCAAGGTCACTCTTGAAAAAACTATCCGTTGGAAGAGATAGCTCCATGGTGTGTGATGAACGGCTATATTTAGGGTTTGAGACTCCCTAGCACGTTTTAGGTAAACTGCTTTTCATGTAGCTGGTCATCACTTTTTGCGATGGAACATAGTACTCTTGACATGTTTTTCATTGACACTGTCATTGTCGATGTCGATAATGTCTGATGTTGTCTTCTTCTTTTTGACTTTTGTCTCCAGTTAAAGGTAGACAAACACAACGGCTCTTTTTGGTTACATTTCTGAGTGATATAACCTTAACAACACTTTGTCTTAGTTCCTTTTGTCTGCATGAGAATGTTTTGGGCAATATCTATTTTTCTAAGGAATCGTGTTTTTTCTCGATATTGAATCCTTGAGATAGATATTTTTCGATTGCCTCGGAACATTCGGGGTTTATCTTGAGCATTTGATACATTCTTGAGTCTTGATAATTCTTGTGCCTTCGATATCCTCCGGTCTTGATCTTACATCTTACGTGTCTTGAGGTCTTGAGTCTTGAGTCTTGATGTCTTGAGTCTTGATGACTTACGAGTCTTCCGCAGATATACTAAGCGATATCTTGAGTCTTCATCTTTGAGTCTTGATTTCTCAGCGATTCTTGATATCTCGGTTTCTGCTTTGAGTCTTGATATCTCGATTTCTCACGAGTCTTGATTTCTCGGTTTCATCTTTGAACTTGAAACTTTAGTTTCATCTTGAAACTTGGTTTCTTGAAAACTTCTTGAGTCTTCAGAACCTATCCTGATCTATATCTGCTGACTATACATTTTGCAGATAACATCCTGAATACTCTAAAACTGAATCCTGACTCAACTATCAAGATTATCCTGAACATGTCATACTCAGGGGTTTTGGGATCTAATCAAAATCATTCTTTATTAAATTCATCTCCCAACAGGGCCGATTTGGGAATCGAGGCTACTTTTGGACTCCCCGAAGTAAAAGTTTTGGCGGGAGTTGACTTCAGTAAATGAGGGTTGATTAGAAGAAGACTGGAGGATAAAGTGTATCAAAAAAGAGGATCAGATAAGTGGCAAAGTGTTTCAAGCAAGAATCTGATCAGATGAGTGAGATATTGTTGGGAAATGCTTAAGGCAACCATCAGATAGGTCAACAAGTACCAGATCAGATCACTGTGGTAACTGGTTGATTACAATATCAATCAGTCAGATACGTTCACTTATTTATCCCTTTCTGAATACCTTACATGCGTTATTTAAATAATTTATTTTACTCTGTTCATGACGCATGCTCTGCAAAGCTTTTAATGCGGACTTGGGAAAATGTTTTCAAAACATTTTATTGCGATTTTTCGAGTCCGAAATAATAGAAGACTTCTTTTCTCAACCGTGCGATCAAAATAACTTAACTTACTGAACCCTCAGAAGAGTAAGTTCAGTTTGGTATCTATCTGTTCTAGCTACTCAGATGTGCGGAATGGTTGGCCCTTAGTTTATACACGTTTTAAGCTTTGCTAAAAACCTTCCTTTTTAATGGAATAGTGATTAGGCTGTGATTCAGTTCAGATGCAACTTCAGTGGATTGATTCCAACTGAATATCAGTGAAAATATGCTTTCAGTTTAAAGATATGCAACAGTTAATCAAAGCAAAACAGAAAGCAAAGAACACAGCAAGTTATAGTGGTTCAGAGACTCAAGCTCCTACGTCCACTCTCCCTGATCTCTTCAGAGAAATTCACTAACCACTTCCTAAGGTTTTCTGACTACCTCTGTAGTTTACTAACCTTTCTATTTTGAGCTTTCTGACTACCTCTGTAGTTTACTAACTCAAAACACACACAAGCTTTCTGACTATCCAAGATAGTTTACTCACTTCTTCTATAGAGCTTTCTGACTACCTCCTTGTAGTTTACTAACTCTTTACAACTCCAATCTTACCAACAATCACACTCAAACTACCTTACAAAGGGTTTGGGGTTTCTTGGTTGGTTTCCAACTAGGATGAGATATCCTTTACAATTAAGAACAATGCAAAGGCTAGGATATCTCGACTAAGCTTTGGATATATCTTATCAAGCTAGGCTTAGTGGAATGAGCTCTCTTCGATATAAAGCACTTGGGAAATTCTTGGGTTTTCGAGTGCTTCAACTTGCAATAATAAGTTTGAGCTTTTGAGTTGCTTACAAATTTCCCGTAACCTTCAATGTAGAGGTTCACAAGTATTTATAGGCAGGCACCAAGGTCACTCTTGAAAAAACTATCCGTTGGAAGAGATAGCTCCATGAGTTTCCTCTTATGGTGTGTGATGAACGACTATATTTAGGGTTTTTGACTCCCTAGCACGTTTTAGGTAAACCGCCATGTACCGGTCATCATCTTTTTGCGATGCGGAACATAGTACTCTTGACATGTTTGATGACTTTGTCATTGTCGATGTCGATAATGTACAATCTTTGTCTTCTTCTTTTTGACTTTTGTCTCCAGTTAAAGGTAGACAAACACAACGGCTCTTTTTGGTTACATCTCTGAGTGATATAACCTTAACAACACTTTGTCTTAGTTCCTTTTGTCTGCATGAGAATGTCTTGGGCAATATCTATTTTTCTAAGGAATCACAATTTTCTCGATATTGAATCCTTGGATAGATATTTTTGATTGCCTCGGAACATTGGTTTTATCTTGAGCATTTGATACATTCTTGAGTCTTGATAATTCTTGTGCCTTCGATATCCTCTAGTCTTGATCTTGATCTTACGTCTTACATGTCTTCAGGGTCTTCTGAGTCTTCAGAGTCTTCTTAGTCTTCTGAGTCTTGATGAATTACGAGTCTTCCGCGAGATATCTTGGCCGATATCTTGATCTTCATCTTGAGTCTTGATTTCTCACCGATTCTTGATATCTCGGTTTCACAATCGAGTCTTGATATCTCAATTTCTCCTTTGAGTCTTGGTTTCTCGATTTCATCTTTTGAAACTTGAAACTTCAGTTTCTTCAGAAACTTACAAAGTCTTCAGAACCAATCCTGATCTATATCTGCTGACTATGCATTTTGCAGATAACATCCTGAATACTCTAAAACTGAATCCTGACTCAACTATCAAGATTATCCTGAACATGTCATACTCAGGGGTTTTGGGATCTAATCAAAATCATTCTTTATTAAATTCATCTCCCAACAGTGCCGATTTGGGAATCGAGGCGACTTTTGGACTCCCCGAAGTAAAAGTTTTGGCGGGGAGTTGACTTCAGTAAATGAGGGTTGATTAGAAGAAGACTGGAGGATAAAGTGTATCAAAAAAGAGGATCAGATAAGTGGCAAAGTGTTTCAAGCAAGAATCTGATCAGATGAGTGAGATATTGTTGGGAAATGCTTAAGGCAACCATCAGATAGGTGAACAAGTACCAGATCAGATCACTGTGGTAACTGGTTGATTACAATATCAATCAGTCAGATACGTTTACTTATTTATCCCTTTCTGAATACCTTACATGCGTTATTTAAATAATTTATTTTACTCTGTTCATGACGCATGCTCTGCAAAGCTTTTAATGCGGACTTGGGAAAATGTTTTCAAAACGTTTTATTGCGATTTTTTGAGTCCGAAATAATAGAAGACTTCTTTTCTCAACCGTGCGATCAAAATACTTTTTGGCCGACTAATCTCAGCCACTGATTTCAAATCACGGATACTTGAGTACTTTGGAAAGTTGTGCAAAAAGGTTTTCCCTCGTTTTCTATAAAATCCAAATCTTTCTCAAAAAACCGCTTTCCACTACTTCTTCTTCTCAAAGTTCTTAAAAGATATTTTTTCAAAATCTTCAGAGAATTACTTTCGAGATCAATTGATTCTACTCTTTCGATTTCTAAATCTTTCGAATCAATTTCTGGTAATTTCTTGTTTAATTAATCGCATGATCTCAATTTCTCTTTGGTACCTAGGTTTACAAGTTGTGATTCTGTAATTTTTATAAGATCTAATCGCTTATTTGCTAAATTGATGCTAAACTACTAGTTTGACTGAATTTATTGAAATATCTTACTCAAACTAAACATCAATTTGCATATCGTACAGAAATGGCACATCTTGTTCCATGACCGGGCCAAGGGAAAAAGTTCTGCAACTTTGCATCGATGAAGAAAGACATCATTGATGAAAAATACGTAGTCTTCACCATCACCTCAGATCCGGAATCGCTGGAAATTCTGGAGTGCTTACGAGCGTGTGGACTTGAACGCTATTGCTCTACACATCAGAACATCGTCCACGCCCATGAAGCCCTGGAGTTTCTCTACAATTTACATAGGGATGAAGACAATGATGCTGACCTGATTTCTTCCATTGGCGGAATGGAAATTCGAGTGTCGAATGACGATCTCCAAAGGATATTTGGCCTAACTCGAGGAAGCATCAATCCAGAGACCTACACGTCTAATGTAGGAGAAAAGGGATTTCTTGAAGCCGAGCTATTGAGACCAGCAAATAAGGAGAACACGACGAACGTCAAAGCCTCCTATCTGAAGAGGAAATATCACTTTCTTCTTGAAATTGTTCAGAAGGTGATCATGTGCTCAACTTACAGCCTTGATGCGGTCACTTCATACAAGATAAGTGTCATGGCTGCAATAATCAAGAAGGCTTCATACATCGATTGGTTGGGTATGGTCAAAGCACGTCTACGAAAAGACTCCGGAAAGTTCGAACTGACCCAGAGCAATGAAGTGTGCTTATCTTCCAAGTGCTCATTCATACATAAAATATCTATCATTCTGTCAGATAAGCTGCCACAGAATTATGAATGGAATGAGAATGGAGCGAAGATATGCCAAGCAAAGCACAAGGCCATACTGGGCAAGGATGAGTCCCTACCTGGATAAGCTGACGAGGATCCGACTCCTTATGTGCCCAAACCCAAGGGAGAAAAGAAAGGAAAAGACAAGGCCACTGCATCGTCTGAAGTGCAGGAAAAGGTCATTCCAGATAAGAGGATGAAGAGGAAGGATCTGGCTAAGAAACCAGATGCTCAGCGGAAACGTCAGAAGAGAGTCTCATCTCCTCTAAAAACTGCTCCAAGTTCTGCCCAGCAAGTCAGCGGAATGAAGGATCTGATGCAAGTAAGATCAGACGAAGAGATAGCAGTCCGCTCTGAGCCAACTATCAGAGAAGTAAGGGAAGAGCAGATGATCGCAGCAGAAAGAGAGAAATCTGTCAGAGGGACAGAAGTGGAGCAATCTGAGGAAGAATCACCGTCTGATTCTCTGCCTCTCACCAAGATCTTCCAGAGAGCAAGATCGCCAAAGCCCACTTCCAAATCACCATCACCCTCTCCTCAAAAATCATCACCACCATCCTCTCCCCACAAAACCTTCTAACCCTCACCCTCACCTATCAGAACAACATCTCCCACACCACCAATCAATGAACCCGTTCAGGAAACTGAACACCCTCAACACGCTGAAAACGAACCTGAACTACAAACATCCTAATCCCTGGTCAAGTCTCAAGAACCTGAGAGATCCGACAAGCGAGTGTCCATCTCTCATAATCCCTTCAACACCAGAACAGTGCTTGCTTCACCTGCTCCAGAGAGCCCCATCATAAGGATAATGAAGCAACAGATCAAGGAGTATCTGCTGGATCTATGCCCTGAATTGGATCAACATCCTGGCATCCAGCAACAGATAGAAGAGATTGTGTTTTGGAGGTATATCAGACTGAAAAGTATTGAAGAATTTCTGATTCTCATGACTATTCTGGGATCAGACTTCTTTGTAGACTTGGAGATGAGGTGCTTAAACAATGCTGGGATTGAAAGTGCTGTTGAATTGGCATTTAACGATGATATCAGATGGCTAATTCACGAAAGGTTCGAAATTACTGATAACAGGGAGAAAACCGTTCAACCTCCTACAGATCATGAGGGAGCTGCCGATGAACCAAGAATGGGTGCTGCAGATGAGACCCGACTTGGCAAGGCTTCAACATCTGACCAGACTGCTACGATGAGCTCTGATACCCTAGATCATTATCTCAGAAGATTCAGGATGGGATCAAGACTGCATTTGAAGACAAATTCACAGCGCTCACAGCAGATCTGATGAAGCGATTTGAAGATGAGCAAGCAAAACTAGTTGACAAGGAACGAAGTCACACAGTTGGGATGAACAATGCCATCCTTGCTGAAGTAATGCAACTAGTAAATCCTCTTGCTGAGAAGCTCAAACTCCAGTCTGACAAACTCACAATTCAGACAGAGATGCTCAATCAGACACAGGTACTTTTGGAAAGTGTCTGGGCATCCTTGGACAAAACTAACACCCACTTGGATATGGGTTGGAAACATTTTCTAGCTTCTACAGAACGAGCAAGACAGGAAATCGAAACTGCTCTCAGATGCTTCTACACTCCTGCACCTTCTGCCACAGTTCAGATTACTCCTCTTGTTGTCGAGGAACTCAGACAGGAGATCTCACGGCAATTAACTTCTCTGAACCGCAAGATGTCAAACCTCTTTGATGAAACCAAAAAGGGGGAAGGAAAAGAGAATAAAGAGAAGGAAGAAAAACAGACTCAGACACAGTTGGTAACATTTTCATCTCTACCAAAAACCACTGTATCTGATTTTCCAGCCACACCATCTACCGATCTCGTTACTGAAATGAAAGAAACTGTGGAGCAACATAGTAAAGAGATCGCTGCGCAGAAAACTGCTCTTTCAGAGGTTACTGCCAGAGTTAACAAGATTGAAGACTTTTCTTCGTTCGTTCAGAAAATAATGGAAACTGATGATCAGGCCAAGAGCCTTGAACTCGCTAAGAAATTAGCTAAAGAAGATGAACAAGATGAACCTGAGCAGACTCTGGGGAGGAAGAAAGGCAAAGGCAAGATGATGAAAGCAACTGCAGAAGATCAGAGACAAGGCTAGTTATTCTCCACCAAAAGCCAGATGACTCCTGAACAAGTTCAAGAGCAGACAAGACAGAGAATAAGAGAGGCCGCCATCAAGAAGCAGAAGTTAGCAGAGGCTAAGGGACTGAACATTGCTTACATCCGAAGGAAAAGGAAGAACGAAGCTGCAGCAGAGGAGATTGCTTGGGAGAAGAATGCTCTTCCGGCAACTGTTAAAGGCATCCTCTGTGCACGACAAGATCTGCTTCCAAAATGGGATCAGATCAGAGGAGAATGGTTATGTGACGTCTACATCCTGGAGAAGATTCCAATTCACCAAGATCAGACTGAAAATGATGATGAATTCCGGAACTGGTTAGAAACAAAGTATCCAGACTTCTACCAGACAGTGATGAAAGAAGGCAAGATCATGTCACTAATACCAGAAGCTTCACCCTTTGAACTACTTCTTCCACCTTTGCGTCCAGACAACAAGCTAGATCCTGTTAAATTCAAGAATATCTACTATGGATTTCCTGAAAAAGGAGGGATCCATAGAAAAGAAGAGCTGGACAAACTAATGCAAAGGATGTACAAGATGTTTGGCATCCCCAAAGAACTGCGAATGTTCAAGTACACCTGAAGAAGACAACTTGGAATCAGATGATAGGTACGCTTTTCATGTATTCTACAATGCACACACCTATCTCATTGTCTTCTGAGGTATGTACTGTTTACATTATCTACATTTCCATTCATGGTATCTGTTTTTCTGATTAAGTGTTTTGATTCCATCAAAAAGGGGGAAATTGTTGGGAAATCTGTATTTTAGTTTTGATGGAAGTTCCAAAATGGGTTGTAATAGGACCAGTCAGACCTGTTAGCTGACTGATGACTTAGAATCAGATTAAGATGACCAGCTGAAATGTATAGATAGCTGATGTAAAAGATAGGTCACATATTGAGGGGGAACTCAATATGTATAGGTCAGGTCGAAGTATCAGATGACCCAGATAAGGTCATATGATCAGAAGACTAAGAACAAATCAGAATACAAGAAGTCAGAAGATCAGGTGAAGACAGTAGACACTGAAGACTCATATGAACCTGAAGACTCAGATGAACCTGAAGACTAAGATAGACACT
Organism: Stenogyne calaminthoides; assembly: GCA_037126765.1. NCBI lineage: Eukaryota > Viridiplantae > Streptophyta > Magnoliopsida > Lamiales > Lamiaceae > Stenogyne > Stenogyne calaminthoides. The sequence goes on along the minus strand of JBBCBC010000001.1, from coordinate 33,301,742 downwards.
AAAGACTCAGATAGACACTGAAGACTCAGATGAACCTGAAGACTCAGTAACAAACCTGAAGACTCAGTATGACTGAAGACACTGAGGCTCAGAGTCACCTGAAGATCAGAAGACTACCAGAAGACCTGAAGACCTACATTCAACGGAGTCTGCGTATTGAGCTAAGACAATATGCATCAGAAGACTCAAACAAGGTAGACTGATCAGTTACCTGATCAAGTCAGCTCACACCTGGTGACAATAAAAAAGATACACCAGACAAGACGAATCTTCTACAAAAAGGAATATCAATCGTCTAACGGACAAATTTCTGAAGTGCCACCTCGCGAAGCCAAGGAGAAAGCGACACGTGCAGAAAAAGAGCTGACAATGCAGGATACGACGCTGCAGACAAAAATGGCACTAATCATGCCTACGGCCACGCCGATAATCGGAGCACGTCACAATCATATCCTACAACCTACCTAATATAGCCCAAAATTTAAATTGCTCTCCAACTGCACTTTGATTTCGAGGTCTATAAAATGGGATTGTTCACGAAGACCAACAAGAGACAACTAGCAAGAACGAACACGGAGACACCGCAAAAGAAGCTAAAGCTACAGCAAAATCTCCGCTCAAAGAACACTATATTTGAAGATTATTCTTAGAGTGTTCATCCCATTAGTTCTTAGCAAGAAATCCTATCCACTAGCATTTTGGCTACCTAAAACACCAGGATAGATTTCCAGTTGGAACCCTCAAACATTCTTTACCCAAACGCAAGTTAGGTTAAGTTTGTTCCCGGAAGATCTCAGACTAGGGATTCTAGTTTTCTGATTTCTAGTTTGGTTGAGTGTGAACTCGATAAACATCTGTAGAGTGTGAACTCAATAAACATCTCGGCCATCCCTTGAGGGATATAAGTCCCGCAGGTTACATTTGTAGAGTGATAACTCAGTAAACATCTCGGCCATCCCGTGAGGGGTATAAGTCCCGCAGGTTAAGTTCGGTTAAGGTTCCCCTGTGTTAAGGGAAGAGTGGACGTAGGATGGGTTTTGTCTGAACCACTATAAAAAGTCTTGTGTTCATTTACTTGCTTTCTTATTGCTTTACAATATTCACACAACTGAGTTTAAAACAGCATACATATTCTAAGTTAAGCTCAGTCTGCACCAAGCAACTGATCTGATCCGGTTGACACTTTAGTCAGCTGGTTGAAAACTGACTTAAGAATCTGAATTGATAAAACTGGTTTTTCACACGGGTAAAAACAAGCTTCCGCACCACTCAGTTAAACTGACAGATATCAAACTGATCTGCCCTCAGGCACTCAGTAAGATTGAACATCAGTCTAAACTGATACACTAGCACTCTGATCGGGTAATCTACAAATCACACCTAATCCGCACGAAAAGTTTTGGAAGTCTATTCACCCCTCCCCTCTAGACTTCCACCCTCACAAAACCCGTTCGGGACCTACAGCAAGTGTGTCCCATATTTCTTTAGCAGTTTCGCAATGAGAAATCATCCCCATAACACCATCATTAATAGTGTTGTATAGAGTATCTTTAGCATTATAGTCTAAGTTGACTAACTTTCTCTCATCAGGAGTAAGTTGGTCATTAGACTTAGGAAATTCATCTCTGGGATCATCTCTCTCAGCATCAGTAATTCTGGGATTCACAACAGTGTACTTAAATGGTCCTTGAGAGACCAATCTCCACATTCTTTCATGCTTAGAATACAAATGAACTTGCATTCTCGATCTTCATAGGTCATAGTTCTCAACAGAGAACATAGGAAGTTTCTTAGAAGGCATGATGAATGAGCCTTGTAAGATATCAGCAGGAAGATCTATTCAGTAGACCACCAAAGTCTTTTAGCAAACAAGACTATGGATACCAAAGCAAGTGGTCAAAATGAACCACTGCTCTGATACCACTTGTTGGTCCCAGTGTAACGAGTCTTACAAGTGTATGGGAGGGAATACACGTGTTCAGTGATTTTTAAAAATTTTCTTTACTGAAATCAGTAGGGTCAGGATGTTCTGAGAATTGGGCCTGAGAAGCACAGATTGTCCAGAGTCAAATTCTCTTGAGACAGTGATCCTGACCAGCTTTCAATAGCTTCAGATTAGCCCAACTGATTCTGAGATTTTATCAGAGTCCTAAGAAGCTTGGATCAGATAACTATCATACTGAATACTCAGTAGAGTTTGTTAAGTTTGGTAATTATATGTTCTAGCTTATCAAGGGTGCGGAATGTGTTGGCCCTAAGTTTATACTCGTTTTATCTTGCTGAAAATCTTTTCTTTAGTAAATCAGTGGTTAAGGCTTGTGATCAATTCAATGCAGGTTCAGTGAATTGATTCCAACTGAATATCGGGAAGATCAGTATGCTTTCAGTGAAAATATGCAACAGTTAAAATGCATAACATAAAGCAAACAACACCGCAAATTATAGTGGTTAAGAGGCAAAGCTCCTACGTCCACTCTCTCTGATCCTCAGAGAAATTCCTTAACACACTACTATAACTTCCTAAAACTTTCAGACTGAACTCAGCAGCTTACTAACTTTCTACAATGAGTTTTCTGGCTGACTACTGCAGCTTACTAACCCAACACACACAAGCTTTAAGACTGTCTCAAACAACTTACTAACTTCTCCTCTAGAGTTTTCTGGCTGAACTCAACTGCAGCTTACTCACTCTTTACAACTCTTACTCTCCAACAATCACACACTCAAACTACCTAAACAATAGGGTTTGGGGTTTGGTTGGTTTCCAACTAAGGTGAGATATTCTCTGACAATAAGAACAGATTCAAAGGTCAGGATATCTCTTACTAAGCTTTGGATATATAACAATACTAGGCTTAGTGAATGAGCTCTCTTCAATGTGAAACACTTGGGAAATCTTAGGTTTTTCGAGTGCTTCAATTTGCAAGAATATGAATGAGCTCTGGAGTTGCTTGTTTTCCCGTAACCTTGAAATGGTGAAGGTTACTGGTATTTATAGGCAACTCGATAAGGTTACTCTTGAAAAACTATCCGTTGAAAGAGATAGCATCAAGGGTTTTCTCTTTTGGTTATTGGTGAACGACTATTTCTAGGGTTTGAACACACCCTTGCATGTTTTAGGATATATGCAGCCACGTAGCCAATCACCAATTTCTGTGAACTGGAAGATATCAGCTCTGACATATCTTCAGTGAGATGTCGCTTTCAGTGTCAGTAAAGTACGTTGTTGTTGCCTCTTCATTGGTTGAAATCTTCCTTTGAACAGAGACAAACAAAACGGCTCCTTATAGGTCAACCTTACTGAGCTGATATGTTCCTTAATATCCTTGAATGTCTAACATTCTGTTTGTTTGTACTAAGAATGAACATAACACTATTTCATCAAAATAACTGTTCAAGGTCTTTTTGTTCACTACAACAATCTTCCGGATCTTTGGTCTTCAGGATCTTTTGTCTTCAGTGTTGGGATATTTTAGTTTTGATGAATTATGCCAAAATATTATCAACTTGTGTTATTTAAGTTAATCTACAGGTAACAAGTTGAGGGGGAACTGATCAAGATAAAACGAGACTGATGATTTTCGGACTAGATCAGAAAACAGGCAGAAACTGAACTGATGTGCAGGATTTGAACTGCTGTGCAGTATCTGATCTACTGTGCAGTATCTGATCTACTGTGCAGTATTTGAACTGATGTGCAGTATCAGATCAGCTGTGCAGTATCAGATCAGCTGTGCAGTATTTGATCTGCTGTGCAGAATCAGATCAACTGATGTTGAACTGATGCGATCGATCTTTGAATCGATCTGATCTTGATCTTTGAAGTGATGTAATCTTGATATCTTTGAATCGATCAGATCTTGATATCTTTGAATCGATGCGATCATCGATCTTGAATCTTTGAAGATCGATCTTGATCTTGAATCTTTGAAAGATCGATCTTGAATCGATGCGTCTGCATTGCACCGGACCAATCTGCAGAGCGATTTCAAGAACCGAATCTGCATACCAGATCTGACGAGCTGATCAGATCCGTTAGACACACAAAAACAGCTAGTAAATGAGAAGATAACAACACATATATGGATGTGACATAAAACTGCAAACAACAGTGCAATAGGACAAAAGAAAAGCTGGAAGATTATTAGTATGGATTTGAATATTACTCTCCAACGGTAATATTCAAATCCACACTATAAATACATTGCACTATCTTCAAAAGAAGACAATGGAGAATCTGCAAAGTGAAGATTAAAAGCCAAATATTCAAGCAACTCCATTCAAGAACACAGAGCATTAAATATCCAAATTTACCCAAGAGTGTTCTACCCTAGATCTAAGCACAAATGCCATATCCTAAGCTTAGAGAGATTTTCTCATCCTTAGCATCGAGGCTAAACAAATGTAAGGGAAAATCTCAACCTAGTTGGAAACCAAACAAACCTTACCCAAATCAGTTTGATAGGATAAGTTTGTAGGTGAGTGTGAACTCGGTAAACATCTAGCAATCCCGAAAGGGAGGGTAGGCAATCCCGTGAGGGAGATAAGTCCCGTTTGAGTGTGAACTCGGTAAACATCTATAGGCGATCCCGTGAGGGTGATAAGTCTCAATTGAGTGTGAACTCGGTAAACATCTGTTGGGTGTTGGACTAACACGTTAAACTAAGTCCAGTTGGTTAAGTAGGTGCCCCTGATGATAGGGAAGAGTGGATGTAGGAGTTGGACTCCGAACCACTATAAAATCGTGTGTTCTTTACTGCTTTATGTTCTTACTTGCCATATGCATTTGATTATAAGCAAAACACAACACTTGAGCTTAAAACGCAAAAATTCAGTAATCACTCTGCCCTCACCCCTGTTTTATATGCATTACACGATTTTTCCTCATTTCATGGGTTTTTCACCGGGACCATCAATTGGTATCAAAGCGGGAGTTCAAAAGTTCACTAGATTTTAATGTGAACACCTGAACTGATCTTTTTTGTTAAAACCCATTTAGTTTAAAATGCATAAATTTTAAAATTCATGGAGGTTGACAATCATCTTCTCATTTTTAAAATGCATACAACATTCTTCATCATTTCACTTGTTTAACTAACACCGTTTTTCTCGTATATATTTTTTTATTGTTAGTTAGTTAGTTTTGGCATCATTATCAAAAATGGGGAAATTGTTGGGATATTTTAGTTTTGATGAATTATGCCAAAATATTATCAACTTGTGTTATTTAAGTTAATCTACAGGTAACAAGTTGAGGGGGAACTGATCAAGATAAGAGGAGATGATTTTTTTGACTAGATCGGAAAATAAAAGTAAAACAATCGATGTCGCGATTTGAACTCGTTCAAAGATTCGATCTCTTTGTCTTGATATCGATCTCGCTGTCAAGATATTTGAATGATGTCGCGAGAATCGGATCGGTAAGATATCGATATCTTTGTCGCGATGTCGGATCACCATCTCGATTTGATCACCGTCTCTTGAATCGGATCAGATCATCAAGATATTTGATCACCGTCGCGTAATCGAGATCAACTGATGCTAAAAGATAAAGATCGATGCGAATCGATACAAGATTAATGTCTGAATCGATCTTTGAAGATCTGATATGCCGAATCTTTGCAAGATCGATGATCTTTGAATCGATCACGAAGATGATATCTTTGAAGTGATGCAAGATCGATGATCTTTGAACGATGCAAAGATCTTGATATCTTTGATGCGAAGATGATCTTGAATCTTTGGCAGATCAGATCGCACCGAATCCAGACCAAGACCCGGATAGAAAGGTTTTCAAAGAGACCAGAAATCGCATACGAGATCCGACGAAATGACGATCAGATCCGTTAGACACACAAAAACAGCTGGTAAATGAAAGATAACAACACATATATGGATGTGACATAAAAAGTTTGCAAACAACGGTCTGAATAGGACAAAGAAAAAGTTTGGAAGATTATTAGTATGGATTTGAATATTACGCTCCAACGGTAATATTCAAATCCACACTATAAATACATTGCACTATCTTCAAAAGAAGACAATGGAGAATCTGCAAAGTGAAGATTAAAAGTCAAATATTCAAGCAACTCCATTCAAGAACACAGAGCATTAAATATCCAAATTTACCCAAGAGTGTTCTACCCTAGATCTAAGCACAAATGCCATATCCTAAGCTTAGAGAGATTTTCTCATCCTTAGCATAGAGGCTAAACAAATGTAAGGGAAAATCTCAACCTAGTTGGAAACCAAACAAAACTTACCCAAATCAGTTTGATAGGATAAGTTTGTAGGTGAGTGTGAACTTCGGTAAACATCTAGCAATCCCCGGGAGGGGTAGGCAATCCCGTGAGGGAGATAAGTCCCGTTTGAGTGTGAACTCGGTAAACATCTATAGGCGATCTCGTGAGGGTGATAAGTCCCGTTTGAGTGTGAACTCGGTAAACATTTGTTGGGTGTTGGACTAACACGCTAAACTAAGTCCAGTTGGTTAAGTAGGTGCCCCGGATGATAGGGAAGAGTGGATGTAGGAGTTGGACTCCGAACCACTACAAAATCGTGTGTTCTTTACTGCTTTAAGTTTTTACTTGCCATATGCATTTGATTATAAGCAAAACACAACACACTTGAGCTTAAAACGCAAAAATTCAGGAATCACTCTGCCCTCACCCCTGTTTTATATGCATTACACGATTTTTCCTCATTTCATGGGTTTTTCACCGGGACCATCAATTTGTATCAAAGCGGGAGTTCAAAAGTTCACTAGATTTTAATGTGAACACCTGAACTGATTTTTTTTGTTAAAACCCATTTAGTTTAAAATGCATAAATTTTAAAATTCATGGAGGTTGACAATCATCTTCTCATTTTTAAAATGCATACAACATTCTTCATCATTTCACTTGTTTAACTAACACCATTTTTCTCGTATATATTTTTTTATTGTTAGTCAGTTAGTTTTGGCATCATTATCAAAAAGGGAGAAATTGTTGGGATATTTTAGTTTTGATGAATTATGCCAAAATATTATCAACTTGTGTTATTTAAGTTAATCTACAGGTAACAAGTTGAGGGGGAACTGATCAAGATAAGACGAGACTGATTTTCGGACTAGATCAGAAAATAAATGAAACCGAATCGATGTGCAAGATTTGAACTGTTGTTCAAGATGCTCGATCTATTTGTCTGATATCGTCTATTTGTCAAGATTTGAACCCGATGTGCGATGTCGAGATCAAGCTGTCTTGATATCGATCACCAGCGATGATTTGATCATCATGCGATCGGATCGGTATGTAAGATTTTGATCTGTTTGCGAAATCAAATCAATCGATCTTAAACCGATCAAGATCGATCTTTGAATCGATATATCTTGATCTTTGAACTAATCGATGCAAGATTAATATGTTAAATCGATCTGATCTCGATCTTTGAATCGATCAAGATCTTGATATCTTTGAATCGATCAAGATCTTGATCTTTGATCGATGCAAGATCTTGATATGTTGAATCGATCAAGATCGATCTTTGAATCGATCACAGATCAGACCGGACCGTAAATCTGCGGACGATTTCAAAGAGAGCAGATTTTAGCAGACCAGAAATCTGCATACCAGATCTGACGAGCTGATCAGATCCGTTAGACACACAAAAACAGCTGGTAAATGAGAAGATAACAACACATATATGGATGTGACATAAAGCTGCGAACAACAGTGCAATAGGACAAAGAAAAGCTGGAAGATTATTAGTATGGATTTGAATATTACTGTCCAACGGTAATATTCAAATCCACACTATAAATACATTGCACTATCTTCAAAAGAAGACAATGGAGAATCTGCAAAGTGAAGATTAAAAGCCAAATATTCAAGCAACTCCATTCAAGAACACAGAGCATTAAATATCCAAATTTACCCAAGAGTGTTCTACCCTAGATCTAAGCACAAATGCCATATCCTAAGCTTAGAGAGATTTTATCATCCTTAGCATCGAGGCTAAACAAATGTAAGGGAAAATCTCAACCTAGTTGGAAACCAAATAAACCTTACCCAAATCAGTTTGATAGGATAAGTTTGTAGGTGAGTGTGAACTCGGTAAACATCTAGCAATCCCGAAAGGGAGGGTAGGCAATCCCGTGAGGGAGATAAGTCCAATTTGAGTGTGAACTCGGTAAACATCTATAGGCGATCCTGTGAGGGTGATAAGTCTCGTTTGAGTGTGAACTCGGTAAACATCTGTTGGGTGTTGGACTAACACATTAAACTAAGTCCAGTTGGTTAAGTAGGTGCCCCTGATGATAGGGAAGAGTGGATGTAGGAGTTGGATTCCGAACCACTATAAAATCGTGTGTTCTTTACTGCTTTATGTTCTTACTTGCCATATGCATTTGATTATAAGCAAAACACAACACTTGAGCTTAAAACGCAAAAATTCAGGAATCACTCTGCCCTCACCCCTGTTTTATATGCATTACACGATTTTTCCGCATTTCATGGGTTTTTCACCGGGACCATCATTCAGTATACTTTTGTTTTCAGTATACTTTTGTCTTCAGTATACTTTTGTTTTCAGTATACTTATGTTTCAGGGACTTTTAGTCTTTTGGGAATTCTCTGAGCTCCTTAGAAATATCTGAGTTCTTCAGTATAATAAAACTAAAACATAATTTCTCCAGGTATGCCTCTCTTCCTTTAAATTCTTATTTTTCCCTATGCCTCTCGTCCCTTACAATTGTTAATATAGCAATGGTTTTTATATGATTTCCCTTGCGCCTCTCGTCCCTTACAATTGTGATTGGTATGAATACAGAGGGTAGTATATCAGGGATTTCGGTAATTAATGTAAGACAATTGTTCATTGATTTATATATTGGTAAGGCTTGAATTTTATATATACATAAGAATTTCAAGAATAGCAGTAGAAAAATGAGAAGTATTTTGTAGCATAAAAAATGTTGATACATTGCCTAGTTGTCTCCATCACGTTTGGACAATCTTAGTGTGTAGTGAAGCAAGTTTATACCCGTGTGAAAAACCCGTTTATAAAAAATCAGATTCCGAAGCTGTTTTCAATCAGATGACTATGGAGTCAATCTGATCAGATCAGTAGCTTGGTGCTAGTTGATCCTAACTCTGAATATGTATGCAGATTTAATCAAGTTATGTGCAATAGTGTAAAGCAGTTAATAAAGCTCTAACTCAACCGGTCCCGGAAATCAAAACTAGAAACTCTAGTCTGAAATCTTGCTAAACAAACTTAACCTAACTTTGGGTTTTGGGTAAGATTTGTTGTTTGTTCCAACTTTGAAATCTTTCCTAGTATTTAAGTAGCCTAACAAGTTGAGGATAAGATTTCTGTGCTAAGAACTATGGGATGAACACTTAGAAAATAATCTTCAAGGTTGTGTTCTTCGTGCGGAAATTTTGCTGTAGTATGAGCTTCTTGATAATTTCCGTGTCTTCACTCTGAAGAGTAATCCCATATTTTTAGACCTCGAAATCAAAGAGCCGTTGGAGAGCAAATTGAATTTCTAGTTATATTTGGTAGGTTTCCAGGTACGGCATGGCCGAAAGCGTATATGTCATTTTTCTAGCCGTTTGACTATGCTGCGCCGAAATCCGTAGTGTCAGCTCAGGTCATACGTGTCTTGTTCTTATTGGTTAACAAGTACATCATATCAGAGTTTGTTCACCAACTAAAGTTGACATTCTTCTTATTCAGATCAACAACGTTATGACTTGGTGAAACATCAATTACCACCTGGTGTGAGCTGACCTGATCAGTTACAACTGATCTGTCTACCTGATAGAGTCTTCTGGTGCCAGTTGTCTTAGCTCAACTAGCAGACTCGGAAGTCATCTGATCTTCAGGACTTCTGAATTTGAGCTTCATGACTTCACCTGATTATCTGACTTTATAAGATCGTCTGATCTTCTGTTCTTCCCTTGCCTTCTGGCCTGTCGGACTTCAGCTGATCTTTTGTTCTTCTGATCTGACCTATACATATTGAGTTCCCCCTCAATATGTGACCTATCTTATACATCAGTTGTTCTATACAATAAGTATCAACTGGTCATCTTATAACTGGTATTAAAAACATCAGTCAGCTAACAGGTCTGACTGGTCCTATTACATGTGTTTTAGAACATTCATCGAAACTCTAAATTTCCCAACAATTTCCCCCTTTTTGATGAAACCAAAACACTTGAGAAACCAACTCAGATGATAAATATAAAACAGTAAAGAACATATAATCAGAAGACAATGAGATTTTGTCTTAGGATCAGAAAAAGAATAAACTTTTCATTCATCAGATTTATCGATTACATATTACATCAGAAAAATTTGGGTTTAAATTCAGCTGATCCTAAACAGTCTTCTGATCTTTAATCTCTTGGCTTATATACCTCTGGCATTTCTTGTTGATCCTGAGGAATGTTGAATATCCGGTATAGCTTCCATTTGACATCATTGATCTGCTGAGGATCAGTTATGCGAGCTTTGTTCAGGATGTCAAAATAGAACCTTTGAAATGCCAGTCTGTCAAATGAGCCATCTGCCTTCTTCGAGTAGTCCATCATGTCATACTCTTGACGAGATATTCTCACATTGATTACGCTGGCCTCATTTTCCAGATATTTCAGAAAATCTGGGTGCTTGTTCTCCAACCAGTTGAGAAATTATGCATCTGGTGATTCTTCTTGTGGCACTAGGTCCATAACAAATGCATCCAGAAGCCATTCACTTCTGATCTTATTCCATTCCTCGAACCTATCAGCATGTGCAGCAGTTTTCGGAATGATTTCATCAACTCTTGCTGGCAACTGAGGTTCTGGCCCAGATTTTCCGGCTTTGCCTTTCTTCGCCCTCGATCTGTATTTCTTTTTCAGATCTTCTGCCTCTGCCAATTTTTCTGCTCTTCTTTCTTCTTCACTAATTTGAGCTTCTTCAGCAATCTACTCCTTAATCAGTCGAGGTTCTTCAGCAATCTGCTCCTTAGACAGTTTCTCAGCCAGTTCCTTATCGGCCTGTATCTAGCTAGCTGTGTTTCTCGTGACTCCCTTAGTCTGAGTGGCTGGTACAGGTTTTGATGTCCCAGGACCCGCAGCTAACTTTCTTGCCTTTGACTTCTCCATCTTCCCAGAAATTTCATTAGCAAACAGATCCAGATGGTCTAGTCTCTGGCTATAGGATTCAACTGTCTGAATCAGTTCTTCTGTTGTTCTGATGAAGTTAGTTGGTGTCTCAACCTGTCCTTCCCCCTTTTTGGTTTGATCAAAAAGAGCATTGAGGTGGGAAGTCAGAGATCCAAAGTTGACTGATATGGCCTTGTTAAGATCTTCAACAGATAAACCTTTAGCTTGAGTAGATAGATTTTGAATCTTTGAGATCAACTCAGTCTTGACAGATTCAACGGCAGTAGAGAGGGTAAGAATGAGTTTATCAAGTTTTTTTTCAGTCATTTCAAGCTTTTCAGTGACCATTAGAATAGAAACTTCTTGTTGATCAACCTGGACTAGCTTGTCGTCAACTGTCTTCTTAAATTCAGCAGTCAAGTTGGTCACGGTTTGAGAGAACTGATCTTTGATTGCTTCAATCTGGGAAATAGTCAATTCTCGTTGATCTGTTATCTCTTTGAGGCCAATTTGCAACACTCCCTCAACTTCTTCTTTCAGAAGATCTTTAAAACAAGATCTGATCTCCTGAAGTTGATCAGTGGTGATGTGTGTTGCAGGAATATTTTGCATCACCTGATCATTTCCAGTTGTTTGCGCCTCCAGTGGCTGGTCATGAACTGCAGCACCAGTTCTACTATCATCGGCAACTCCCACATCCTTCATAGGATCATCTTCCTTAGGAGTTTCTTCAGCAGTCTCCAGTTCAACTTGTTCAATTATTCCCAGCTTTCTGTGGATCAGAGCTTTGATCGCTTCAGCAGTTATCAGTTCAGCTGGTGATCCTACCTGAGCAGATTTCTTCATGTCGAAATCAAAATCTGCGAATGCATCAGCACCTCCCATCTGTTCAATAATGATCATGAAATCTGAGAAGTTCTTCCAACAGAGATCTTTCCAGGTGAGGATCTCCATTACATCTTCCCGAATAACAGGATGGGCTTCCAACTCTGGATACAACTCATCAATATCGCGTTCAATTCTCATTCTGACCATTTTCCCGGTGATGGTCTTGGATGATCTGGACTCAGGAATCACCTGTTCAGATCGATCAGGTTCCAGTTGATGAGATGTAGAGGGTTCTGGTGGCGTCTGAGTAGCTGGATATTGGCTGATTGGCGGAATCTGCAGAGTTTCTGCGTCTGGTTCTGCAGCAGGTGATCTTACTGGTTCGCGAACTGGTGAAATTTCAGGTTCGTGAGCAGGTGAAGGAGAAGGAGAGATATGCTCAGCAGCTAGAAGTCTGAGTGGTGAATCAGCGCGAGATTGAGGTGAAGGAGATTGTTCGTCCCTTGCTCTTCCCTCAGATTGTTCTGGCGAGCTCTCAACTTGAGAAACCTGCCTATCTGGTGTTCCAGCAGATCTTTGCTGCACATCAGGTTGATCTGGAACTCCTTCTTCATCTGACTCGTCTTCCAGAAAAAGAGTCATGGCGGCCTATTTTACCTTCTCCTGAGCCTTTACCAGTTTTCTCGTCTTCTTTTGAGGAGCATCAGTTGCAGACGTAGCTGCCTCCTTGTTCTTCCCTTTCTTAGTCTTAGGGGGGGTGGGCCGCATATCATCATCTGATGGCCCATAGATGACAGAAGTGTTAGAGAGAAAAGCCTTGTAGGACTTCAGTCCGTTCTGATCTCATTCAACATTGGGCATCTTGTCCTTCAGAATGACTGCAACCTTGTTGAGATTGCTGATTCTCTTCTTCAGATAGACTTGTATCTGTTAACTAACTCCAAACTTGTCATGTTCTTGGAGCAGAATAGCCTTCAGAAAACCATCTGGGCTGAACGAGATATCCATGATTGTTTTTGACAGAATGTTAAACAACAGACGGTATTTCCTTTTCAACATAGGCCTGACAAATCCTACGGTCTGGTGTTTATCAGCCTCTCTGAAGAGTTCATTCCTGATCAGTTCATCTTCATTCTCCCTGTAGTGAGCAGGAGAGATTTTTCCTTTGGGCAGGTTGAACAGGCGAAGATATATCATCATTTGTAAGTCTGATCTCCTCTCCATTTACTGAAGATATCAGTTCGTGTCAAGGATTCTCCTCGTCAACCTTCAAATTCCTCAAGAATTCCAGTGCTTCATACGGCATTACTGGATTGCAGTGAGCAGCACAGTATTTTTCGAGACCACCCTTCCTCAGAATTTGTTCCACCTCCATTGATTCTAGATCCCGTGTAACACCAAACCTTACAAATTTGACTTCAACAATTTTGGTTGCCAAATCCGCATAGTTACACATAATTTTGCCCATTCCATGAGTGGCCATCTACAATAAGATAGACTCGATTAAAATTTGTGCATAACCATAAAGATATCATATATTGATTATCAGACCTATTTTCAGGCCTAGTAATCGATGAATACATACGGATATCAAGAAATGATAAGGCATAACACAGGATAACATAAATAGGTGTAATCTATATGATCAATGGATTTTAGGAAAGTAATTCATCAAATAACCAGAAATTACCAGATTCTGCTTTTCGATTTTGAAACAGGTTGAATCGTAAGAACACTTTGAAGCGCATAAAGGTAATTGTGAGTTTGCAGAGAATAAATCGCAAGAATTTTTGAGAAAAGTATTCTAGTAGGGTTTTGATGAAGATTATAAAAAGGAAGGAGGGAAAATCGAGACTAGAAGATCAAACGTTTGAAAAGGATAAACGATCTAGATTGAGCGGTTTTGATCGTGTGGTCAGGATATGAACGCGCGATTGCCTTTTGAATTTAAAAACACATTTTGTGGCATTTAATACATATACCCTACGTCCGCATTAAATACTTTGCAGGGTATGCGTCACAAAAGTATGTGTACAGTAAAGGCAAATATTATCAGATAATTTCAGATATGTAAATAGTAAACAAGGAAACAGAATTGCGTATCTGGTTGACTGATATTGTAATCAGTCAATACCACTTGAAGTCTGTCTGTACCACATGTTGATCTTAGTTTTCTGCCTAACCCTTATAATTTCCCAACTGTCCCTTTTAACTGATCTGCTCCACTTTGGTCTGATATTCCCTTTTCTGATCCTCCCTGATCAGTTGAAGTTCCCCCTTCAACTGTTATTTTTGATTACTTATTGACTGATTTATCTGATTTGTTGAGGTATCATTCTCAACTGATCTTCCTCATCTGATCAGTCTCTTATCTAATCAGATTTAAGTTGACCTAATCTGATTCTACTCAGACAAGTCAATTCTTGGAATAAGTGTTACCGCCAAAACTTAGTCTTGGAAAATCGAAGATTCGTCTCGATTCACTAAGTCGTCACAATTTGACATTTGTAATAATAGTTTGGATACTTTGGGATATCAATCACCGTAAGCTTATCCAATCATCAGTCGCGTGTTTCCTACGCGCTGTCCTTGTGGTGCAGATTTCTCTTAAGGGTCTTGACAAATTAAATTTGCACCTATACCCCTGCTTTTCTTCTATAAAAGGATCTGGGGTTTTAGGCAAACAACACAACATAAACCATTCATCTTCTATATTTAGCTTATACTCCATGTTTTCCGATGAACCCTTATTTCCGGTGAAACTTCCGACAAAAACCTTTAACCCTTTTCAAATGAATTCAGCTTCTCAAATCAACCCTGTGCGTCCCTTATTACTGCTTTCGTCATCATCGAGGATTACGCATACAATTATTGACAAGCTTCTCTACCACCGAGGCGGCGGATCTGCTATAGCAAATGAGAAGACACTTCTCCTAACCGTATGCACCTTGTGTGCCTATCGAGATGACGAAATTAGCATCAACAGACTCAGTCTGATACAAAACATGAGTTTGGTATCCGATCTTGATCAGATAACAACTGATCATCGTATATCAAACTCAATATTTGCATGCGACACTTGTGGCCATATGGTCTTTGGACCACATCTTTGGCACTTGTGTCCCATTTAACAGCTGGAGAGCCCATTGATTTTAGGACTAGGGGCTCCTGGCTTAGAAATCCTTCAATGCCGCTCTCGCTCCTCACTCCTAAGCTCTGAGGGTGGCTTAGGATTATTTCAAAGCCTCTCACACCCCTTTTAGGGTTAAGTGGGGGAAAATGGGAGCATCAGGCTTTAAAAAATTTAAAGCCTCTCTCACCCCCTTCTAGGGTTAGGCTTAGGGTTTACGGTTTATGGTTTATGTTCTGACCTCCGGGTCCTTTTGTACTTGTAACTTGTAATGTAAATCTGACCTCCGGGTCTTTATCAATGAAATTTTTTATTATTCCACTGTTGTGTATTTTATGTTTCCTTATGCGGTTGAAGCTTTAATCTTATGTAACTTGCTTGTTGAACATTAGCTTAATCGACTTACAAAGTATGAAACAACCAAACTGATCAGTTCCTTTAATCTGATAATTATTTAATCTGATCAGTTCCTTGACTAATCTTCTGATCAGTTGAGATACCTAACTCAACTGATTCCTCTTAACCTGGTTAGTCTCTTAACCAGCTGGTTCTGGAGATCAGTCCACCAAACATTTCTGGTGCATTTTCTCCAAGATCCAGAAGCCCTAGCTCATTGCATAAATCTCTGAATCTGATCTCAGCTAGTGGCTTGGTTAAAATATCAGCTTTCTGTTTATCAATGTGGATCTTTTCCATTCTGATATTCTTCTTTTCAACATGATCTCTTATAAAATGGTGTCTGACATCCACATGCTTGCATCTTGTATGTAGATTAGGATTCTGAGTGATTGCAATAGCACTATTACTGTCACAGAATATAGGTACGTTCTTAGCTACAATGTTATAATCCCTCAGCTGCTGACTAAGCTTGCAACTGATGTCTGCTTCTTTGAAAACCACGAGATCAGTTTACTACCTAAAAACTGACATGTACCTGAGGTTGACTTCCTGTCAATTTTGCAACCTCCGTAATCAGAATCAGAATACCCACTGAGCTCTAGATTATCATCTGATGGGTAAAATAAACCAAGGTTTACTGTCCCCTTCATATACTTAAGAATCCGCTTAGCTGCTTCCAGGTGGCTTTGCATTGGATTTGCCTGAAATCTGGCACATACACCTACTGCAAAAGTGATATATGGTCTGCTGGCAGTCAGGTATAGTAAAGACCCAATGAGAGCCATATATTCTTTCTGATTAGTTTTCTGACCATTCTCATCTGGATCCATCTTGAATCCAGTCATCATAGGAATTCTGGCTTCCTTACAGTTTTGAACTCCAACATAGCCAATAAACTCCTAGTGTACTTCGTCTGGCAGATGAATATCCCTTCTGTACTTTGCTTAACTTGTAGATCTAGAAAGTAACTCATCTGACCCATCATGGACATCTAGAACTTCCCTTGCATTAGCTTGCTGAATTTATCACATAAACTCTTGTTGGGAGATCCGAAGATGATGTCATCCACATAAATCTAAACCATCAGAATATCTTCTCCATCTTCTATTCTGAATAAGGTTCTGTCCACTATTCCTTTAGTGAAACCACTGTCTATCAAGAACTGAGAGAGTGTATCATACCAGGCTCGAGGAGCTTGTTTCAGGCCATAAAGAGCTTTTCTTAAACGGTACACCTGGTCACCTTTTTCAAAGCCTGGAGGTTGTTCAACATAAACTTCCTCAGCTAGTACCCCATTTAAGAATGCACTCTTAACATCCATCTGATACACAATAAACCCTCTGTGGGCAGCATATGCCAAAAACAGCCGAATAGCTTCCAGGCGAGCGACTGGTGCTAAGGTCTCATCATAATCAATTCCTTCTGATTGTGAATACCCCTTAGCAACAAGTCTTGCCTTATTTCTGGTTATGACATTATTCTCATCTCTCTAGTTCTTGAATACCCACTTTGTGCCAATCACATCTTGATGGGTTGGTCTGTCCACCAGTTTCCAAACCTGATTCCTTTAAAACTATTCCAGTTCTTCTTGCATGGCTAGAATCCAGTTTGCATCTTGTAGAGCTTCTTCTACTTCAGTTGGTTCCTTCAAAGACAGATAACAACAATGCATGGCACTTTCACCAATCTGATGTCTAGTTTTGACTCTATCAGATGGGTCTCCGATGATCAGATCAGTTGGATGACTGGTTACCCAGGTCCTTCTTTTCTGATTTGCATCAGTTTGGAGAACATCATCCTCTTCTGATAGTAGTTCATTACTAGTGATTGGGAGTGGTGCAAAATTATGATCCACTTTACATGGATAAGTCTCAGCTGATGTTGGACTCATCATGTGCTGATGTCTGTCCGTAGGAACTTCAGGTGTTCCCCCTGAACCAGATGGTTTAGTTGATACTGTCTCAGCTGTACCAGCTTCTTCATTGACAGTTGTACGTACCTTAAGGTCTGATTGACCTGGTGAATCAGCAAGATCTGGAATATACACTATTACGTGTTTTGATCCTTTTTCTTTGATACTTAGCTGATCCATTTTCTGTACATCAGGTACCGGTTGAACTGGTACTTCTTGTTCTGAGGCAGATTTCTCTTGTTCAGAAGATGTCTCATCAAATACCACATGAGGTGTTTCTTCCACAACTAGGGTTCGCCTATTGTAAACCCTGAAAGCCTTGCTGGATGAGGAATATCCTAAGAATATACCCTAATATGACTTGGCCTCAAAAGTCTTCAACTGACTCTTCCCATTGTTGTGTATGAAACACTTGCACCCAAAAACATGGAAGTAAGAAACACGAGGTTTTCTGCCCTTCCACAGTTCATAGGGTGTTCTGTAGTGAGCCTTAGTCAGTGAGCATCTGTTCTGAGTGTGGCATGCAGTATTGATGGCTTCTGCCCAGAAACGGCTTGGTGTTACCTGTTCAGCTAACATAGTGCGAGCAGCTTCCTTGAGTGTTCTGTTTCTCCGTTCTTCTACACCATTCTGTTGTGGCGTTCTTGCAGCTGATGTCTCATGCTATATACCAAACTTAGTGCAAAAATCAGTAATAAAAGAGTTCAGAAATTCTGTACCTTCATCTGATCTGATTTTCACTATACTGACACCCTTTTCGTTTTGTAGTTTCTTGAGCAGCTCAGGTATCTTTGTTGTTGTCTCATTCTTCTTATACAAGAATACAACCCAGGTAAACTTGGAATAATCATCCATGATTACCAGAGTGTATTTGCGTCCGCTGAGACTGACTGGTGTAACTGGTCCAAATAAGTCAATATGGAGCAGTTGCAATACTCTACTGGATGCTGGTCCAGGGATTCCCTTGAATGAGGCTTTAACCTGTTTTCCCTTCTGACATGCGACACATGTCTGATCCTTAGAGAATACCTCATTCGGAAGTCCCTCAACCAAAGACATCCTTGCTATCTTGTTAAGATTTTTAAAGTTCAGACGACTCATTCCTTTGTGCTAGAGCCAACCGCTACTTTTGGAATTCTTAACAATCGTGCATGCATTTCTTGGACAATTGTTCCAATCTGCTATATAAATTGTACAAGATCTATTGAGTAGCTCGATTCTTGATAGTACACTGATCAGTCGAGAACTCAACACTAAATCCGTTATCGCAGAATTGTGAAACTGATAACAGGTTATGCTTTAAACCTTCGACATACGAGACTCTAGTAACCTGTACATCATCATTCTCTAAGGTTCTGAATCCTCTGGTAAAATCAATGTTATCATCACCAAAGAGTACACGTGGGCCTTCTTGTTCTGTATAAGAGCTAAGGAGATGTTTGCTTCCAGTCATATGCCTTGAGCATCCACTATCGATGTACTAGATAGTTGCTTGTACACCTCCTTTGTTGGCCAAACCCACGCGAACCTGCAATCAAATCAGGTTTTAGGTACACCTTTTGGATTGGGTCCTGAGGGGTTAGAGTTGGTTTTAGGGATCCATACAAACAGGGCACTTCTATTGTAATCAGATAGATCAGAAGTCCTGATTTGTCTCCCGTAAACATCTACATAATCATACATCTCTTCATATGTATTCTGATCAGTATGATTATTTGTGCGAGCCTTGGGTGAATCAGAAGACTTGGGATTTTTCCTTCCAGTTTGTCTTCTTTTAACCCAGTGGGGCTCAAGTGCAGCAGCCCTAGGTTTCTGATTATAAGGGTAGGTACAACTGCTACCATTAAAAGATTCATATCTTATTGGCATATCTGGTTTCAGCAGTTTATCCTTGACTTGCCTATTAGGCAGCTTGACCTGATTAGGTTTCAGATCAGATTTCCCCTTTAGAGGTTGTCTTTTCTGATACCTAATCTGCTGATCAGGTTGAGGTTTCTTCAGAAGAACTGGGTTCTTATGTTGATTCCTCGACTGGTGCTTGTTCAGTTGGGGACCATTTCTGTTCCCTTTCTGATTAGGCACTTGCCTTACTTGTTCAGCAGGTCTATTTCCCTTATTAGATATAAATTTTGCCTTATGTGTATCTATATCAGAAATTCGTTTGATTACACCTCTTTGAAGTGAATCAGACGGGCCTTTTGAGGATGTAGAAGGGTTTTCATACCCAATTCCCTTCTTATTAGTTGTCGTTCGAAAATAGTTGTTCATATCCTGAACGGTTTTTGAAGATTTCTTGAAAACCTGTATTTTCTTACGTAAACTATCCTCAGTTAATTTTAGACTCTCATGTAGTCGGAAGAGATCATCAAACTTGGCTTGTAGGATTTTAAAATCATCAGCTTGTTGCTTATTGATAGCTAGTTGTTCCTTAATCTGCTTCTCCTGATCAGAAGAGTTAACTTTCAGAACTTTCAGTTCTTCAGTTATCTTCTGAGCAGCTTCAGCTGATTTTAGTTCAGTTGTTCTACTGACAGCATTTTTCTTAACAAGCTGAGTATTTTCAATCCTTAGCCTATCGTTTTCGGCTTCCACTATCGTATAAGTGTCTACTGCGTTAGAGAGATCATTAAGCAATTGCTCAGAATAAAGCTGCAAGTCAATCTCTCCAGCAGGTGTGGAAACTGAAAGAGCAGAAGGTTTAGAGGTTACCTCAGATTGGTCTACCTCCTTAGCCATCAGACAGATTTCATCATCATAAGAGAATATCAGATCATCGTAGTGGTAGAAATCACCAGCGTTGCTTATCAAACAGAAATCTTCTACAGATGAGTAGCCTGAATCCTCAGAAGGCAGATAAGAATCATCAATTTCTGATGTATCAGCAACCATGGCTTTCTTGTCTCTATAGCGTTGCTCTCTTCTGTTCCCCTTCTCTTCTCTTTCTTTTGGTGTCAGGTCTGGGCAATCTGCGCTGTAATGACCTGGTTTCTCACAGTTGAAACATGCTCCACGATCCACGGAACTTCTTCTGCCAGGTGAGTCATTCCGTCTGTAGAATCTGTCAGGTGACTTACTTGTCTGATTGTAATCATAATTTCTTCTCTCAGATCTGTTGTCTCTTCTTTCATCAGACCGATCATCTCTTTTCTTATCTTCTCTGCGATCCTTTCTGTGATCATCTCTTCGGTCATCAGATCTGGTCCTTTCTAGAGATCTGTCAGCTGGCCTCCTATCACTTCCTCTGCTATTTTGATAATCCCTGTAAAATCTACGATACTTGCCAAGTTGAATGTTAGATTTTTCAAGTTTTCTGGTTAGCTAAGCAATCTGTTCAGTTTGGCTTATAATATTTCTGACTGGTTCAGTAGACTTTGAGTTGCTGCTGGCTGCTTTGAATGCAACTGATTTTGATGTGGCAGGTGTGGCTTCAGCAGGCGACTCGTCTTCTTCTTCTTGCCCTCTTTCGATCAGATCGAACTCATGGGCTTTAAGACTCAGGAACAGGTTGCTTGGCTTCATCTTCGCAATATCTTGACAATCCTTTATTACAGTGACTTTCATATCCCACTTCTTAGTCAGAGATCTCAAGATCTTGTAATTTATGTCTTTATCTGACATCTCTCGTCCAAGTTCCCGAAGCTTGTTAACTGACATGGTGATTCTTCCATCGAGCTCATTGATGGTTTCATTTGGTAACATCTTAAGTTTCTCAAATTTCACCAGTTCAGCTTGCTGTCTGCTATCTTTAATCAGATCATTTCCTACACACATTTCAGCAAGCGTATCCCACATCTGTTTGGCTGTCTTGAGATACTTTATCTTTTCTCTGGTTATCTTGTCCATGGTCTTCATGATTATGTGTCTGGCTATCGTATCCAGAGTGTACAACTTTCTCTCTTCAGCATCCATCAGGACGGGACTCTTTCTGACAAGACTTTCAACTGCAAAATCTGAATCACCTCCAACAGCTGGGTTGTCATGATAGATGATGATGGGTCCATATTCAAGAACTTCCATCATCCTGCTGCTTATTGATCCCAGATGGTTGCTCATGTATATCGTCCAGTCTGCATACTCATCAATGGAAAATTTAGGCAAATCATGATACATACGAAGTATTATCCATGCTGATCGTGTGTTTGAAAACAAATGAGATTTGAAAAGGTTTTTCAAGATCAGTTCAAGTGACCACAAAGGTTCTTCCTCAAGAACCGATGATATTCAAAGCAAGTGGTCTGGAGAACCACCGCTCTGATACCACTTGTAGGTCCTGAACGGGTTTCGTGAGGGCAGAAGTCTAGAGGGGAGGGGTGAATAGTCTTCTGAAAACTTTTTCGTGCAGATCAGGTGTGATTGCAGTTTGCCTGATCAGAGTGCAAGTGAATCAGTTTGGACTGATATCTAACTTACTGATCGCCTGAGGGCAGATCAGTTCGGTGTCTATCAGTTTAACTGATTGTGCGGAAGCTAGTTTATACCCGTGTGAAAAATCAGTTTATAATAAATCAGATTCCGAAGTTGTTTTCAATCAGATGACTATGGAGTCAATCTGATCAGATCAGTAGCTTGGTGCTAGTTGATCCTAACTCAGAATATGTATGCAGATTTAATCAAGTTGTGTGCAATAGTGTAAAGCAGTTAATCAAATAGGTAAATGCACACAAGATTTATAGTGGTTCGGACAACCAGTCCTACGTCCACTCTTCCCTATCACAAGGGGCACCAACTTAACCAACTTAACCAACTGGACTTAGATCATTGTGTTAGTACAACACATTACACCAACAGATATTTATAAAGCTCTCACTCAACCGATCCCAGAAATCAGAGCTAGAAACCCTAGTATAAAATCTTGCTAAACAAACTTAACCTAACTTTGGGTTTTGGGTAAGATTTGTTGTTTGTTCCAACTTTGAAATCTTTCATAGTATTTAAGTTGCCTAATAGCTAGAGGATAAGATTTATGTGCTAAGAACTATGGGATGAACACTTAGAAAATAATCTTCAAGGTTGTGTTCTTCGTGCGGAAATTTTGCTGTAGTATGAGCTTCTTGATAATTTCCGTGTCTTCACTCTGAAAAGTAATCCCATATTTATAGACCTCGAAATCAAAGAGCCATTGGAGAGCAATTTGAATTTCCAGCTATATTTGGTAGGTTTGCGGGATTTTATGTGACGTGCTTCCAGGTACGGCATGGCCGAAAGCGTGTATGTTGTTTTTCTAGCCGTTTGACTATGCAGCGCCGAAATTCACAGTGTCAGCTCAGGTCATACGTGTCGTGTTCTTATTGGTTAACAAATACAGCATATCAGAGTTTGTTCACCAACTAAAGTTGACATTCTTCTTGTTCAGATCAACAACGTTATGACTTGGTAAAACATCAGTTACCACCTGGTGTGAGCTGACCTGATCAGTTACAACTGATCAGTCTACCTGATAGAGTCTTCTGGTGCCAGTTGTCTTAGCTCAAGTAGCAGACTTGGCTGATGTAGGTCTCTTGGTCTGATCTTTTGGTAGTCATCTGATCTTCAGGTCTTCTGAATTTGAGCTTCATGACTTCACCTGATTATCTGACTTTATAAGATCGTCTGATCTTTTGTCCTTCCCTTGCCTTCTGGCCTGTCGGACTTCAGCCGATCTTTTGTTCTTCTGATCTGACCTATACATATTGAGTTCTCCCTCAATATGTGACCTATCTTATACACCAGTTGTTCTATACAATAAGTTTGCCCATCACCCCCGACTCCGAGAGTTATTTAACAAAAATTGAGGGCAAGAACACACTAAAAAGGATAAGAATTCAACGTTCATTGACCTCAACATCATAAACAATAAGAATACAAAAAATATGAATTATTTTAACTTCATTGTTTTATGTTTGTACTCGTGTGTTTCACTTTCCCATCAGGAGATTAATATATGTTGTTATTGGCGCTTAGTATATGATCTTACAATTTTTATCATGTTCTTATTTTATGAGATATAATATAAATAATGTTTAAAATGCTTGTTTCAGTGTTTGCTCGTGACATCATGATTCCCAAACAATACCTTAGTAACAGCATCTTCAAACATAGTTGTTGTCTTGCTTAATTATATAGCATCTTCCAACAATTAAGAATGCGAGTCAGAGACAGAGTCAATACTCGAGTCACTTCCTGCTGAGTTGCTGGTATCTAGCATCTTCAAACTCATCTTATTTATGTTTTTGAAACTTCTATATTCTAAAGCCAATTTTAGGACCATTATGCTTTATTACTCTGAATACATCAGAAATATATGGTTTGTTGTTTGATAATAAAGTTGTGTTTTTGCATAGCATATGTCTATTAAAACTTAGTTGTTGTCTTGCTTTATCCCATAAGATGTTTCTGGGTATAAAAAAGAGTGATAGTTCTGAAGGCGGGGGGAAGGATTTGCATATGTTTGTGTGGAGTTCGAGTGCTTCCCCTGTTTCTGAAGGGGGGATTCATGTTTTTAGAGGGGGGGAGTTTGGGAATCATGATGTCACTGTTGGAGCTCACCCTAAAGGTATTGTTTGGAATTTGATTTTGTGTTTTTTCGTATTTTTTGAATTTTTTGGGTTGTTGATGTTTGGTTTCTTGATTTATTTAGTTATTTTGAGGAAATTAATGATTACTTGTTTCTTGGAATATTTGTGATGTAACTGTATACATTTATCATTTAGGAAGGGGGAATTTAATAAATCTTGGATTTTAGTTACTTTAATTAGGTTATAGTTAGAAGTGGGCTTTCTTATGTCGTGTCTTGTTCTTGTTAAATGTTAATCTTTCCTACGTAGATGGACTTTTTGTTGCATTGCTTGGATTTTGTTGATGTTTGGTTTCCTGCATTGATGAAATCTTGGTTTCATTTATCTTCTACTGCAGATGATGTTCTGTGAAGTAAAGATTGTTAATTTGAGTAATACAATCGAAAAATTGAGGATGCGTCTCAATAAGCTTGAAGGGAAAAGCTGTGAACTCCCTGCAAATATGGTGAATCAGAAGGCTGAGACTTAGATGCACCAAATTGCTTTTTCCAGAGTCTTGGTTGGTTAGCTTAGTAGGTGAGTTTGGAAGCAGCTAGTTTTCTATTGTTTTTCTGTGAATCCTATCGTAGTAATCTATTATGTTTGACTGTTTGCTCGGAAGTAGTAGTAGGAAAAATTGAAGGTTGATTTTGGTAAATCTTTCCAGCTTTAGTTGGTGCAACTATGTTATCTACTTTCCCAGGTTTTTTATATCAGGATCCACATCTTTTGTAATCTGTATCTGGAAGTTGCATCTTTCTGGTAGTTGACATGCAAGTTTTCAAATCAAATTGCTTGCTTTATATTTTCTTATCTGAATTAGAATCTCTTTAGCGAGCGTGAGGTACTGAATTAAGGCAATGTTAAATGGGTGTTAAATGTTTTTAAGTTGTATGTACAATCAAGTAAAGTTACAAAATGGGTATATAAAGTAAGTTTTTGGGTGTTATCATGACCTATTTGCAATTCACCTCTGGTTTCTTTGTTTAGCTTATTAAATCCCCAAGATGGTGAGCATACCATTAGGCATGCTTGATGGTGAGCAATTCACCTCTACTTTCTTTGTTCAGTTTATTTAGTGGCAAAACATGGTTCTGATGAATTCTTACTCACTTTTGTGGAGAATCTTAACACATTTATGAATGACCAGCTTAAGTCTTCTTCACCCGTTTGAATTGTTTATGGAATTTTGTATTTTTAAATAGAATCAAGTCCTTATAACTCTGTTTTTTTCAGAATATAGAAGTGGAATAAGAGCAGTTAATCAAGATTGATTTTTTTTTTTTTGTATATCGGGCTTTGGAATTATGTTCGGTTGTTAATTTAATCATGTTATAATTCAAATTGGATAGTAGCAGGAAGGCACTGATGAGAATTGAGTGTACTTAGAATTCTACTAATTTGCCAAAAATATACTCATAAAGAGAGTGTCAAGTGCAATTCTTCAGGGTTTTGAGTTACAAGCTTAGAATGGATGGAACATCTTCACAACTTTTCTCACATCTGATATAGGTAGAAAATGGAGTGTTGTGATTTAGAATGTTCAATTAGCTTTTGGGATTTTATTCAAGAAAATATTTTGTTTAAATGAAAAATAACATGTCTCTAATCTAGAGTCTAGACATTTAGTAGTTAATAATATTTCTAGTCCCAAGATTGAAATTTCACAATCTTATTCTCCCCTAGTCAGTAACTATATGCACGTAAATATTTATTGTCAGAACATACTAATTTGTATAATACTTGTACACAATAACTGAGGCACATATCAATTAAATATTCAGAGATTCAGGGTAGCATTTGATCTTGCAACAAGCTGTGTTTTCTTCTAATGATGCATCAACTGACTAAAACCAATCAAACATTTTAGGAAACCAAAGTAATCAGATTAGGCGAGCAAACATCATAAAAAACCTCTGATATTATTGTGTTAATCAGAATGATACTTAGTTAATAAATTAATTAGTGATAAAAATTTGTGTGAACCCGAGTTTATCGTGAACTCGATGTTTTAAGTATCACTATTATGTACAAAAGCTGTCATTGTTATGTATGCAGTGTTTTGTAATATAAGTCATACCCTTCAGTTATCATGACTAATACCCTTTTTGTTGGGAGATGAATTTAATAAAGATATGATTTTGATTAGATCCCAAAACCCCTGAGTATGACATGTTCAGGATAATCTTGATAGTTGAGTCAGGATTCAGTTTTTAGAGTATTCAGGATGTTATCTGCAAAATGTATAGTCAGCAGATATAGATCAGGTTAGGATCTGAAGATTCTGAAGAACTCAGTAAGTTTCTGAAGAAACCGAAGTTTCAGTATGAAACTGAAGTTTCTGAAGTTTCAGTATGAAACTGAGAAACTGAAGACTCAGTGAGAAACTGAGATACTGAAGACTCAGTGTGAAACTGAGATACTGAAGACTCAGTATGAAACTGAAGAACTGAAGACTCAGCATGAAGACTCAGTATATCAGTCAATATATCTGAAGACTCAGAAGACCCTGAAGACTCAAAAGACTCTGAAGACTGAAGATCGCTCGTTTTATCTTGCTGAAAATCTCTTCCTTTGTCAAAACAATGGTTAAGGCTGTGATCAAGTTTGATGCAAGTTCAGTGGATTGTTTCCAACTGAATATCAAGAAAATAGTAAGCTTTCAGTGAAAAATATGCAACAGATAGAATGCAGTACAGAAAGCAAACAACACAGCAAATTATAGTGGTTCAGAGGCAAAGCTCCTACGTCCACTCTCTCTGATCTTCAAAGAAATTCCTTAACACACTATCATCTAAAGCTTTCAGGCTGAACACAACAGCTTACTAACTTTTCTACTTGAGTTTTCTAGCTGACTCAACTGCAGCTTACTAACTCAATACACACAAGTTTTCTGACTGTCTAAAACAGCTTACTCACTTCTTCTCTAGAGCTTTCTGGCTGACTAAACTGCAATTTACTCACTCTTTACAACTCTTTCTCACCAACAATTCACACAATACACAAACTACCTAACAAAAGGGGTTTAGTTTGGGTTGGTTTCCAACTAGGGTGAGATATCCATTGACAATAAGAACAAATTCAAAGGCTAGGATATCTCCACTAAGCTTTGGAAATATATATATATCAAAACTAGGCTTAGTGAATGAGCTCTCTTCAATGTGAAACACTTGGGAATTCTAGGTTTTTTCTAGTGCTTCAATTTGCAAGAATACGAATGAGCTCTGGAGTTGCTTTGATTTCCCGTAACCTTTCAATGGTGAAGGTCACTGGTATTTATAGGCCACTTCTCCAATGGTCACTCTTGAAAAAACTATCGGTTGGAAGAGATAGTATCAAGAGTTTTCTCTTCTGGTTATTGATGAACAACTATTTTTAGGTTTGAACGCACCCTTGCATGTTTTAGGAAATATGCAGTCATGTTGCCAATCACCAACTTCTGTAAACTGGAAGATATCAGACCTGACATTTCTCAGTGAGATGTCGCTTTCAATGTAGTAGAGTACGTTGTTGTTGCCTCCTCATTGGTCGAACTCTTTTTTTGAACAGAGACAAACAAAATGGCTCCTTTTAAGTTGACCTTTCTAAACTGATATGTTCCTTAATGTCTAACATTATGTTTGTTTGTACTAGGAATGAACATAACACCATTTCATTAAGATAGTGGTTCAGGGTCATTAAGATAGTGGTTCAGTACACAAACAATATTCTGGATTTTTGGGTCTTCAAGATTTCCTTAGCTACTCAGTGTTTTCTGAGTCTTCAGGGACTTCTGTCTTCAGAGTCTTCAGAGTCTTCACAGTCATCAGGGTCTTCTGAGTCTTCAGGATTCTTTTGAGTCTTCAGTACACTAATAATTCTCTTATTTATATCTACTGACTATACATGATGCAGATAATCCTGAGTCCTAAATACTATTGAAACCTGATCCTGATTTTATACTATCAAGATGTCCTGAACATGTCATACTCAGGGGTTTTGGGATCTAATCAAAATCTTTATTCAAATTCATCTCCCAACAGTTGGCCTATCTACAAGTTCCCAAACTTGATTCCTCTCAAACTGCTCTAGTTCTTCTTGCATGGCTAGAATCCAATTGGAATCTTGTAGGGCTTCTTCTGGTGTGGTAGGTTCTTTCAAAGACATATAATAAAAATACATATCACTTTCACCTATCTGATGTCTAGTTTGGACTTGGGCAATAGGATTGCCGATTATCTAGTCAGTCGGATGGTCTTTCAACTAGATCCTACTTTCCTGAGTTATATCAGTGTGGATATTATCATCCTCATCTGATATTGAGTCACTAGAGATTGGAAGAGGTACAATAGTAGGATCCCTTTGGCATGGACATGTTTCAGCGGATGTTGGACTCATCATATGCTGAAGTCTGTCCGCCAGAACATCAGGTGTTCCCCCTTAACCAGATGGTTCAGTTACTGTCTCAGTTGTACAAGCTTCTTCATCGACAGTTGTACGTACCTTAGGGTCTGATTGACCTGGTGAATCGTCAAGATCAAAGTTAGGAAGGTATACTGTTACATATTCCTTTTCCTTTCTTTTGATACTCAACTGATCCATTTTCTGAGAATCAGGTACTTCTTGTTCTGGTACGGCCTTTTCTGGAGCAAATTTCTCCTGATCAGATGTTGACTCATCAAAGAACACATGGGGAGATTCCTCCACTCTAGGGTTCGCCTGTTGAACAACCTGAAGGCCTTGTTGGTTGAAGAATATCCTAAGAATATACCCTCATCTGACTTGGCTTCAAAGGTTTTCTACTGACTCTTCCCATTGTTATGGATGAAATACTTGCACCCAAAAATATAGAAGTAAGAAACACGAGGTTTCCTGCCCTTCCACAGATCATACGGTGTTTTCATGTGAATCTTAGTCAGAGAACATCTGTTATGGGTATGACATGCAGTGTTGAAAGCTTTTGCCCAGAAACGGTTTAGAGTTGCATGTTCAGCCAACATAGTGCGAGCAGCTTCTTTGAGTGTTCTGTTTCTCCGTTCTGCTACACCGTTCTGTTGAGGTGTTCTGGCGACTGACGTCTCATGCTCTATATCAAACTCCTTGCAAAAATCATATATGAAAGAATTCAAGAACTCGGTTCCCTTGTCTGATCTGATCTTCACAATACTGACACCTTTCTCATTCTGTAGCTTCTTGAGCAACTCAAGTATCTTTCTTGTAGTTTCATTCTTCTTATAAAGAAATAAAACTCAGGTGAACTTGGAGTAATCATCCAAAATCACCAGAGTGTACTTTCATCCACTAAAACTAAGTGGTGTGACTGGTTCAAAGAGATCCATATGGAGCAGTTTCAATACTCTACTGGGTGGTGGTACTGGGATCCCCTTAAATGGAGCCAACTGCCACTTTTGGAACTCTTAACAATCAGGCAAGCATTTCTTGGACAACTGTCCCAATCTGCAGTATAAATAGTTCCTTTTCTGGTTCCAGTCAGCAAGACCTGTTGAGTGACTCGATTCTTGATTGTGCAATGATCAGTCGAGAACTCAACACTATCTATTATCGCAGAATTGTGAAATTGGTAACAGGTTGTGCTTTAAACCGTCGACATAGGAGACTCCAGAAACCTGTACATCATCATTGACTAAGGTTCTAAACCCTCTGGTAAAAATAAAGTTATTTTCATCAAAAAGTACACGTGGGCCTTCTTGTTCAACATACGCACTGAGAAGTTGCTTATCACTAGTCATGTGCCTTGAGCATCCACTATCGATGTACCAGATAGTTACTTGTACACCTCCTCTATGGACCAAACCCACGCGAACCTGCAATCAGATTAGGCTTTAGGTACCCCAGTATTAATGGGTCCTTGGGGGTTAGCTTTACCTTTTGTGATCCAAATAAACAAGACATTTCTATTGTAATCATCAAGATAAGAAGGCCTTATTTGTCTCCAATAAGCATCTACATAATCAAATATCTCAGAATGATTATGAGTTTGAGCGTTGGATGAATAAGAAGACTTGGAATTTTTCTTTTTAACTTGTCTTCTTTTAATCTAGTGGGGCTCAGGTGCAGCTGTCCTGGATTTCTGGTTATAAGGTTAGGTATGATTGCTTCCATCAAAAGATTCATATCTTTTTTGCACATATGGTTTGATCAGACATTTGCGAGATGGTCCAGGCTGATAACTAGTCTGCTGATTGGGCTGAGTCTCTTTAGAAGAACAGGGCTCTTTTGTTGATTACTCGGCTGATGCTTGATCAGTTGGGGTCCAACTATGTTCCCTTTTGATCAGACATTTGCCTTGCCTGGTCAGCTGGTTTTTTTCCCTAATCTGATATAGATTTAGCATAATTTGTATCTTCTCTAGAAATCTTCCTTGATTCACTTTTTAAAGATGAACCAGATTGGACATGTGAGGATCCTGAAGGGCTTTCAAACCCAATTCCCTTCTTAACAGTTGGCTTGCGATAGTAGCTGGTTATTTCATCAACATTTTTAGAAGCTTTCCTAAAAACCTCTACTTTCTTTTGTAAACTATCTTCACTTTCTTTTAGACTCTTATGCAGTCAGAAGAGATCATCAAACTTAGGATTGTGAAACATAGTTCTGTTTCTTACTATGCCAAGAGATAATGTTGTTTCCCATGTAGAAACATCCTCCACTAGTAATTTTTCTATCATCACAATCACCTGTCCAATATGCATCACTATAGCCAACTAAAGAGCAATTAGTATCCTTTGAGTACCAAATACCTAGATAACATGTTCCAGCTACATATCTTATAATTCTTTTTACAGAATTAAGATGTGATTCCTAAGGATTAGCTTGATATCTAGCACAAAGACAGACACTATACATAATATCAGGCCTACTAGAAGTTAAGTACAAAAGACTTCCAATCGTTGATCTATACAAAGTAGGATCAACATCTTTTCCAATCAAGTCTTTACTCAACTTTTGAGTTGAACCCAAAGGGGTTTTCATAGTTTTAGCACTTTCAAGACCAAACATTTTCACCAAATTCTTACCATATTTGTTTTGAGAATCAGATTAAGATGACCAGCTGAAATGTATAGATAGCTGATGTAAAAGATAGGTCATATATTGAGGGGGAACTCAATATGTATAGGTCAGGTCGAAGTATCAGATGACCCAGATAAGGTCAGATGATCAGAAGCCTAAGAACAAATCAGAAGAAAAGAAGTCAGAAGATCAGGTGAAGACAGAAGACACTAAAGACTCAGATGAACCTGAAGACTCAGTAACAAACCTGAAGACTCAGATGAACCTGAAGACTCAGATAAACCTGAAGACTCAGTAACAAACCTGAAGACTCAGTATGACTGAATACACTGAGGCTCAGAGTCACCTGAAGATCAGAAGACTACCAGAAGACCTGAAGATCTATATCAGTCGAGTCTGCATATTGTGCTAAGACAATCTGCATCAGAAGCCTCTACAAGGTAGAGTGATCAGTTATCTGATCAAATCAGCTCACACCTGGCGTCAACCAAAATGGTACACCAGACAAGATGAATATTCTACAAAAGGAATATCAATCGTCTAACGGACAAATACTGAAGTGCCGCCTTGAGAAGCCAAAGAGAAAGAGACACGTGCACAAAAAGAGCTGATAATGCGGGATTCGACGTTGCGGACATAAACGACGCTAATCATGCCTACGGCCATGCCGATATTCGGAGCACATCACAATCATATCCTACAGCCTACCTAATATAGCCCAAAATTCAAATTGGTCTCCAACGGCTCTTTGATTTCGAGGTCTATAAAATGTGATCGATCTTCAAAATTGAAGAATACTAAGAACGAACATGGAGACACCGCAAAAGAAGCAAAAACTACAGCAAAATCTCCTCTCGAAGAACACCATAGTTGAAGATTATTCTTAGAGTGTTCATCCCATAGTTCTTAGTAAGAAATCCTATCCACTAGCATTTGGCTACATAAACACTAGGATAGATTTCCAGTTGGAACCACAACAAACCTTTACCCAAACTCAAAGTTAGGTTAAGTTTGTTACCGCAAGATTTCAGACTAGGGATTCTAATTTCTGATTTCTGGTTCGGTTGAGTGTGAACTCAATAAACATCTGTTGGGTGTTGGACTAACACATAAAACTAAGTCCAGTTGGTTAAGTTGGTGCCCCTGTGTTAAAGGAAGAGTGGACGTAAGATGGGTTTCATCTGAACCACTATAAAATTTTGTGTGCATTTACTTGCTATTTATTGCTTTACACTATTCACACAACTGAACTTAAAATTGCATACATATTCTAAGTTAAGCTCAGTCTTCACCAAGCAACTGATCTGATCAGGTTGACACCTTAGTCAGCCGGTTGAAAACTGACTTAAGAATCTGATTTGGTAAAACTGGTTTTTCACACGGGTATTTACAAGCTTCCGCACTTTCGGTTAAACTGACAGATATCAAACTGATCTGCCCCCAGGCACTCTGTAAGATTGAACATCAGTCCAAACTGACTCACTTGCACTCTGATCAGGCAATCTGCAAATCACACCTGATCCGCACGAAAAGTTTTCAGAAGTCTATTCACCCCTCCCCTCTAGACTTCTGCCCTCACTAAACCCGTTCGGGACCTACACTAAGTTTTCAATTGATGAGTATGCAGATTGGACTATATACATGTGCAACCATCTGGGATCGATAAGCGGCAGAATGATGGAAGTCATTGAACGAGGACCCATCATCATATATCACGACAACCCAGCGGTCGGAGGAGATCCAGATCATGCACCTGGAAGTCTTGTTCGAAAAAGTCCAGCCCTGATGGATGCAGAAGAAAGAAAGTTGTATACTTTAGATACAATCGCCAGGCATATAATCATGAATACGATGGATAAAGTCACCAAAGAGAAGATAAAGTATCTCAAAACAGCGAAACAAATGTGGGATACTCTTGCTGAGATATGCGAAGCAAATGATCAGATGAAAGACAGTCGACTACAAGCTGAACTGGTGAAGTTTGAAAAGCTCAAAATGTTGCCCAACGAGACCATCAACGAGCTCGATGGGAGGATCACCATGTCAGTAAATAAGCTACGAGAACTTGGAAGAGAGATGTCAAACAAAGACATCAATTATAAGATCTTAAGATCTCTCACCAAGAAATGGGACATGAAAGTCACGGTAATCAAGGATTGCCAAGACATTTTCAAGATGAAGCCAAGTAGCTTATTCCTAAGCCTTAAAGCCCATGAGTTCGATTTAATCGAAAGAGGGAAAGCAGATGAAGACGAGACACCTGCTGAAGACTCAACCTCCACATCTAAATTAGTTGCATTCAAAGCAACCAGCAGCAGATCAAAGGCCACTGAACCTGTTGGAAACATCATAAGCCAAGCTGAATAGATCGCTTTACTTTCCAGGAAACTTGAAAGATCAAATATTCAACTCGGTAAGTATCGCAGATTCTACAAGGATTATCAAGACAAAAGGAACAGGAGGCCAACTGACAGATCACTAGAAAGGAATAGATCTGATGACCGAAGGGATCACAGAGATGATAAAAGAGACGATCGGTTAGACGAGAGAAGAGATAACAGATCTGACAGAAGGAGTTCAGACTACAATCAGAAAGGAAAGTCACCTGACAGATCCTACAGACGAAGTGTCTCACCTGGCAGAGGACGTTCCATGGATCGTGGATCATGCTTCAACTACTTGAAACCAGGTCACTACAGCTCCTACTTGCCAGACCTGACTCCCAGAGAAAGAGAAGAGAAGCGGAACAAAAGAGAGCTACGCTTCAAAGACAGAAAAGCCATGGTTGCTGACACATTAGGAATTGATGATTCCTATCTGCCTTTTGAGGATTCTGGCTACTCATCTGTAGAAGATTTCTGTCTGATAAGCAGTGCAGTTGATTTCCTCGACCATGAAGATCTGATATTCTCTTCAGATGACGATGAAATCTGCCTGATGGCCAGGGAGGAAGACCAATCTGAGGTAACCTCCAAACCTTCTGCTTTTTCAATTTCCACACCAGCTATTATTAGCACACCTGCTGGAGAGATTGACTTGTAGCTCTACTCTGAGCAATTTCTTGATGATCTCTCTAATGCAGTAGACACTTATACAATAGTGGAAGCTGAAAATGACAAGCTAAGGATCAGAAATAATCAGCTTGTTAAAGAGAACGCTTTGTCGAAAAAACGGTGACTTGAAATCACCAAACCGCCGAAGGTAACCGAGGAACTTAACGTTCTGAAGGTTAAATCTTTTGATCAGGAGAAGCAGATCAAAGATCAGCTAGCAATCAACAAACAACAAGCTGATGATTTCAAAATCCTACAAGCTAAATTTGATGAGCTATTCCGACTACTTGAGAGTCTAAAATCTACTGAGGATAGTTTGCACAAGAAAATAGAGGTTTTCAGGAAGTCATCAAAAACCGTTCAAGATATGAACACCTATTTTCGAACGCCGACTAACAAGAAGGGAATTAGGTATGAGAACCCTTCTATATCCTCAAAAGCCCCGTTTGGTTCACTTCAGAAGGGTGTAATCAAACGAGTCTCTGACAAAGATACACAAAAAGCTAAAAATGTATCTCATTGGGAAAGAGACTCACGAAAAAGCACGGCAAGTGCCTAATCGAAAAGGAAATGAAATGGACCCTAATCGATAAGCATCACCGAGAATCAACGAAGAACTCGGTTCTTACAAGAAACCTCAACTCGATCGTGATTAGGTATCAGAAGAGACAACTCAAAAAAGAAATCTAATCTGAGACCCAATCGAGGTCAGCTGCCTAATAAGCAAGCTATAGGTAAACTGCAAAGACCATCTATGCCAAAGAGATATGAATCTTTTAATGGTAGCAGTCGTACCTACCCTTATAACCAGAGATCTAGGGCTACTGCACCTGAGCCCCACTGGGTTAAAGGAAGACAAAATATAAAGAAAAATCCCAAGTCTTCTGATTCACCCAAGGCTCACACGAATAATCATACAAATCAGAAAGCATATAAAGAGACGTATGATTATGTTGATATGTATGGGAGACAAATCAGGCCTTCTGATCTATCTGATTACAATAGAAGTGCCCTGTTTGTGTGGATCCCTAAATCCACCACTAACCCCTCAGGACCCAATTCCAAAGGGGTACCTAAAGCCTGATTCGATTGCAGGTTCGCGTGGGACTGGCCAACAAAGGAGGTGTACAAGCAACTATCTGGTACATCGATAGTGGATGCTCAAGGCACGTGACTGGAAGCAAACATCTCCTTAGCTCTTACAAAGAACAAGAAGGCCCACGTGTACTCTTCGGTGATGATAACTTTGGTTTTACCAAAGGATTCGGAACCTTAGAGAATGATGATGTACAAGTAACTGGAGTCTCGTATGTCGAAGGATTAAAGCACAATCTACTATCAGTATCACAATTCTGCGATAACGGATTCAGCGTTGAGTTCTTGAGTGACAAGTGTACGATTAGGAATCGAGCTACTCAACAAATCTTGCTAACTGGTTCAAGGAAAGGCACGATCTACACAGCAGATTGGAACAGTTGCCCAAGGAATGCATGCTTAATTGTTAAGAGTTCCAAAAGTAGCAGTTGGCTCTGGTACAAAAGAATGAGTCATCTGAACTTCAAGACTCTTAACAAGATAGCTAGGGTGCCTTTGGTTGAGGGACTTCCGAATGAAGTATTCTCAAAGGATCAGACATGTGCCGCATGTCAGAAGGGAAAACAAGTTAAAGCTTCATTCAAAGGAATACCTGGACCAGCATCCAGTAGAGTATTGCAACTGCTTCATATGGATCTATTCAGAACAGTTACACCAGTCAGTCTTAGTGGACGCAAATATACTCTGGTAATCGTGGATGATTATTCCAAGTTTACTTGGGTTATATTCTTATACAAGAAGAAAGAGACAACGACAAAGATACCCGAGCTGCTCAAGAAACTACAAAACGAAAAGGGTGTCAGCATAGTAAAAATCAGATCAGATAAAGGTACAAAATTCTTGAATTCTTTTATTACTGATTTTTGCACTGAGTTTGGTATACAGCATGAAACGTCAGCTGCAAGAACGCCACAACAAAATGGAGTAGAAAAACGGAGAAACAGAACTCTCAAGGAAGCTGCTCGCGCTATGTTAGCTGAACATGCGACACCAAGCCGTTTCAAGGCGTATAATCAACACTTTGATGCCACACTCGTAATGGATGTTCTCGACTAAGACTCACTTCAAAACACCCTATGAACTGTGGAAGGGCGTAAAACCTCGTGTTTTCATACTTTCATGTTTTTTGGGTGCAAGTGTTTCATTCACAACAATGGGAAAAGTCGGTTGAAGACTTTTGAGGCCAAGTCGATGAGGGGTATATTCTTAGGATATTCCTCATCCAAAGAAGGCTTTTCGGGGTTTACAACAAAACGAACCCTAGTTGTGGAAGAAACACCCCATGTGGTCTTTGATGAGACATCTTCAAGAAGAGAAAGTCCCTCGTAACAAGCCGCACCAAATCAACCGCTACGACACGCGAAA
This sequence comes from Stenogyne calaminthoides, assembly GCA_037126765.1. NCBI lineage: Eukaryota > Viridiplantae > Streptophyta > Magnoliopsida > Lamiales > Lamiaceae > Stenogyne > Stenogyne calaminthoides. Next base: position 33,265,281 of record JBBCBC010000001.1, on the reverse strand, counting down.
AATGAATCATTAAGTATCAAGGAGAAAGAAGTTGAACACGTAATGCTGTATATCCCGAACTTGATCTTCTCGATTCAACAGTCAATCGGACCTAAGGTACGCATGGCCGCCGTGAAGAAGTTCGGTACAATCGAGAGGCGATATCAATCGAACCATTTGGTTCGTGGGGAACTCTGAAGTTCCTACGAATGACATCGAAGACATGATGAGTCCAACATCACCGAGACATGTTCTTATCAAGTGGATCATAATTACGCACTCTCCCAATCGGTAGTAATGAACTACTATCGAAAATGGATGATGTTCTCCAAATAGACACAAATCGAGTAGAAGGACCTCGGATTACCACCATCATCAACCGATCCGATTATCGGAGACCCATGTGATAGAGTCAAAACTAGACATCGATTGGTTGGTGAAAGTGCCATATCTTTGTTGTTATCTGTCTTTGAAGGAACCAACTACAAAGAGAGGAAGTTCTACAAGTCGCAAGTCGGATTCTAGCCATGCAAGAGGAGCCGAAATGTTTGAGAGGAATCAAGTTTGGAAACTGGTGGACAGACCAACTCATCAAGACGTGATTGGCACGAAGTGGGTATTCAAGAACAAGAGAGATGAGAATAATGTCATAACCAGGAATAAGGCAAGACTTGTTGCTAAGGGATATTCACAATCAGAAGGAATTGATTATGATGAGACCTTTGCACCCGATCGCTCGCTTTAGAAGCCATTTTGGTCAAGCTTTATATATCTTTGCCCACGAGGGGTTCATTGTGTATCAGATGAACGTAAATAGTGCATTCTTAAATGGGGTACTAGCAGAGGAAGTTTATGTTGAACAACCTCCAGGCTTTGAAAAAGGCAACCAAGTGTACCGTTTAAGAAAAGCTCTTTATGGCCTGAAACAAGCTCCTCGAGCTTGGTATGATACACTCTCTCAGTTCTTGATAGAGAGTGGATTCACTAAAGGAATAGTGGACAGAACATTATTTAGAATAGAAGATGGAGAAGATATTCTGATGGTTCAGATTTACGTGGACGACATCATCTTCGGATCTCCCAATAAGAAGCTGTGTGAGAAGTTCAGCAAATTGATGCAAGGGAAGTTTGTGATGTCCATGACGGGTCAGATGAATTACTTTCTGGGTTTACAAGTCAAGCAGAGTACAGAAGGGATATTCATCTGCCAGACGAAGTACACAAGGAATCTACTGGCCAAGTTTGGAGTTCAACATTATAAGGAAGCAAGAATTTCCATGATGACCGGGTTCAAGATGGATCCAGATGAGGACGGTCAGAAAACTAATCAGAAAGAATATAGGGCTCTCATTGGATCTCTACTATACCTGACTGCCAGCAGACTAGATATCACTTTTGCAGTAGGTGTATGTGTCAGATTTCAAACAAATCCAATGCAAAGCCACCTAGAAGCAGCTAAGCGGATTCTCAAGTATCTGAAGGGGACAGTAAACCTTGGTTTATTTTAACCATCAGATGATAATCTAGAGCTTAGTGGGTATTCTAATTCTGATTACGGAGGTTGTAGAATCGACAGGAAGTCAGCCTCAGGTTCATGTCAGTTTCTGGGAAATAAACTGATCTCTTGGTTTTCGAAGAAGCAGACATTAGTTGCGACATCTACTACTGAAGCAGAATATATGGTTGCGGAAGTTTTGTTCCCAACCGCTCTGCTAAAATCGGCGGTGAGGATTACAACATCGTAGCTAAGAACGTACCTATATTTTGTGACAGTAATAGTGTTATTGCAATCACTCAGAATCCTGTTCTACATACAAGATGAAAGCACGTGGATGTCAGACACCATTTTATCAGAGATCACGTTGAAAAGAAGAATATCAAAATGGAAAAGATCCATACTGACAAGCAGAAAGCTGATATTTTAACTAAAGCCGCTAAGTGAGATCGATTCGAGAGAATTATGCAACGAGCTAGGGCTTCTAGATCTCGGAGAAAGTGCACCAGAAATGGATGGTGGACTGATCTCCAGAACCAGTTGGTTAAAAGACTAACCAAGTTAAGAGGAATCGGTTGAGTTAGGAATCTCAACTGATCAGACGACCAGACGAGGAGCCGATCTGAAGTTCAGATAAGGAGCAGATCAGAAAGTCAGACAAGTAGCCGATCCGATCCGGCGCGATAAGGAAGCGGATCGAAAGTCGACACGAGCCGATCCGGGCGCGCGGATAAGAGCGAGATCGAAAAGTCGACAAGTAGTCGATCCGAAGTTCGCACAAAGAAGCGGATCAATTAAAGATATATCGACATTAAGGGGAACCGATCGATTGGAAGATTACTTTATAAGTCGATTAAAGTCGCAAAGAAACAAGCAAGTCGCATAAGTTGAAAGCTACAGATCGATAAGTCGAAGAGGGCAACACAACAATGAAATATCGAATTTTTCATTGATAAGGACCCGGAGGTCAGATTTACAAGTTACAAGTGATATCACAAGCTACCTACAAGCTATCTTCAAGTGGTATTACAAGCTACAAGTACAAGAAGACCCGGAGGTCGCTACATAAACCATAAACCCTAAGCCAACCCAAGGCAGGGAAGGAGAGAGAGATTTTAAGAGTCGATGCTCTCATTTTTCTCCAACCTGACCAGCGCAGAGAAGCTTCTAGAATCCCGAAAGCCCACTCTTAGAGCTTCAAGTGAGGAGCGAGAGCGGGCCTTGAAGGATCTTTAAGCTAGGAGCCCTTAGACCCTAAAATCAATGGGCTCTCCAAATTGTTAAATGGGACAGGATGCGGGGTTTGGTCACAAGGACCAAACAGACACTAGTGTCGCATGCAAATATTGAGTTTGATATATGAAGATCAGCTATTGACTGATGCAGACCATATACCAAACTCATGTTTTATTTCAGACAGAGTCTGTTAATGCTAATTCCGTCATCTCGATAGGCACACAAGGTGCATACGGTTAGGAGAAGTGCCTTCTCATTTGCCTTAGCAGATCCCCCTCCATGGTGGTAAAGAAGCTTAGCATTGATCGTATGTGTAATCTTAGATGACGATGAAAGCAGTGTGAAGGAACACGCAGGGTTGATTTGAGAAGCTGAATTCATTGGAAAAGGGTTAAAGGTTTTCACCGGAAGTTTCACCGGAAATAGGGAACTCATCAGAAAGGCATGAAGTATATGCTAAAGAAGATGAATGGTTTATGTTGTGTTGTTTTGCCTAACACCCCAGGCTAATTTATAGAAGGAAATTAGGGGTACAAATGCAAATTTATTTTTCTCAGAAGACCTTAAGAGAAATTTGCATCGACAACGAGTAAGGAACACGTGGCTAATGGTTGGATGAGTTGACGGTGTGAGTAATCACAACGTATCTATGCCATTAATACGGAATGTCAAATCGCGCCGATTTGGGAATCTAGGCGACTTTTTAACTCCCCAAAGCAAATATTTTGGCGGGAGTAGACTTAAGTGCATAGTAAATGCGGGCTGAATAGAAGAAGATTGAAGATAAGAGTATCAGATAAGTGGATCAGATAAGTGACGAAGTGTTTCAAGCAAGATTCTGATCAGATAAGTAAGATATTGTTGGGAAATGCTTAAGGCTACCATCAGTAAGGTCAACAAGTACCAGATCAGATCACAGTGGTAACTGGTTGATTACAATATCAATCAGTCAAATACGTTCTCTTATTTATCCCTTTCTGAACTTTGTATATGTGTTATTTAAATAAATTTTTTTTTTACTCTGTTTTCACTTTATGACGCATGCACTGCAAAACTTTTTATGCGGACTTGGGAATGTGTTTTTAATGCGTTTTATTGCAAATTATTGAGTCCAAAATACGAGAATACTACTTTTCTCAACCGTGCGATGAAAATACCTTTTGGCCGACTAATCTCAGCCACTGATTTCAAAACACGGATACTTGAGTACTTTGGAAAGTTGTGCAAAAAGGTTTTCCCTCGTATTCTATAAAATCCAAATCTTTCTCAGAAAACTTCTTTCCACTACTTCGTCTTCTCAAAGCTCTTTAAAGATCAAAACTTTCATAATCTTCAGAAAATTACCTTCAAAATCAATTGATTCCTTTTTTTGCGATTTCTTAATCCTACGAATCAATTTCTGGTAATTTCTCGCTTAAATATTGCATTATTTCAATCCACTCTGGTACCTAGGTTTACAAGTCGTGAAGATATGTTTCTGTAATTTTTTATAAGATCTATACGCTTACTTGATGCTTAGATTACTGGTTTGACTGAATTTATTGAAATATCTTACTCAAACTAAACATCAATTTGCAAATCGTACAGAAATGGCATATCTTGTTCCACGACCGGGCCAAGCGAAAAAGTTCTGCAACTTTGCATCGATGAAGAAAGACATCATTGATGAGAAGTATGTAGTATTCACCATCACCTCAGATCCTGAATAGCTGGAAATTCTGGAGTGCTTGCGAGCGTGTGGGCTAGAACGATATTGCTCTACACATCAGAACATCGTCCACACCCATGAAGCCCTGGAGTTTCTATACAATCTACAGAGGGATGAAGATATTGATGCTGACCTGATTTCTTCCGTTGGCGGACTGGAAGTGCGAGTGTCGAATGACGATCTCCAGAGGATATTCGGCCTAACTCGAGGAAGCATAAATCCAGAGACCTACACGACTGATGTAGGAGAAAAGGAATTTCTTGAAGTCGAGTTGTTGAGACCAGCAAACAAGGAGAACACAACAAACATCAAAGCCTCCTATCTGAAGAGGAAATATCGCCTTCTCCTTGAGATCGTTCAGAAGGTGATCATGTGCTCAACTTACAGTCTTGATGTTGTCACTTCCTATAAGATCAGTGTCATGGCTTCAATAATAAAGAAGGCTTCAGATATAGATTGGTTGGGTATGGTCAAGGCACGACTGAGGAAAGACTCAGGGAAGTTCGAACTGACCCAGAGCAATGTAGTGTGCTTATCTTCCAAGTTCTCCTTCATACACAAAATCTCAATCATTATGTCAGATAAGCTGCCACAGAACTATGAATGGAATGAGAATGGAGCAAAGATATATCAAGCAAAGCACAAGGCCATATTGGGCAAGGATGAGTCCCTACCTGGAAAATCTGATGAAGATTCAACTCCTTATGTGCCCAAACCCAAGGGAGAATAGAAGGGAAAAGATAAGGCAACTGCATCTTCTGAAGCGCAGGGAACGGCCATTCCGGAAAAGAAGATAAAGAGGAAGGATCTGGCCAAGAAACCAGATGCTCAGCGGAAACGTCAGAAGAGAGTGACTTCTCCTCTGAAGACTGCTTCAAGTTCTGCCCAGCAAGTTAGCAGAACGAAGGATCTGATGCAAGTGGAATCAGAAGAGGAGATAGCAGTCCACTCTGAGCCCACTGCCAGAGAAGTAAGGGAAGAGCAGATGATCGCAGCAGAAGGAGAGAAATCTGTCAGAGGGACAGAAGTGGAGCAATCTGAGGAAGAATCACCATCTGATTCTCTGCCTCTCACCACGATCTTCCAGAGAGCAAGATCGTCAACGCCCACTTCCAAATCACCATCACCCTCTCCTCAAAAATCATCACCACCACCCTCTCCCCACAAAACCTTCTCACCCTTACCCTCACCTATCAGATCACCCAGATCTCCCACACCACCAATCAATGAACCTGTTTAGGAAACTGAACACCCTCAAAACACTGAAAATGAACATGAACCACAAATATCTCAATCTCCAATCAAGTCACAAGAACCTGAGAGATCCGACAAGCATGTGTCCATCTCTCATAATCCCTTCAACACCAGAACCGTGCTTGCTTCACCTGCTCCAGAAAGCCCCATCATAAGGATAATGAAGCAACAGATCAAGGAGTATCTGTTGGATCTATGCCCTGAATTGGATCAACATCCTGGCATCCAGCAACAAATAGAAGAGATTATGTTCTGGAGGGATATCAGACTGAAAAGCATTGAAGAATTTCTGATCCTCATGACAACTCTGGGATCAGATTTCTTTGTAGACTTGGAGTTGAAATGCTTAAACCATGCTGGGATTGAAAGTGCTGTTGAATTGGCATCTGATGATGATGTCAGATGGTTGATTCACGAAAGGTTCAGAATTCCTGATAACAGGGAGGAAACCGTTCAACCTCCTACAGATCATGAGGGAGCTGCCGAGGAACCAAGAATGGGTGCTGCAGATGAGACCCAACTTGGCAAGGCTTCAACATCTGACCAGACTGCTACGATGAGCTCTGATACCCTAGATCTTTATTCTGAGAAGATTCAGGATGGGATCAAGACTGCTATTGAAGATAAATTCACAGCGCTAACAGCAGATCTGATGAAGCGATTTGAAGAAGAGCAAGCAAAACTAGTTGATAGAGAAAGAAGTCACACAGTTGGGTTGCACAATGCCATCCTCTCTGAAGTTATGCTACTAGTTAATCCGCTTGCCGAGAAGCTCAATCTCCAGTCTGACAAACTCAAAGTTCAGACAGATATGCTCGATCAGACACAGGTACTATTGGAGAATGTCTGGGCATCTTTGGAGAAAACTGACAACCACATGAATATGGGTTGGAAACACTTTGTAGCTTCTACAGAACGAGCAAGACAGGATATCGAAGTTGCTCTCAGACTCTTCTTGAAACCTGCACCTTCTGCCACCATTCAGATCACTCCTCTTGTTGTCGAGGAACTCCGAGAGGAGATCACACGGTAATTCAATGCTCTGAACCGCAGGATGTCCAACCTCTTTGATGAAACCAAAAAAGGGGGAAGGACAAGAAAATAAAGAGAAGAAAGAAAAAGAACCGCGATTGGTAATAATTACATCTCTACCAAAACCATCAGATTCGACTTACCAGCCACTCCATCTACTGATCTCGTTGCTGAAGTGAAAGAAACTGTGGAGCAACATAGCAAAGAGATCACTGAGCAGAAAATTGCTCTTTTCGAGGTTATTGCCAGAGTCGACAAGATTGAAGACTTTTCTTCGTTCGTACAGAAAAGAATGGAAACTGATGATCAGGCCAAGAGCCTTGAACTCGCTAAGAAATTAACTGAAGAAGATGAACAAGATGAAACTGAGCAGACTCTGAGGAGAAAGAAAGGCAAAGGCAAGATGATGAAAGCAACTGCGGAAGATCAGAGACAAGGCCAACTATTATCTACCAAAAGCGGATGACTCTGAACAAGTTCAAGAGCAAACAAGACCCGAAAAAAATTAGAGGCCGCCATCAAGAAGCGTGGTTAGCGGTGAGGCTAAGGGACTGAACATCGCTTACATCCGAAGGAAGAGGAAGAACAAAGCTGCAGCAAAGGAGATTGCTTGGAAGAAGAGTGCTCTTCCAGAACCTGTTAAAGACATCCTCTGTGCATGGCTAGATCTGCTTCCAGAATGGGATCAGATCAGAGGAGAATGGTTATGTTACGTATACATCCTGGAGAAGATTCCGATTCATCAAGATCAGACTGAAAATGATGATGAATTCCGTAACTGGTTAGAAACGATGTATCCAGACTTCTACCAGACGGTGATGAAAGAAGGGAAAATCATGTCACTAATACCAGAAGCTCCACCCTTTGAACTACTCCTTCCACCTTTGCGTCCAGACAAAAAGCTAGATGCTATAAAGTTCAAGAATGCCTACTATGGATTTGCTGAAAAATGAGGGATCCATAGAAGAGAAGATCTGGACAAACTGATGCAAAGGATGTACAAGATGTTTGGCATCCCCAAAGAGCTGCAAATGTTCAAGTACACCTGAGGAAGACAACTTGGAATCAGATGATAGGTACGTTTTTCATGTATTCTATAATGCACACACCTATAATAATGAAATATTCCATCTCTCTGATTCTAAGACAACATCTCATTGTCTTCCGAAATATGTACTGCATTTTATTATCTGCATTTCTATTCGTGGTATCTGTTTTTCTGATTAAGTGTTTAGGTTCCATCAAAAAGGGGGAAATTGTTGGGAAATCTGTATTTTAGTTTTGATGGAAGTTCCAAAACAGGTTGTAATAGGACCAGTCAAACCTGTTAGCTGACTGATGACTTAGAATCAGATTAAGATGACCAACTGAAATGTATAGATAGCTGATGTAAAAGATAGGTCACATATTGAGGGGGAACTCAATATGTATAGGTCAGGTCGAAGTATCAGATGACCCAGATAAGGTCAGATGATCAGAAGGCTAAGAACAAATCATAAGAAAAGAAGTCAGAAGATCAGGTGAAGACAGAAGACACTGAAGACTCAGATGAACCTGAAGACTCAGTAACAAACCTGAAGACTCAGATGAACCTGAAGACTCAGATGAACCTGAAGACTCAGATAAACCTGAAGACTCAGTATGACTGAATACACTGAGGCTCAGAGTCACCTGAAGATCAGAAGACTACCAGAAGACCTGAAGATCTATATCAGTCGAGTCTACATATTGTGCTAAGACAATCTGCATCAGAAGACTCTACAAGGTAGACTGATCAGTTATCTGATCAAATCAGCTCACACCTGGCGTCAACCAAAATGGTACACCAGACAAGACGAATATTCTACAAAAGGAATATCAATCGTCTAACGGACAAATACTAAAGTGCCGCCTCGCGAAGCCAAAGAGAAAGCGACACGTGCACAAAAAGAGCTGATAATGCGGGATTCGACTCTGCGGACATAAACGGCGTTAATCATGCCTACGGCCACGCCTATATTCAGAGCACGTCACAATCATATCCTACAGCCTACCTAATATAGCCCGAAATTCAAATTGCTCTCCAACGGCTCTTTGATTTTGAGGTCTATAAAATGGGATCGATCTTCAATATTGAAGAATACTAAGAACGAACACGGAGACACCGCAAAGTAAAAACTACAGCAAAATCTCCGCTCGAAGAACACCATATTTTAAGATTATTCTTAGAGTGTTCATCCCATAGTTCTTAGCAAGAAATCCTATCCACTAGCATTTGGCTACATAAACACTAGGATAGATTTCCAGTTGGAACCACAACAAACCTTTACCCAAACTCAAAGTTAGGTTAAGTTTGTTACCGCAAGATTTTAGACTAGGGATTCTAGTTTCTGATTTCTGGTTCGGTTGAGTGTGAACTCAATAAACATCTGTTGGGTGTTGGACTAACACATAAAACTAAGTCCAGTTGGTTAAGTTGGTTAAGTTGGTTAAGTTGGTGCCCCTGTGTTAAGGGAAGAGTGGACGTAAGACGGGTTTCGTCTGAACCACTATAAAATCTTGTGTCCATTTACTTGCTATTTATTGCTTTACACTATTCACACAACTGAACTTAAAATTGCATACATATTCTAAGTTAAGCTCAGTCTGCACCAACCAACTGATCTGATCAGGTGGACACCTTAGTCAGCCGGTTGAAAACTGACTTAAGAATCTGATTTGGTAAAACTGGTTTGTCACACGGGTATTTACAAGCTTCCGCACTTTCGGTTAAACTGACAGATATCAAACTGATCTGCCCCCAGGCACTCAGTAAGATTGAACATCAGTCCAAACTGACTCACTTGCACTCAGATCAGGCAATCTGCAAATCACACCTGATCCGTACGAAAAGTTTTCAGAAGTCTATTCACCCCTCCCCTCTAGACTTCTGCCCTCACAAAAACTCATTCGGGACCTACACAACCTATTGATAGCTGGTGAGCAGATCAGTTTGGTGTCTATCAGTTTAACTGATTGTGCTGAAGCTTTAGATTAACCCGTGTGAAAAACCAGTTTGACAGAAAACAGTCCTAAGGTTTTCTGATCACATCAGTTGACAAAGTGTCCAACTGATCAAATCATCAGCTTGATGTTATATTAATCTCTACTTAGGATATGCATGAAAGTTTATCAAATCAGTAGTGTGCATATAGTGTAAAATAGGTAAACACACAAGATTTATAGTGGTACGGACTAACTTACGTCCACTCTTCCCTACCAACAGGGGCACCAACTACCAACTGACTTAGTTTAATGTGTTAGTCAAACGTAGTACATACAAATATTTATGGATCTCTCACTCAACTATCCCAGAAACCAAGACTATAAACCCTAACTTGAGATCTTTCTTACAAACTTAACCTAACATTCAGTTTGGGGTAAGATTTATTTTGTTTCCAACTGGAATTCTATCCTAGTATCTGAGTAGCCTTAAAGCTAAAGGATAAGAATTCTTGCTAAGAAACTATGGGATGAACACTTAAAATATTTGCTAGTTCTTCAGTGTTCTTTGTGCGGAAATGGCTTGATGTGTTTAAGCTTGTAGAATTTTCGTCACCTTACTCTGAAGGTTGATCCCATATTTATAGGCATGAAATTGAACTAGCCGTTGGAGAGCAATTCGAATTTCAGTCTATTTAAGGTAGGTTTGCAGGTCTGATTTGATGTGCTCAGAGACGGCATGGCCAAATGCGTGCTTCATCTTCCTTTATAGTCGTTGATCTCTGATACACCTTGTCCTGCACTTTCAGCTATGTACATACGTGTCTAGCTCTCATTGGTCATCAAATACACTTATTCAGCGCCTTGCAAGACCAACATATGTTGACATTCTGCCTGTCTGATCGACTTGTAAGTTTAATAATATATTCTTCTTGTTCCTTTGACAGTCACTATTTTGATCCACCTGATTAGTCTACGTTGAGTCTTCTAATATAAGTTGTCTTATCCCAAATTATTGACTCTTTTGATGTCATCTAATGTAGGTCTTTCGTAGGTCTTATGGTCTTGGTATCTTCTAACTTTCTGATCTTCGAGTCTTCTAAGTCTTCTGCTTAATGACTCTACTGATCTTCTGACTATTCTGATCTGGTCTTCAAGACTTAACCTATACATATTGAGTTCCCCCTCAATATGTGACCTATCTATTACATCAGCTGTCTATACAATTCATCTGGTCATCTTATTCTAATCTCTAGTACATCAGTCAGCTAACAGGTCTGACTGGTCCTATTACAACTGTTTTGGAACATCCATCAAAACTATAAATTTCCCAACACATTATATACTATTATTGTGGTTTCAAATTTTGTTTATTTGAACTTTATTAAAAATCTTGCATGTACATTAAAAAATGACAAATTTATATATTTATGTATTCTGAAACATAACAATAAAATTTGACATATCTTGCACTAATATAAAATATCTAAATTTTATGACAAATAAAAGTTGACAAACTTATATATTTATATATTTCATGATAAATTTATATATTTATGACAAATTTATATATTTATGTATTCTGAAATATAACAATAAAAGTTGACATATCTTGCGCTAATATAAAATATCTAAATTTTATTATTAAACAAAATTAGTGGTGAACTTTACATTGGTCCCCCTACTCCTTGATCCTAGTTCTGCCCCTGCCGATGGACCTATAGACCTATGTCTTATATGCTTAAACCATACGTAAACGATGCTCTTGTATCTTCTTTTAATAGGTACAACACCTAACATAAAGCAAATTTCTTCGTTTCTACCTCTATCGCTCCTAGTTTTACCACACATCCAATAGAGCATGCACATCTAAGCCACACTCATTTTGTGATGTGAGTTCTCTTGGGTACCCAACATTCTATCCCATATAATAAGGCTAGTATTATGGCAATCCGATAGAACTTCCCGTTCAGCTATAGTGGCATATTACGATTAAAATAATACCCCTGTGGTGCTATTCCACTTCAACCGACCAGCTTTGTATTGTGTTATTAACGTCACTATATATTCTCCATCCTTCTGAATAAGCGAACTCAGATATTTAAATTGACTACCCATAAATATTTCATATCCATCAAGTGAAATCATACACGAATTTTGGTGTCGACGACTACTAAATTTGCATTCCATATATTCCGTCTTCGATCTGCTTTTCCTCAATCCTTGAATTCTAGTGTCTCCCTCCATAACTCTAACTTTGCATTAATCCCTGTTTCGTCTCCTCAACTAATACAATGTCATCTACAAAAAGTATGTTCCAAGGTAGCTTAGTTTGTGTGTCATGGGTCAGCTAGTCCATAACAACTGTAAATAGGAATTATCTTTATGCAAACTCTTCATGTAGCACAATAGTGAAATCAAAATCATATGTTGTACCCCCGTAAGTCCTAACATTTGTTGTTGCACCGTCGTACAAATCCTTGATTATGTTTATATACTTGATAAGCACTCATTTCCTTCACCGATGTCCATCATAACACCTCTCTTGGGACGTTAGCATATGCCTTTTTTAAATCGATAAAAATAATGTGCAAATTTTTACCCCTCTCTCGATAACGTTCTATGAGTTGTCGAAGTAAATGAATAGCTTATGTTGTTGATCCTCCTTGCGTAAAACCAAATTGATTTTCCAAGATAATAATCAATCTTCCTAACCTAGCTTCAATCATCATTTCCCATAACTTCATTGTGTCAAAATAGTTGGTACAATTCTAGATCTCACTCTTGTTCTTATTAAGCGGTATTAATGTACTCTTCCTCCACTCATTTTGGATCTTATTTGTCTTTCAGATCTTGTTAAAGAGACAAGTAAGTTACTTTATCCCTACATCACCCAAACATTTCGATGTTTTGATGGAATCCCATCGGGGCCAACTGATTTCCTTGCCTCCATCTTCTTTAAAGCTTCCTTAACTTCACATTCTCGTGTCCTCCTTGAGGGTTAATGTATCACCATAAAGAAAACTCACTGTTAGACATACCCTCAAAATTATGCCTTCCATCTATCTTTAATTTCTTACTCTCTAAACAAGACTTGATCATCTTCATCTTTAATGCATTTCAGGGTGCCCAAGTCTCTTGTCCTTCTCTCTCGTGCTCGATTCATCATATAAATCTCATCTCTAGTTCATTTTTCTCTAGTTTCTCACATACTTCTTTGCATACATTTGCTTCAGCTTTACCACCAACTCTCTTCGCATCTCTTTTGACTTTTTTGTATTTTTCAAAATTCGTTTTATCGTTATTCATCTTTAATGCCTGATGCGCATCTCTCTTGTTGTGGATCATTTTTTTCACAGCCTCATCCCACCATGACGTGTCCTTGCCAGGTGGAGCGTTGATCTCCTCGAAACTCACTAAGAACGTACTTTCGCCACCCTCGTAATGCAACTAGCTATTTTGTTCCAAGTTTAATTAATATCATCTTTACGTGCCCAATTCGCTTCTTCGACTATACATCATGTAATAGCTTCTTGTTCCTCTTTTAACCATCAATATTTGATGTTAGAATTAGAAAGATGTCTAGGCTTCATAACACCCAAGCTTAATCTTAAAGTGAAGATTTAAAATTTTATGTTGGTGACTACGTTATAGCTTGGTATTAATTTACTTGGCTAGCCCTCAACCCATTTCTATTGGTGACAAAATGAGATGATCTCTTCTTAAACCATGTGTTAGTTGACAGTGTGTGTGCGTGTATTTTCAGAGTGTTGTTGAAAATGTTATACAACATGTAAAACAACATATGACAGCGAAAGTATAAAAACGCAGTGCAAAGGACTTCAAAATTTTGTATAGTCTTAATTCAGACTATACGAACCTCATGCTTAAAAATATCACTATGAAAAGTAGTGAGATACACAAGAACCTCTTACAAGATCCTAAAAGGTGTAGTGAAAAACCACACACCAAAAGCAATCTATTCAATCAAGTAACTAGTGATCTTATTCAACCTAAAACTTGATCTAATAAGATAAAATCAATATTGATGGGAGAGATTGTATTCCCTTGACCAGTACAAATAGAATAACATCGACCCTTACACTCCTAGAATTACAAACACTCAGTTTTTCACTCTTGGTTGTGTCTTGGATACTATTCTCTAAAGTTTGGAGTAGAGCAAATGGTATTTCACTTTTTCTCAAACTTGAATGTCGAACAATGCAGGCTATTTATAGACTTGAAGATCAACTGCATTGTCCTATCCACTAGGCTTGGATAGCCATGAACATCTCCTCCACTATCTCCATGATCTTGGTGTAACAACCCATGATCTTTATATTCTCACTCCACCACAGTACAACCGTCTGACAATATAACTGAATTGTCTTCAATCTGCAATGTAGGAAACATAGAAAAACACATCTATTAAAACGGAGTCAGTGTTAGGAGAAAGGGCAAATTTATGATGTTGTGCAGAATGTTGTCCAACATATGGAACAACATCCGTGCAACATCAACAAACTCCCCCAATTTGTTCTTTCTACTACAACACACCTGATGTTAAAAACAACATCCGAACTTGTGTCAGGAAAGAAACAAATAATAGCCATTCAGAGAACAACCACAAGCACTAAGTACATCAGCAGTGTACTTAGGCCAAAGTATCCAACCAACATAAGTAAATGATAGAAACATAAACCTATCATCTAGTTGTCCATTAACAGAGTTTATAAAGTAAAGAGTCGTAAATAAATAGATTACAACACATGAAAGAATTTCTATCATGAAGTAAAGGGAAGGACTAGGCCATTTGAATTACTGCATCTCCATAATCTACAAATGCTCCCCCATACTTCAGAAACTCCCCCTATCTTGAATTTGTTCACCAGTTATTAGCACCATATAGCTGATCAATGATAGACATGCTCTCCCTGTTAGGAGTCTTCTTCAGCTCATCATCAGTGTCATCAGGCTATCATCATAAACAGCTACATCTTCAACTGGTTTATCCTGCACCATCTGTTCAGCATCAGCAGCATCAACATTAAATGCTTCCTCCACAGCTTCCTTTACAGCATCATCAACAACATCTTGGACAACATCATCAACCTCTCTGTCATCAGCAACATTCTGATCATCCTATGCAGTAGTACCATCAACATTCTCAGTAGCATCTTCAACATTATCAGCAACATCTGGTTGATCATCCTTTTCACTTGCACAACTAGATGGACCAACTCCATCATCAGGTGATCCTCTCCCTGTTGGAGTAGAAACAGGCTTCTCCAGAAGGTTTGTTGTATAACCAGAGCATCTATGTTCTACTGGATGGATTTAATTTGATCATTAATGAAAGAATTTGTAAAAGTGACAGTAGGGATACTAGTTTGTCTTGTGACTGTGTAGGGAATGTTGCCAACAGAATGGGCAACATTTTCGATTTGTTGGTCAACATATTTCAAGGGTAGATCAATTGTGCGGTTTCCAACCTTCAGTACATGTGAGATTCCAAAACTTGGAACATAACCACTAATCCTCTCACCTTTTGGTCTCTCAAACTCCAATCTATCTAAGATTTGACAAATCAAGCTTGGATAAGGGCAGATACCACCATCAGCATGCATACAAACATAAGACACCATATTGTGAAATATGATCTGTCCCATATTGAACTTGTTCAGATGCACAATCTTGTACAACAGGAAAGCTTGTTCCTTTGTCAGCACAGTGTAGTTCTTAGAAGGCAACAAGTTAGAAACTAGCAGGTTATGCATCACAGAGTATAAGGAGGTCAGTTTGGCAGCAGAGAATTGCAAAGTCCATTCAGGATACTTACCAGCAGTGATGACAGACATCACTTCCCCAATTTCTAACTCACCAGTATCATCCTCCATTTGTCTTGTTTTCATGAAGATGTTTATAAGTCTAGGGGTAATGGTGATAAACAACATTGTACCTAAATCTGACTTTTCCATAATTTGAAGACTGCCTATTTTCACAACTTCTCTTCAAATTGGCATAAAACTCAGCAACCCAAGTGAGATAATAAGGCTTAGCATATGGAATCACATGCAATAGAGAACTACTATCTAAGAAACCAATCAAGTTATTATCTTCAAAGTCAGGTATTTTAATGATCCTTTCATCCACTATAAATCTCTTAAGCATGATTTTCACAACAACAGACTTCCTATCATACTCAACCTTATCATCAAGGTCAGAATCAAACATAAGTACCTCATCAAAGTCATATGAGTGGTCAAATTCAGGAGCAGCTTCATCATCAGCTTTCTCAGGCTCCTCTTCTTCAAGGTCATCTTCTTCAAGATCCTCTTCTTCCTCTGCATGAGGGTCATCTTCTTCCTCAGAATCATAACTTTGAGGATCATCTTCTGGATCCTCAGATGTTTCAGCAACATCTGCAGCAGCATTCACAGGAGGATCATTTCTCCTTTTGGTTCACCTCTCCTTCTTAGCCATCAGCTCTTCCATTGTTAGATCATCATCAGAGTCCTTCGGTTCAGCAACAGGGACTTCAGGAATCTCCATTTGCTCATCTGAATTGTCCACCTGAATGGGATCATCAGCTCCACCATCTGTCCTTTTTTGGACGCTTGCCAGTGTAATCCACCTTGTTACCAAGTTTCCTCTAAGACATTCTCCTCTTTTCCCATCTACCACGACCTCTTTTGGGGGCTAACTGCTTAGTGCGCAGTATGATGTTCTTAAGCTTCTCCCCCATTCCATCTAAATCAGAGGAATCAGTCTTTTCCATCTCAACATCGGTTGTAGGAGTAAGGTTTTCAGTAGGGTTCAGAGTGTCAGAAACAGGGGTTTCTGTAGGAATTTCTGGTGCGGGTTCGTAGCCAGAGGTCTGGCTGAGAGATTAACATAATCAGAAATATTGATCAGTTTGGAACCAAGAAAAATATCAGGAAAAACTATCGGGTTTTGTTCGACAACTTGTTTTACAAGAAGATCAACAAGTGATTTAGGAGAAGTATGAGGAATATGAAGAGCGGGAGGTTTAGGAAGGGATGAAGATGATGATCCACCAACATTTGTGGAATCATAATCTGGGTTTTGTGAGGCCATTTTTGCAAGTATGTTCAGCGGGTTAGAATTCGCCGTGAAGAAGGATTCGACGAAGGGTTTGAGTGAAGAGGGTTTGCATGTGAGTGTGAATGATCAGGAGAAAAAGAAGGATTTTATTTATCAGTCATCTCACCACCTAAACATCCAATCAAATAATACACTAGCATTAAAATAATTTTATACGAAATATAGAAGGGAAAAGTAAAGTATAAGACCAAAATAATGAAATAAAACAAGTGTAAATCAAACAAACCTCAATTCCTATGTGCAACAACAATGTTTTCAGCTTTTGGTATGAAAACAACACAGATAAGTCGACCTTAAGTAGAAATCAAAGCTAGGAGGTTATTAAACAAACCCACAAAAACTGACAAGGAGTGGTACAAAGGTAACCACCCACTATGTTGCAAGTTGTGATATTGTGCTGTGTAAGAAAGCCACCAAAAACATTTTCAAATAAGTCATTTAATTCACATAATCGACTTACCAAGAACATTAAACAAATCATGTATGATAGATAAAGTTCGAATCACTTAAGGTTTCACAAAATGTCGGCACACATATATCTCAACACTCAATTTTGCATGAAATTCATCATCAAAGTGTTGCATATTTTGAATTTTTTTTTAACACATGTTCACATTGATCCACCTTTTCAAGAGAGAACATCGTAGTAGCGAGCTCTGTGCCCCATAATTACTCAATGGATTGTGAACAAACATGGATGTATATTTAATCACCTTTTGAAAAGAGAACATCGTAGTAGTGAGCTCCGTGTCCCATAGTTACTCAGTGATTACATATCTAAGTTGTGCTTTATTTTTAATGCATATAAGAGATATATGCCCAGGACTTTGTATCTAAACCATGATTCAAACAATAAGATCAAAACACTATCATTTAAAGTTCAAAATAAGCAAATATAGCAGACAAACTCAATATCAGAACCACAATGTTGCTTCAAATGTTTGTAACATTTGTCACAACATCTAGTGTTTATTTTCAGATATAGCAAAGACCAAGAGATTTTCTAAGGGAAGAAAACCTCTCATTATCAAGGGCTTTTGTGAAAATATCAGCAAGTTGTTTTTCAGTAGAAATGTATTCTAACTTCACAACTTCTTTCTCTACAAGATCTCTTATAAAGTGATGTCTTATATTTATATTCTTAGTCAAAGAATGTTGCACAAGATTCTTGAAAATATTGATAGCAATAGTATTATCACAATAAACAGTCAAAATACCACTTTCCAATCCATAATCATCAAATATTTTTTAAGCTATAGCAGTTGAGTGCAGCAACTTCCAGCAGCAACATATTCAGACTCAGTTGTTGATTGTGAAACACAGTTCTGTTTCTTACTATGCCAAGAGATAATGTTGTTTCCCATGTAGAAACATCATCCACTAGTACTTTTTCTATCATCACAATCACCTGTCCAATATGCATCACTATAGCCAACTAAAGAGCAATTAGTATCCTTTGAGTACCAAATACCTAGATAACATGTTCCAGCTACATATCTTATAATTCTTTTTACAGAATTAAGATGTGATTCCTAAGGATTAACTTGATATCTAGCACAAAGACAGACACTATACATAATATCAGGCCTACTAGAAGTTAAGTACAAAAGACTTCCAATCGTTGATCTATACAAAGTAGGATCAACATCTTTTCCAATCAAGTCTTTACTCAACTTTTGAGTTGAACCCATAGGGGTTTTCATAGCTTTAGCACTTTCAAGACCAAACATTTTCACCAAATTCTTACCATATTTGTTTTGAGAAAAGAAAATACCATCTTTCATTTGTTTGATTTGAAGACCTACAAAAAAATTCAGTTCTCCAACCATGGCCATTTCAAAAGTACATGTCATTTATTTAACTAAACTATCAAGCATATCATTACAAATTGAACTAAATATAATATCATCAATATATATTTGAGCAACCATGATATCATTCTTAGAATTTTTAATGAACAGGGTTCTATTAGCTTCACCTCTCAAAAATCTAAATTCAAGTAAGAAATCAGTAAGTCTATCATACCAAGCTCTAGGTGTTTGTTCAAGACCATACAAGGCTTTCTTTAACTTGTAAACATAATCAGGAAATTCTAGACTCTCAAAACCTTGAGGTTTTTCAACATAAGCTTAATCGGTCAAAATTTCATTCAAGAATGCAGCTTTAACATCCATTTGATGCAAGTTAATGTTAATGAAACATGCAATAACAATAAGTAATCTAATAGATTCTATTCTAGCAACAGGAGCAAATGTTTCATCAAAGTCTATTCCTTCAATCTGAGTATAACCTTGAGCAACCAATCTAGCCTTATTTCTCACAATGTTACCAGATTCATTAGTTTTATTCTTGAAAATCCACTTTGTGTCTATAACATTAATATCAGAATAAGGTCTAGGTACAAGTGTCCAAAAATCATTTCTTTCAAACTGATTAAGCTATTCGTGCATAACATTTATCCAATTTTCATCATTAAGAGCTTCTTTCACATTCTTAAGCTCAATTGCAGAATGGTAACACTCAAAAGTTACCTGATTGCATATGGATGACATGCAAACTGATCTTACAAAGTTATTGATGTGAATACCCATTCTTCTTCTAGTTTGTACACCAGAGGTAGCTTCTCCAATGATCTGATCTGATGGATGACTTTTCATTATCTTTGTTGAGGGAACCAATTGTTTTGGATACTGTGATTCTTGTGAAAGATTTTCAGTATCTGAACTTTTGGGTAATGTTGCATCAAATGTTGAAGGATACTTCTATCAAATCTGATACATTATCTTCAACACTTTTACCTGGAAGACTTGCAAGTTCATCAATTACCACATTAACAGATTCTTTCATTGTATCAGTTCTCAAGTTATAGATTCTATATGCCTTGCTATTCTTAGAATATCCTAAGAAAAATCCTTTATCACTCTTTGAATAAAACTTGTGCAACTGATCTCTATCATTCAAAATGTAACAAACACAACCAAAAACATGAAAGTATTTCAAATTTGGTTTCTTGTTATATGGAGTACAATACTACCAGAATGAATGTAGACTCTATTCACAATGTGACTAGTGTTTAAAGCTTCTGCCCAGAATTTCTTAGACAAACTTTTTTAGGTTAGCATGACTCTTGCCATTTCTTGCAAAGTTCTATTCTTTCTTTCAGCAATCTCATTTTGTTGAGGAGTTTTAGGTGAAGAAGACTCTTGCAAAATACCAGTCTTTTCACAAAAATCAGTAAAAGAAATGTTTTCAAATTCTCTTCCATTATCAGACCTTATCCTACTGATCTTTAAACATAAAACAGTTTTAAACCTTTTATAAAGAATTTTGAACTCAGAAAAGGTATCAGATTTTTCTTTTAGAAAAGTAACACAAGTATATCTAGAAAAATCATCTACAAGAACATAGGAATACTTCTTTCCACCTAAACTTTCTATTTTCATAGGACCCATTAGATCCATATGAATCAACTCACAACACCTGTTTGTTGTACATGCTGACAACATCTGATGTGTTGTCTCACCTGCTTACCTTTATGGCATGGTCCACAGATTTTCCCTTTTTCAAAGTTAAGATCAGGTAAACTAACAGCATCACCTAGTCTATGCAATTTCTGAATACTTCTGTAATTAGCATGACAAAGTTTTGGATGTCAAAGAATAATGTTATCTGCTTTAACACTTTTACAAGTATGGTTTCAACCAATCAAATAGCAATTATCAGTAGATCTTTCTCCAGTCATTAAGCAATCATCATTTTTGTCATGTACATAGCATGTTTTTTTGTTAAATTTCACATGTAAATCATTATCACATAATTGACTAATACTAATCAGATTAACAAGTAAACCTTTTACATGTAACACATTTGTCAACTTTGGAAAACCAGGAACATTCAAGGTTCCTTTACCAACAACTTTACCTTTTGAACGACCACCATAGGTAACATGACCACCATCACAAGATGTATAATTAGACAAATGATTAACTTGATCAGTCATGTGACTAGAACAACCACTATCAAAGTACCAAGATCCAGGAACACATGCTTTCAAAGATGTATACACAACATTACATAACATGTTCTTATGAATCCACTTTTTAGTGTTGTTAACCTATTTTATAGAGTGTTCAATTTTGTCAGGTAAAGCAATTCCAGCTTTTAAATCTCTTCTTAACTTAGAACAGTATGGACGAATGTGACCTACTCCTGCACAATAAAAAACAGACATACTCTTCAAATAATCCAGCATATTTCTTTTGTTTAAGATTCAAAGGTTTTGTCAAACAAGTTCCTTCTTTTACAAAAGAAATAGGTTTATTGGAGATTGGAGTATCTTCAGTAGTTTTCTCAAAACCAAGACCAACATTGCTTGATCTCCCAGTCATTAAAGCATCATTCACTTTAGCAGTGCTTGTAGAAAACTTTTTAAAACTCAGAGTAGTACACTTAAGTTCATTTTTCAAAGAATAAATTACCACATCTTTTCTAGTTAAAAGAACTTCAAGTTTCAAAAGATTCTATTTCAAATCTGAATTTTCTAGAGATAAGGAACTCAACACCTGTTTTTGAGTTTCTAAACCAGTTTTAAACTTCAGAAATTCAGAGTTACAGACAGCAGAATTTGAAGTTTCAGCATTTAGAATAGTTCCAACAAAATAGTTAATCTCAGAATCATATTTACTGAATGTTGTTTCAGATGTTGTGTTAACATCTGGCTCTGCTTCAGACCAATAATCATAGAGATCATCATCAAAAGTATCATCATAAACTATTCTAGTAGACATAACACTTAGTTCACATTTTCCAGCATCAGTTACATCATCAGAATTATCACTTAAGGTAGTATTAAAGTTCATCTTTATCCTAAGCGTAGTATTAGCACATTCATTAGGATAATGACCATATCTAGAACATGCATCACATTTAATCTTTTTTCCGTACTCAGGATCATATTTGAACTTGTTATCCTTAGTAAATTGTCTAGGTTGATTGAAATTGGAAGACTGACTTGGAACAAGCTTTTTATCAGAGGGAGATGTATTCTGATTATTCCTATCTCTTGGTTGAAAATTACCATTTGGTTTTCTGAACTTTCCTTTTAGAAAATCTTTGAATTGCTTAGTGATAAGAGCAAATGTTCAGAAATATTTTCATCACATAAATCAGAAACATCTTCATCAGAATCAACTTCAGTAACATAAGGATGTTTACCAACATTATCAGAAGTTTCACCTCTAAAAGCAAGTACTTTCTTGTCTTTATCTTTCTCATGTTTATCATCATCTAACATATTTGAGTTAATCTCATAAGTTTTCAAAATACTGATCAACTCATTTTGACTCAATAAATAAGTGTTCTTAGCCTCTTCTATTGCATATATTTTTAGCATCAAATCGTTTAGGAACAGTTCTAAGTATCTTATTGACTAACCGAGTGTTGGAAATTGGATCACCAAGTGAGTGTGACTCATTAGCAATCTCGCTTATCCTTTCATTGTATGATGAAATGGTTTCATCATCTTTCATTCTCAAGTTCTCAAACTTGGTTCCCAACATTAGAAGTCTTGTTTTTCGAACACTTTCTGATCCTTCACAATGTTCCTGCAATATTTCCCATGTATCCTTAGAAGAAACACAGTTAGATATCAGTTTAAACATAAAAACATCA
This sequence comes from Stenogyne calaminthoides, assembly GCA_037126765.1. NCBI lineage: Eukaryota > Viridiplantae > Streptophyta > Magnoliopsida > Lamiales > Lamiaceae > Stenogyne > Stenogyne calaminthoides. The sequence goes on along the minus strand of JBBCBC010000001.1, from coordinate 33,242,821 downwards.
GTAGCAGTAAAAATTGCATTAAGGGCTTTAGAATTGAAATTGGCCGATGTGCATTCATCATTGGACCAATCAATCTCCTTTTTTACTTGCGATTCTCCATCTTTATCATCAAATGTCTTCGGTGGATTCCAACCAGATAACACACTACGCCATGCTCTCTCATCTATAGACTTAATGTACATGCGCATTTTAGGTTTCCAGTAAGGATAGTTGGATCCATCCAAAATTGGAGGTTTTAAAGAAGGAGTCAACGGATAATTCATTGCTAAAACACACTTTAAAAACACAGGACCTTTAACATAGTGTATCAAGTTTATGGCTCTAGCGCCAACTGACAGTGTGTGTCCGTGTATTTTCAGAGTGTTGTTGAAAATATTATACAACATGTAAAATAACATATGACAGCGAAAGTATAAAAACGCGGTGCAAAGGATTTCAAAATTGTGTATAGTCTTAATTCAGACTATACGAAGCTCATGGTTAAAAACATCACTATAACAAGTAGTGAGATACACAAGAACCTCTAACGAGATCCTAAAAGTGTAGTGAAAAACAACACACCAAAAGTGTAGGTCCCAAAAGGGTTTTAGTGAGGCAGAAGTCTAGAGGGGAGGGATGAATAGACTTCTAAACTTTTTCGTGGGATCAGGTGTGAATAGCAAGTTTGCCTGATCAGAGTGCGAGTGAATCAATTTGGACTGATATCCAACTTACTGATCGCTTGAGAGCAGATCAGTTCAGTGTCTATCAGCTTAACTGATATGCGGAAGATAAGTTTAACCCATGTGAAAAACCAGTTTACTAAATCAGGTTCTAAGTTATCTGTATCGGATCAGATGACAAAGTGCCAAACTAATCTGATCAGTTGCTTGGTGCAAATCTGATCCAGACTTAGAATATGCATGTAATAGTTAAACAGGTTTGTGCAGATAGTGTAAAACAGGTAACGCAGATTAAGGCACACAAGATTTTTATAGTGGTTCAGACAACTTGTCCCACATCCACTCTTCCCTATCAGTAGGGGCACCAACTTAACCAACTGGACTTAGATTAATGTGTTAGTCCAACACAGTACAACAGATGTTTCAAGAGTTCTCACTCAACCAATCCCAGAAATCAGAACTAGAAACCCTAGTCTGAAATCTTGTTAAACAAAACTTAACCTAACACTTGGTTTGGGTATAAGATTTGAGTTGTTCCAACTGGAAATATATCCTAGTATTTGGGTAGCCTAAAGCTAAAGGATAATATTTCTGTGCTAAGAACTATGGGATGAACACTTAGAAATATTCTTCAATTTGTGTTCTTAGTGCGGAAATTTAGCTTGCTTGAGCTTGTGAATTATTTCCGTAACCTTACTTTGAAGGTTTGATCCCATATTTATAGACCTTGAAATCAAAGAGCCGTTGGAGAGCAATTTGAATTTCAGGCTATTTTTTGTAGGTTTGCAGGCTTGATATGACGTGCGCAGAGGCGGCATGGCCAAAAGCATGTAAGTTTGTCATTTCTAGTCGTTTGACTCTGAAGCACTTTGTCCTGCAATGTCAGCTCCGTACCTACGTGTCTTGTTCTTATTGATTATCAAGTACACTTATTCAGTGTTTGATTTACCAACTTAGGTTGACATTCTTCTTGTCTGATGAACTCGTATAACTTGGTGAACCTTCGGTTGTCACCTGATTGAGCTGACCTGATCAGTCCAAAGAATGAAAGCACCAAAGCACTTTCGGTTTGTCAATCTCATACTTTTAATCCCCCATAAAAGATTCAGTACCAATACTCATGCAAAATCTAAACTCTAATTTTATCCCCGATAAAACAAACAATGACCCTATATTAAATAACAACTATAGGCCAATGAGTAAGCATTCTCTAGAAAAAAACAATTATGCAACACTACATAAATCCTTTCTAAGCATTAAATTTCATTACTTATGATGAACATTTATCATTTTTTAGATTATATACCTAGAGCTCATCTTCTATGGGAAGAAGTAAACGGTGGTTTTTACAAAGTAAGCTCCACATGAAATCCAAGCCCAATATCCACAAATATTTGCTGCGTATTTAACATGAAAAAATGAAGAAACAATTCAACATGGTCAAAATTAGTAAACTACTTCAGTCAAAATTAGCCAATATGATCCAGATCCAATTTTGTGGGTCTTGCAAATTTTTGAATCTTCTTTCTAATAATAAACTTTGATTTATTGTTAGATATATACTATCCACATATTTGTACTCCTCTTTCACATTTAAGAAAAGACTCCCATTTTCATAAACATTTAATGAGCTCTTCCCTTAGGAATATACATCAACGTACATATGACCTTCAGAGTCGCACTTGCATAACATGATGAGGTTAAAAGGTTAATCATTTTAGAGTGATGGGATAGGAAAAACAGAACATAGAAACTGTTGAGGTCCAATATGGAATTTTATTTATTGAACATCAAAACAATTTTGAATAAAAAACCCGCAGTGGAACTTATAATATCATCCCAATATTATCTGCATGGAATGAATGCTTATATAATTTGTCTCAGGAAAAGTTTTATGCATAACTGGATAGATGAATCTATTAATTTAAGGCATGATCTTCACCTCGTTCTCAAAACAACCAATATCAGTTTTACAACATCTATCGCTTTATACTCAAAATCATATAAATGTTATTTTCATTTACATGGGAGCTTTCTACTCGCATTGTTCCTACATTCACAAAACTAAACCATTATCATCCTTAAAAAGACTACAAAAAGTTATCAAATTGAAAAAAAGATATGATGAAGAATTAAATGAAATGGCCAATTCTGCAAAATTTCCGCTGAGTTATCCAAGTGTAGACGAAAAGAAGAAGAATAAGAAGCATTACCGTGAAAATTCTAAACTTAGTAGAATGGCTGAAGAAACTGTAAACACTTTAAGAGATCAATTAGTATCCATAAAAATCAGCTACATTACCAAATTATAACACAGAATCAATTTTATCAAACAAAACATACGGTCAAATTTTCCAATCAAGGTTCCAAGAATTAAGGCCAAAATATGCCTATATATTGAAACTTCATAGAATTTTTTCAGAGACACGCATTGATAGAAATATATATTACCAAATTCACGCTGAGTCTGATGGAAAGATTGATTTGTCGTCCAGAAAATCCGCACAAATCTGATGTTGGTTGGCGCTTAAGTCTGGTTTCTTAAACCTTAAATCCGCCAGCTTGCCTTTAATCCAGTCGTCCCCCATCCCATGAATCATCGTGTATACCGTAAAATTTCAGCGATCAAGGATTGTTCAGCGTGTTCGTCCTCTTCTTTTATTTTCCGTTGATATATGAAAGTCGCTTAGCCTTCGACCTTCGATCTCCTGACGAAATGAAGATATTACTTAACGCCAATATCAGAAATCTACGGCCTCAGTTCTTGGTTCTTCACTTGATTTTGATGTTGATTATGTTAGTGTTAATGTCCTAGAGACAATCTATTATAAGGACATAATACTTGATGATATTCAGTTTGATTTAATATTATAGTTCATTTAATATTAATGTATGGCAATACACTTGTTTGAATATTATGTTTGATTGTTTGCATTTATTCATGCAAGTGTTCCCATGAGTCATTGTTGTCATTGAGGTTGTGAGAACTCAGATGACTTAAGCATCATTCTCAAATAGCCCCGATCAAGGATCATCAAGAATGGGATATTGTTGATACAATGGAGATTGGTGTGCGATCTGCATCATACTCTTAGAGAGTGTAGTAAGATCTCACTTACTACGAGATACTAGGTATCTCATGATTAGAGGGTATTGGTACACCCATCCGAGAAACCGTTTGATTTATTTCTACTATATGTGTCTACTGGTGTCTCGGTTAGTGAGAGCGATGCGATACTCCTTTGACTTGAGGTCAATACGCACGGCATGTGTGGGATGATGAACTTTGACCATGACCGATGCTTGAACCCAAACCATGGGTAGATATGGCTTGGATTGGGTTCATCACGAAGTGCATGTGCGTGGTAGTTGAGCCAAGAATATGATTCATTCCTCAATGTGGATTTAGAGAGAATACTCATCTTCTCATCATAATTGGATCAAAGTCATCGGCCGATGCACGTCAACTTAGACTTTGTGGTTAAGTGTGACATACATGATCAATTAGTGATTGGAGATAATATGATTAAGTTATTTGAATAGACACTTCATTATGTTCAAGACTTAATCGAGTATTCGCGAATGAAAGGAGAAAATCATAATAGCACATGTTTCAGTTACAGGTAGTTGCACGTTTCTCGCAACGTACCTCATATATTGAGAATGTCTGATTTATTGTTTAGGGTTCAATTAAGACCGTTAGTTTGACTAATCGCTCGATATTTGAGGGCCTATGGGTCACACAACAAGTAGTTCCCTTTTACGGATTATGGTTGGTTGATTAAATGTTAATTTGAATTTAATATTTAATTTATGGAGAATTAATTAATAATAGATCAATTTAGAATTAATTATTATTAATTTTAAATTAAATTGGATTTAATTAAATAGGATTCCCAATAATAATATATGGAATATTATTATAGGATTTAATATATATGGAATCAAATCCGTAGAGATTTGAGATACATGGGAATTAAATCCGTAGAGATTTTATATATGGGAAATAAATCTAAAGGATTTATTTTATAAGATTAGGGATTTTATTTCCTAATCAGGTTAGCTTACGATTTAAGCTGGGTCTTCCCTAATATATGAGCTCTTGAGAATTCACAAACAACATTAATTCATATTTCTCCATAAAATCTAGAATAGGAATTTTCCTAGTAAATTCCGTCTCAGATTCAACACTGGCAAATCTCTGCAAGTCCGTGAATGGGGATTACGTGGATACCATAGTAGAGAAATATGCGTACGATTTACTGTAAGATTTTTCTTTACGTTTATACGTATTCAATTATGCAATTACGTGTTGGTTGTTGGTGAACTGTTTATTTTCGCTACGCATGTATTACGTGTTTACGTGCCTCTAAATTCCAAAAGTGGTATCAGAGCTTCAAGCTCTTGATTTGATTGTGTAATTGACGGTGTTGGGATATTTTAGTTTTGATAAATTATGCCAAAACATTATCAACTTGTGCTATTTAAGTTAATCTACAGATAACAAGTTAAGGGGGAACGAGAGAACAAGTTAAGGGGGAACTCATGAAATCAGACGAAGCTGATCGAGATCAGACGAGGCTGCAGACGATGGTGATCGAGATCAGATAAGAAGGATAAATTCTGAGATAACTGATGTGAAAAATTGATCAGCCGTGCTGAAATCAGAACTGATGAACTGTGAAATCAGATCTGATGAACAGTGAAATCAGAACCGATGAACTCTGAAATCATAACTGATTAACAGTGAAATCAGATCTGATGAACAGTGATATCAGCAGCTGATGAACAGTGATTTCAGCATACCAGATCATGCGACCAGAATCAGAAGCGATGAACAGTAATCTGGCGAGCTGCTCAGATCCGTTAGACACACAAAAGCAGCTGGCAAATGAGAAGATAACAACACATATATGGATGTGACATAAAGCTGTAAACAACAGTGCAATAAGACAAAGAAAAGCTGGAAGACTATTAGTATGGATTTGAATATTACTCTCCAACGGTAATATTCAAATCCACACTATAAATACATTACACTAACTTCAAAAGAAGGGAATGGAGGATCTGCAAAGTGAAATTAAAGCCAAATATTCAAGCAACTCCATTCAAGAACACAGAGTATTAAATATCCAAATTTACCCAAGAGTGTTCTTCATTGCATCTAAGCAAAAATGTCATATCATAAGCTTAGAGAGATTTTCTCAACCTTAGCTTAAAGGCTAAAACAATGTAAGGGAAAATCTCACCTAGTTGGAAATAACTCCAAACCCATACCCTTTCTTGAGAGAGAATTAGTGGTTAAGTAAGGTAGTTAATCGGCAATCCCGTGAGGGAGATAAGTCCCGTTTGAGTGAGAACTCGGTAAACATCTATGAAATCCCGAAAGGGAGGGTAGGCGATCCCTTAGAGGGTGATAAGTCCTGTTTGAGTGAGAACTCGGTAAACATCTATGCAATCCCGAAAGGGAGGGTAGGCGATCCCTTAGAGGGTGATAAGTCCCGTTTGAGTGAGAACTCGATAAACATCTATGCAATCCCGAAAGGGGGGGTAGGAGATCCCTTAGAGGGTGATAAGTCCCGTTTGAGTGAGAACTCGGTAAACATCTGTTGGTTAAGTTGGTGCCCCATTAAGGGATGAGTGGATGTAGGACGAGTTGTCCGAACCACGATAAAATACGTGTGTTCTTATTTGCTTTCATATTAATTGTCATACACACTTTAGCAAATCTGCATAACACATTTGAAGCAAAAATTTTAAAGTTACCTCCCATTGAGATTTTACGAGTTTTAAATCGGGTTTTTCGGGACCGACAGACGGCCGCACAAATCGTTTTGGGCGCACTTATACTATTAATTTAACTTTGTTTGTTCATCGTGTTGACTGCATATGCACTCGCCTCTTTTTTTTTCATCGCCTTCTTCGTTAGGGTTTTCGAAACCCTCCACCTGCTCATCATGCGCCGCCCGCTTGCGGTGGAGACCCGTGTTGTGATATTTTAGTTTTGATGAATTATGCCAAAACATTATCAACTTGTGTTATTTAAGCTAATCTACAGATAACAAGTTGAGGGGGAACGAGAGAACAAGTTAAGGGGGAACTCATGAAATCAGATGAAGATGATCGAGATCAGACGACGTTGCAGACGAGGCTGATCGAGATCAGATGAGTAGGATGAGTTCCGAGTTAACTGATGTGCAGGAACTGATCTGCTGTGCAGAAACTAATCTGATGTGCAGAAACTGAACTGATGTGCAGGAACTGATCTGCTATGCAGAAACTAAACTGATGTGCAGAAATTGAACTGATGTGCAGCAACTGATATGCTGTGCAGAAAGTGAACTGCTGTGCAGAAACTGAACTGATGTCGCGTGTTGCGATATGTTGTTCGAAACCGAACCGATGTGCAAATTTGTGGCGTAAACGAAAACCGATGTCGCAGATCGATATTCTGAATCGACGCGTCAGATTTGATATTCTGAACTGATGTGCAGATCTTATATGTTGAACTAATGTGCAGATTCCGATATCTTTGAATCGATGCAAATGTGGTGATGCAGATCAGACATCCGAGATTGCACTTCGCAAATCTGACCAGATTTCAAAGAGAATCCATTTCAAACCCAACCAAAAATCGATATCGACCGACGATCAATCAAAGACGGAATCATAAGAGATGAACAAAGAATCAAGAAGCTAATCAGATTCGTTAGACACACAAAAACAGCTAGTCAATAAGAAGATAATAACACATATATGGATGTGACATAAAGCTGCAAACAACAATGCAAAAGGACAAAGAAAAGCTGGAAGATTATTAGTATGGATTTGAATATTACTCTCCAATGGTAATATTCAAATCCACACTATAAATACATTGCACTATCTTCAAAAGAAGAAAAAGGAGGATGCCGCAAAGTGAAGATTAAAACCAAATATTCAAGCATCTCCATTCAAGAACACAGAGCAATATATATCCAAATTTACCCAAGAGCGTTCTTCATTATATCTAAGCAAAAATGTCATATCATAAGCTTAGAGAGATTTTTCCAACCTTAGCTTAAAGGCTAAAACAATGTAAGGGAAAATCTCACCTAGTTGGAAATAACGCTAAACCCAAACCCTTTCTTGAGAGAGAATTAGTGGTTAAGTAAGGTAGTTAATAGGCAATCCCGTGAGTGAGATAAGTCCCTAGAGAGTGAGAACTCATTAAACATCTATAGGCGATCCCGTGAGGGAGATAAGTCCCGTTGAGTGAGAGCTCCATAAATATCTGTTGGTTTAGTTGGTGCCCCATGAAGGGAAGAGTGGATGTAGGAGTTGGACTCCGAACCACTATAAAATCGTGTGTTCTTTACTGCTTTATGTTCTTACTTGCCATATGCATTTGGTTATAAGCAAAACACATCGTTTAAAAAAAAATATAATCATTATTCCCTCACCCCTGTTTTATATGCATTACATGGTTTTTCAAGGGACCAACAACCCGCGACACGTTGTTGGAGACGGCGGCTATTAGCCATGCCTCGCTGCACCCACGCGGACCCACGCGCGATGGAGACATTCCGTCCCTCGATTCAGCGTTGCTCTCTGTTGAAATCCCGGTGCATCTCTTCTTCGCAAACCACGGCGGCTCATCCCGTCTTGATTCGCGGTAGTTGATGCGGCCTAGGTTTCACGATGGCGGCGGCCCCCTTTTCAATTTGTGACCTATTGCTTGGAGTGGCGCTTCTTGATCGCCACAATGGGCATCGGCCGCGACACACAAGCGTGCCCAGGGTAATGTGGTGGGGTCGCACGCGCTCGGGGTACGGTGGCGGGGATGCAACCCCAGGCTGGAATCGGTGGCGTTCTTCTTCGTTATGCGCGATTGTAGCGTCAATTCATCCTTACGGTGATGACGCGGCTGCAACGTGTAGATGCGAACACTTTCGTCGCCGTATCGCCACTGTGTGCTCCTCTTCGCCGCTACCCATACTCCTCTGTTCCTCTTGTTCATCTGTATTGATGCACATGTTGAACCAGTTTGATTTTGATTCTAAAACCCCTAATTTTTCGAAATAATTGGGTTAATTTCGATTAATTGGAGTTTGAATGATGTTGTTGTTGCAACTGATTTGATTTTGGATTCGAAATTGAGGGGATGGATGCCTTCAATTACAGATTAGATGCTGTAAAATTGGGTGGTGATGCAGAAAGGGCTGGATTGAAAATTTGATTTTCACCAGGCCCATCTGAGCAATTTTGGAAATTGTGCCTGATCCCCTGATAAAATTAAAATAAACTTTAATAAAATTTATTTTTTTAAATTAGATTATTGGTTGGGCCGAAATGAAATTCAATTAGATTGATTAATATCATTAATAATTAATTGATTTTATTAAATTAAATTAAAATTGGATTTTGAATTTACTTTAATAATTTTAATAATTATTAAATCCCACTTATTAACATGTTGATGTTAGTTCTAGTCCACGTTATAATTGTTTGGGTAGGCGGCGCCCAATAATTATCGGACCGTATTATTGTTTGGGTAGACGACACCCATATAGATGTTAATTCGTGTAAATCATGTTTGGATAGGCGGTGCCCAATAATTGCTCAAATGTGATGTAGATTAACATGTTGAATCTCGATTAAGCAATTAATACCCCGCCTTTAAAAACGTTCCTCACTAAAATATGGTTTTCTCATTAATTTGATAAGATGTCTTCCATCAAAGTAAAAAGTAAACCGGAGATTTCGTTCCAATGAGTACTTAAAGACCGTCATCTTTTTGCTCGGATCTACATTTAACGGGACTTTTATAGGGACATGTAATGTGCAGCTTGATGGTTGTAAACCAACTTAACTTTGCTTCGCTAGCCCTCGCGGGGAACAAAGGGTAAGGGACATCAGTCGAACTAGGTTCGACAAACTAGGAATTACAGTTTTGCAATTGGTTTGGAGACCTACCAGTTATGTTATTGTAATGATCAGCCCTCGCTGGGATTATGATAGTAGTAATGTGGATCCTAGTCCATTATAATTTATATTTGATATAGATTCGTACTCTTCCGATGAGGTAGTATGTGAAAATAATGGAGACAAAATAAACACAAAAGTGTTACACCCGATTTGATTACCGACGAACAAACACTTAATTGTTAAGAGATTCGATCAACGTAATGGCAAAAGCAATGCAAGACACACAATTTGGTTGCCCAGTTCGTCTGTAAATTAGACTACGTCTGGGGGAACCAAGACAGGATTTTCACTGTACAATATATGCCTAGAGTACTAAGATTTCGATCCTTTACAATGTGCATTACAAGTTATATTTATAGACACAAATCTAGGGCTACAGTCTTCGTGGGCTTTCTCTCATGGGCTGATTAGAGATTCCTTCCTTGCTCCGCAAGCCGCGCTCACGGATATGCTTTCCCTGGTTACATCCCAAGAAATCCGCCTCACCATAACTGCCCGAATATTGTCTATATTTATCTCTAACCGAAGTCGTGACTTCTTCGACCGTGATGTCCGATTCTTTCAAGTCACTCCGTGACTTTTTTGCTACGTCAAACCGCTAGCGACCTTTCTAGACTTCAAAGTCGCCTCCCACCTTGCTCCAGCTGGATGAAGTCGGATAACAAGCTAAACATGAGGTTGCCCAATCCCAAGCCTCCATTAGGGCGGGTTATTTCCCCGTACATCAATTGCCCCTCAAGATGAGGCCGCGAGCTCGCTTCGGGATCTTATCTTGAACCGTTGATATTCGTCGACCTACGGAAAGCCGATCTTGGGATCTGTGTCCAAGTCAAGTCTCTGTCGTTGGGGAGCCGTATGGTCGCCTTGGTTTCCCCGATCGGTGTGACAAGTGGCAGGATGGTAATGATGGTGCGGCTGGCTGAGGACGTTTCAAGCCACGAGTTCGCCCAATCGGCGATCGCGTGCTTCCTATGCGTCGCCCAAGTCGCCCTAATTTTCGCAGGGGTCCCCAAGAATTTCAAATTTATACTTTTCGACCTCTTTATAAATAGGTCTAGGGTTCCTCCTCAAAAGCCTTCCTCTCTCTCGTCTCTGGCAACTCTGGCTTGAACTTTTCGGCTATTCTTCAGGTACTCGGAAGCTTTTCAGGTAACCATCTTTCCCCAATTACACATCAATGGCTTCCGATTCCCGATCTGCTCCCACACCCCCTCTGTTCCTAGTTTCTTCACCTTCCGACGATGATGATACTGCAATTACCAAGTTATACCATCGTAATAACACCGAGACCGCCACCACCGATCCAGCCATGCCCTCGACCGCCGGAGCCTCCGGCGCCAGTCAGGACGATGAAGGGTCTGATGATCAATTTTTGAGGGAGTTGGAAGACATTGTACATATCCCTGCTCTGGAGCCGAGCTCGTTTCGCCCGGTCTCGCCGGCCGCAGAAGGTGGATTCTGAACCTCCAACCCACCCCGACAATATGGAGCTTATGAGCGGGCTTTCGATTACCGCTCCTATGAGGCCCGAGCCCCCTATGAGAGACCGGCTCGCGACTATCGGAAGTCGGTCGAGTCGGACTTTGTTGCTTCACAGAAGAAGAACAGGTCGGTTCTTACCGACTACTACGTCCGGTCCCTCCGCCGCCTTTATAAAGTCCCCCGGGATGTACACTTCTACGGGGCGACACCTGATGAGAGCACCGACCAACCGCCACCCGGGATGATCGTGGTCAACGAACATACAATGGAGGCCAGGATCCAATTCCCGCTCCACCCGGCAATTTCTCACCTACTGGCGGCTTGGAATCAGAGTCTGACCCAGATCACTCCTAATGGATGGAGTTGTATTCTTTCCACAATGACTGTGCTGGGATAGGTCGGGCTATATCGGTTGCCAAACCTGGGAGAAATATCTTTCGTGATGACGCCTATTGCCCAAGCCGGTGGCTACAACACCGTGCGACTTCGCCGGGGCAAGGAGCTCGTAAGTGGGATCCCTAACAAAGTCGATGGTTGGCACAGGAAGTGGTGGTTCGTTGGAGGGGCGTGGGAGTCCGTGGACCCTTCAAGCACTCTGCCCATACATGTCCCGACAGATTATGTGAATCGAGTAGAACACAGTAAATCTCATATTCTTGATTCCGAAGTCTCATTTTCTTTTGCAGTGTTCACGCCTCGAAAATCCGACCTGTATTGGGACTTTTTGGAGGCCTTCAAACTAGTCCGTGATACCCCTCCGAGCGCCAGGGACGTTAACGCCCTGAACTCCGAGCTCGACCATCTCAAGGTCGGCTTATACACGTACCCGCATCATCTGAAGATCCCTTGTAAGTTTCCTTACTCCGTGCTTATTACATCTTTCGATACCAACCTAACTGGTTGTCTTCTCACATTCCTGCAGTTCCTAACACCCCCGTTTACCGTCGTAAGCCTTCTGCGGATATCATGGCCTCACGTAGGAAATCTGTTCTGGGAAACATGAGGCGACTGGCGACCTCTGAAACCTCCCCTTCGAAGTCGACCGCCACCGAGGTCATCCCTTCAGGTTCGGTCCCCACTGGTCCCCCTGCTGCCGACAAAGGCAAGAGGAAGGCTACGGGGTCGACTCTGCCAACTTCTAGGCACGCTCGGAAGAGAGTGAGGGAGGAGATCTCGACGTACGAGTCCGAAATAAATAGGTGGCTGGGGAAGAAAGATTGGGTCTTCCCCAGATCGCAGCCGGCGACTTCGACACCGGCCTCGCCACCGGCCAGCTCACAGCCTACCTCGCCGGCCCAGAGGAGAGGTCGGCATGAAGATGATGACTCCTTCTTAGGCTGGGAGGAGGAGAGGGTGAATGATTAAGTCCTAATTATGGTTTACCTGATCCTCTTTTTTTTTTTAACATGAATCCTCACAACTCTGATGATTCGGCTTTCCTTTACAGCCCTGAAATCGGCCCCGTCGACTTTTGCCCCGAGGTGGTTAGCTTCCTCAGGAGTCCTCTCCTTGCTTCGGCCAACCTCCCCAATAAGTGGCCGGGGTACATTTCCCGAAGCGTGCACAACATGCCCCGGGCGTGGACGCGTACTGATCATGACAACGCCCATCGTCAGAAAATGATGGGCAATATGTACTCGGCCATGGTCCACACACTCAAGGCGACCTTTTATTTGGAGAGGACTAGTGCCCAAGCCGAAACCGAGCTCCCACATCTCCGTGAGTCCCAGGCTCGTGTGTTCGATCAACCCCGACCGATCTTAGCGGCGGCCGAGACTCAGAAAAGGTTAGAGAAAGCCAATGGGGAGCATGTTCTGCGGATATCGACCCTCGAGGGTCACCTTGCTGAGCTAGAGGGCGTGCTAGCTAAGGAGAAGCTGAAGTCGGCCTGGGCGGAGACCGCACTGGCGGCCGAGAAGCTGAAGATGATCCAGGCGGAAAAGAGGGCGGCCGAGGTGAATGCCGATTTGGGGGAGGAGCTGGCCAAGGCCAAAGGGGAGTTGGACACTAGGGAGGCCCAGTTCAAGGTCGCCGAAGAGATGAACGCTAATTTCACGTATGTGATGGCCTTTGCGGGCGCCATCCGAATATGTCACCGGGCAAACCCTTCCGGCGACCTTATTGGGCTAGTCGCTGATCTCAAGGAGTATGTCCAGGACAACCCTCTAGCCCCCGATGTTCTGTTGGATATCCAAGATTTGGAGGATATGGGCATCGATCTCTCCTTCTTTCCCGATCTCGGGCAAATCGTGCGCCCTCTCCCCGACTCCCAGCTGGTTGACCTCCCGGATGCCACATATTCTGAGCCCTTGGCGGAGAAGTTAACGAGCTCAGAGGTTGCTCCTCCCGCAGCTGCCACTCCTGCCGAGTCCATTGGGGAGAAGATACCGAGGTCGGAGGTTGTTCCTCCAACTATTGTCATGCCTGCCGAGCCCGTCGTGGAGAGGGTCTTAAACCAAGAAGCCGATCCACCGGTGGTTACGCAGCAGGAGCCTCCTTCGGGACGGTCATTACCTCAACCTCGACTGCTCCAGCTGAGAAGGACTGAGATTGCCGCTCTACTTCCATTTTTTGCTTTTCATTGTACTAGCCTTCGGGCTTTAGGTTTATAATGTACTTCTCCTGACCTTCGGGTCTTTTATTACTGGAAGTTATTTTATGTTTTGGTCTCGTGCTCATCTTACTATGTAAAATAAACTCCCATATTTCATTCCTCCCAAGTCGAGGTCGCAAGCTCGTCTTGAGGCCTTAACTTGAACTCGTACAACTTATCAACTTTTGGCAGGTCAGACTCGGGAAATGTGCCTACGCTGACATCTCCTCATCGGGGAGGCGAAACGTTGCCTCAATTTTCCAAATCGGTGTGATGGTTGACAGATCCGCAATGATGGCCTGGGTATTAGATGGTGTCGGGCGCCATAAATTGGCCCAACCAAAAGTCGCGTTCTGTCCACGCGCCCCACGTGCGCCGCCGATTTCTTTGTGGGCCCCTCGAGAGTTGGAAATTGCAACTTGACCCTCGCCCTCCATCTATAAATAGGGCAGGTATTTCACACTGAAAACTCATATTGTCCCTCTCTGATCTCCCCACTTTTCGCCTCCAAGCTCCGGCTATGGGCAATTCCGGCGATCCTCTCGTTTTAAAACCCTTCCGGGCAGTAAGTCTCTCTGGCTCTGTGCTCATTGTTTCCGGCACTCAGACGATCTTTGCGGCTCCTCCATCTCGGATTTTGATTTCACCGGAGGGTGACCATACAGCCATTGCCAAGCTTTACTATTACCTGGCCTGCGGATCCGCCGCTGCCGTGACGGCGGGGCCCCTAACTCACGGTGTCTCGGGTGCCAATGGGGAGAACGGGATTAATGGTGACGAGCCCCTCTTGATACGCGATACGGATTTAATGCAAATCCAATCATGCCAAAATGCCCTTCACAACCCCTTGAGTTTTTTTGCGTCGTAAAGATGGCACTCGTGCTTGCTCACACGAGAAGCCCCATTGCAGCACCTGACACTCCAAGGATGTTGTAACATCATTTTCTGATAGTTTTGCAGCATCTTCCTCAGCGACCTCCGCGTCCGAGAGATGCTACCCTAGTAGCAATGTAGTATAGACCAAGTCGCTAGTTCAAGTGGCTCCGTGGTACAGACCAAGTTACTAGCTCGATTCCGAAAAATGTATTGTAGTGGAATGCTCTCTTTACCGACCTTTGGGTCTATTGTAATGGGGTTTTCACTGACCTTCGGGTTTTTATTAATGAAATTCTCCTTTTTAATTCCTTCATTGTGTTGACTTGATTTCCTTATGCGACTTTTGCTTAGTCCTTGTCGTCTTATTTTCTATGCGACTTGTTTCTTGGACATTTGCGTAGCCGTCTTATAAAGTTGGGGGATGACCGAACCGCTAGGGTGGTGATCTTGCCTCCATTATTTCTAAAGTCGGACCTCGAGTTCGCACATTATCAATCATGTCTTTCATGAGACCTGCATGTTATCGATCATGTCTTTCATGCGACCTGCATGTTATCGATCATGTCTTTCATGTGGTATGCATTTCATCGATCATATGTTTTCCATGCGACCCGCTTGGTCTACACAGGAATCTCACATTTAAAAAAAAATAGAGAATTGTTGTTACAACAAATACTTGTTTACATCGGCTTGATCGTCTGAGGACATAAATCTCTTGGTAGTATTTTTTTTCAA